>VZTJ01002639.1:897808-928097 GCA_013397795.1 Orthonyx spaldingii | reverse complement strand
TGAAAACTGAACAGATTGATCAAAAACACCAGGAAGAAATTCTCTTTTCTCTGGCGCTGTCCTTTTATTTCCCTGCTTTTTTTGGCATGAGCAAACCGGAATCCACAAAACGTTCCGTTGACGTCAAGTCTGCACTTTGTGTTGGAAAAAGCTTCTGGATTTGGTGGGGTTTGGGGTTTTGTGTTGTTTTGTTCTTCCTCAGCCTCTCCCTCAGTGTGTGCACAGGATAAATTGCAGCCCATTTCCCACACTGCTTCCAGTCTTCCTCCAGCACTGGGAGAGGAGAGGAGAGGAGAGGAGAGGAGAGGAGAGGAGCGGAGTTCCCAGCTACATTCCTTGAAGAACTACTTTTTATCATTTATTTCCAGGATTAATCTTTTTCTAACTCACTCAAAATAACTTGGTTTGAATCACTGTTTCAATCACATTTCCATTGTAAATGTGAATGGGAATGCTGAAGGGTAAGAGTCATTAAAGCCTGAAGGGTTGTACCTTGGGCTTAGGCATCAGAACAGCTGTATCCCATTCCTGCCTCTCCTGCCTGCTCTGTGTGTGAACTACACCCAAGCTGTTTCATCTCCTCATGCTTTTTACCATCTCTTTTTTTCTGGAGCCTGAGTCTGCATAAAACACAGAGAAGACTTGCAAGATTGGTGACTTCATTGAAAACTCTCTCCAGGGGATATTTTCTCTCTCCATGGTTCTCCACACCTCCAACTTTACCATGAATGTCACTGAACTTCTCAAGGCTATCCCCTCAAATTAATAATTAAAGACAAAATTGAAGGGTTCAAAACTGATACTTCAAAAACTTGGTTTCATTTCATTAATGCTCCCTGCACCCCTTCTACTTCAATTAGGAATTTTGTCATGTATGCTAAAGTTCATTAATTATTATATTTCGGGATCTTGGCAGGCAGTTTAAAAATAATCCCATAGCCTTTGGAGCTTTGGTTTCAGAGGGTTCATTCAGTGTACTCTGAGGCTGTTGTATAACCACCATGCTTGTTTGTCTGACTACAACAACAACAGCAAGTTTAAATCAGACCTTTTTCTCCATTCTTTTTGTTTAAATGCATTTTCATTGCCACTCTGCTGTGAAGCCAGGCAGACAAAGATAAAAACATTGCCAATTGCAAAATCCAGATGCCATGGAAGCTTAAGTAGCCATTTAAGTTGCTTTGTGACAAGTACACATACATTAAAATCAAGATACTGAAAATTATTATTCTTTTGTTCACCTAACCGATGTGCCAAAGATATTTAGAGGGAAAAAAAATCACGCTTTCTACACACATAGGCATAACGTAAAAAGCTGGAGGAAAAGAAAACATAGCAAATACAACAGAAGATGAATTTTACTCTTTTGAGAATAAACAATTATAGACAATTCCAGGCTGCTCCTAAAAAAACACAGCTGACATTCCTATAGCAGTGTTTTCTAGTGGATTACATCTTCCATTACCAGTCTGGCTAGATTTTGACATTATTCATTGCTATCTATAGATTGCAGATAATACATTATAAGAAGAAAATCTAACAAAGGAGGTCATGATATTTAGGATTATGAAGGGAAGGAGGAAAGCATAAGTGAAGGTAGGAGGTGAAAGCAAAACCAAATTGTAAGAACTGCATTTTTTGTTGCTGGGGTGGTTTTTTTTGTTTAAAAATGGAATACAGATATTTTGTCCAAGTCCAGTATGCAGAGGTTCCCACGAGAACCATTGTTGCTCTTCTGCCAGGGTCTCAGATGTCTCTCTGCAGCTCTTCTTCCTCCTCCCCGGCAGCCCCTGTGATCTGTGATTCATCCTCCAGGGAGAAACCGTGGAAAGAGTAGAGCAAGTCTTGGTAACGAGACTACACCAGAGAAGAGATGCCATGTCAGCAATACATCGAGGAAAAACACCCTCAGCTAACTCACACAGTTCCAGAGAAAGAGTATTGCCAGAAGGTGGAAGATGCAGTGGGTGTTCTGCCTTCCAGCAAGCCTGCAGGATGCCTGGCAGGCAGAGAAGGAGGCTCTGGCTCTTCAGAGCTTGTGACACAGCTCTGGCCTTGGCCTCTCTCTGCAAGGACTTCAGGGCATCTCTAAAAATTTTCCTTCCCATGTTCGTTATCAGAAAAAGTCACAATCTAGCTATTAAATCAAATCTTAAGTCACACATTTCCTCCCATCAGGACTTCTGAGCTGTCATTATTCCTCTATAGGCAAACAAGTGTGTGATGAATGGAGATATTGTGGCATGGGAATAGAGCCTGGAATCTGTCTGATGTTAGGCAGAGATGAAAATCTATTGTCCTTCTGGAAGTATCACCCTTTTTTATCCCACAGGATTAAGAGAGTCATCTATGGGGGAAGGGGCTGCTCCACTTTGTTGACTGAGGCTTTGGAATGCAAAACTTCACAAATAAAAAAATCCTATAAACCAGGATGAATTCAAGTATTATGAACTTAGGAAAAGTCCCTTTTGAAGAGGATGTCATAGGATGTCATAGGACTATATTTATCCCACCACATCCTTATCTGGAACAGGTCTTGGGTTAAAAGAAGTAGGCTGAGTGTCTGGCTCATGACACTACATTATATTGCAATTTCCATTCCAAAGAACTGAAGGTTAATTTACCAATGATATACACAGCCTGCCTAACCACTTTAAAGCAATTGCTGATAGGGACAAACTCAACCAGCATAAAGAGCTGTCACAGGATATGTAGCTGGTGGAAAACTGAAGATGTTTCTGGAGTGACCAAGGTTGAGTTTGCTAATCTGTGCCACTAAAAACTGACTATTGCTGCATAGTGTGATCCACTAAACAATGTAGATGTGACCAGAGAAAATGAATATTGTAATTTTTAAAGTTCCTTCTGTATATAGCTAAACAGGAGGCATCTCTACCCCAAAATTACTGTAAGGTGCATTACTTGGTTTCCAAGGTCTCATCTGAAAAAAAACCAAACTGGTGAGTAAATCGTAAGATTCACCTGTTTGTATTCCAGAATAGTGAAAAGCTCACTGACTCTCACAAGACTGAAAGCATTTGGGTGTTTTAAACGTGATGCTTAAAAGACTAAACCATCCCCTCTGGGAACTGAGTTAATGTTTCAATTCCAATTCACTTTAAAAATGTCTTACTGGCAGGACAAGCTTAGAGGCGTGTTGCCAGAGCCTAAGAAAGGTATTCCAAGTGTTTGTCAGGGGCGGATAATGCAATACACTGCTGGTTTTTCATGTTTCAATATCATAAGGAAGCACTCTGTTCCAAACCTACTCCTAGAGCTACTGGAGACCAGAGAAGCAGTTCCCCAGCCCTCGGTGTGTGAGCAGGATGGATGGGAAGTGGCTACAGTGAGATACAGGACCCCTGGGGCTGGGAAAACTGGAAGGTGAAGCTGAGGAGTTCAGGAAACAGGATATGCATTCTAGAGCTGTAAAAGACCATGAAGGAGAAACTGCCTTGGATTAAATCAGCTACTGGTTTTCTGAAGGGGAACAAACAACTGAGGGACTGAACTACTGTTGTAATAGTGGAGATTTCTTTGAAATCTATCTGTTGCTGCTCAGGGGAAAAAACAGAATGCTGCATTCTCCAAGAGCAAATCAAGTTGTTTTCTGAGAGACGGAGGAAAAGGGGGGCTGAGTTTCAAAGTTTTTTCCTACTGAACAAAATGTCTGATGGTTCCTGTGTCTCACCTACTCCTGCTGGCCAAAGGGGTTTGTTTCTCCAGGTGGCCAGTGCAGGACTGGAACTTGGATGTTGCACTCCAGTGCTTGCAGCAACAACCATATTTTCTGAAAATACCAATTACAAATCCCTAGTTAAAATTAGATATATGCTAATTTGTTCTTTAAAAACTAGCAACTCCATGCAAATTGAAAACAGATGTCTGCGTCTTCAGTCAGTGCTAGTTAGTTTATGCACTTATTCTTCACACAACCTGCTTTACCATCTCCCCAGAGCCACAACCTCCTAAAGCACAGCTCCACCACTGATCACAGGGCAGGCAGCACTAGTGCCTTACACACACCTCTTCGATGCTAGACAGCTCTGTAGCTTGCCAGTGATCATTTCTGGCATTTTATTAGTGTTTTCTTTAGTGAGGTGCCAAACTCTGATGATTTGAAATTCTGGGCCTGAAGCCAATCCTCTGGGCTTTTTGAAATTTGCTTGTAACCAGTGTAAACCTCAGGCCACTACTGTGGACAGGTGACAAATTTTCCCTCTTGGCTGTAAGCAGCTCGCAGTGCATGTGTTGTTAGTACAGAGCATGCATGTAAATGGATCTGCTGGCAGGGAGGATAAACACTGCTGAAAATGCTGAATGGTGTGGGGTCAGTGATGCAGGCAGAACCAACTTTTTCTGACATACGCCATCACTGAAAATCCACAGCCCACACGCTTTGAATTCTTTCTTTTTTTTAAGTGCTACGTTGGTTTTAAGTAACACATTTGAAATGGCTTTACAAAGATCCTTGCTCAACAGTATCTGCAGTGCTGCTTCATTGCCGTCCATAACACCCCAGTGAATCACAGTACCTGCAGAAAAATGACAATTCTCCTTTGTAGGGTGTCTACTGCAAGGGGAAGAAATAAGCTTAGTGGAAACATAAATAATAGATTCTAATAGTCACAGCTGTTCATAAATAAGAAGATATATACAAACACGGTCTAGTGGAACAGGCACATTTCTCTCCAAGACTGACTTGCTGGATGATTTTGAAGGAAACACTTCGTCACTTTTTGGCTCAGTTTCCAAATATGAAACATAAACTGATATGATTCTTACCACTCAATGTAAAGAAAATGCTTTGAGAACATGAATACAAATCGATGTATAAATGTTAATATATCATTTTCTGGCTAAATCAACGTTCTGCAAATGCAAACAGAGAGTGAAGATGAATTTTTGCTTTTTGCACATCTGTGCCACTAGTGGAAGTTTTGCAAGCCAGATTAGGTCCTTGGGGACATAAGTGCATTCCTACTGCTCACAGTGTGTTTGTACAGTTGCAAAGTGGCTTAAACTACTAAGCAATTCAACTCATGGGTGTACAAAAAATAGCAGCCCTCATCTTACCCTGTTAGATGCACAGCTTCTTCAGCACTAAGCAAAGGGAAAATTGCACCCAAAATATGAGAAATCAGGAGATAAATGATTCATAAAACACAGAAAGAGTTTACAGCCTTATAGGGATGGGAAGAGACCAGCTCTGCCTGGAGAAGCTATTGGCTTCCACCAGCAGAATAATTCTGCTAATTCTGCTTCTTAAGAAATTGTTATCAAAATAGCAAGAGGCTCCACTTAATTAAACGTTAGCAGGTCCCTGCATAATTTATATTTCATTTTGGTCAAAAGTCATCTGAGAACCCCAGAATACCATGGCAGGGCTGCGTGCTATATTCCCCCTTCATTTCTATGGCTGCAGTTCCACTGAGGTCTACAGAATACTGTGTGATGATTAGGTCTTGTTAAATCCATTTAGCACAGAAGATGAAACATTGGAAAGCTGAATAACCTGCCCAGGGTCGGTGACACAACGGGGAGCTGAATTACCAGAAAACGACAAGTTCTATTTGCTTGCTGAATTCACTGGACTCTTTGAAAATTTAATTCCTGCTCTGCTGACTCATGGGTAGCCACATAGGTGTGGCTGCAGTATAGGGCATAAAAGTCTTTCTAGGGACGCTGCTGAATCACATCTTCTTGTCTGGACCTATTCTGTGTGTAAATTCAAGAAGGATTGCCAGGTCTGGCTGTGGAGATAGCAGCTGTGCAAACTGAAATATGATGCTGCTCCTGCTGACATCAAGCACTACAGTTTTTGTATTAGTTAATAAACAGATATTCTCCTCTAATATTAACCACAAAAATTACTTTCACTTAAAGAACAATACTTTTCAATAGACAGAAAAACAAAGTTAGAGGTGTATATTTACACATGATCTATTATAACAAATAATTTGAAGGTTTTGATGCACTTTTTAATTTTGAAGTGTACAGCTTTTAAAATATTTTTAGAGTCTGTATGACTCAGGAGAGTAGTAACAGCATCTATGTAGTTTTTTTTTATTTCCTAGTATTCCCATCCAGCCTGGGGTCATTCTCCTGCCAAGAGTTAGACAGCAAAGGACTTGGCACCAGCTCTCACTAAGACTTTTACATATGGCTTATACCCAGTAACTAGTCTTATCAAAGCTAGCAGGAATTCTCATATTGTCAAAATTTAAGCATATGTTAAACCTCTAAAAGATCAGGGACTACATCAGCACTGGTTACTGTTGACTAAATACAGGAAACACAAAAGCATTAGAAGATATCTGGCAATTCAAAAACAACTTTGAGGCAGAAATCAGACTCTATTTTTATAGTGCTGTATCCCCTTATAAATAACAGTTCCATCTCTCTCTATATATGTATAAGTGAGTGAAGTACATTGTTGACAAATGATCCATTTGCACCCATGCTGATAAGAGATGTGTAACTAATACTACACTAATTACATGGGTTTCTATCCACAGTTTAACAATATTTGAGCTTTTTGTCATGGCACTGACATTAAACGTTCAAATTAAGATGAACAGTTTTAAGACCCAATTTTTTTTTTCTTTACAGAAAGTCTGTTAGCATACATTTTAGAAGGCTTATGACAATTTCTTCTTTGAAATTTCTATTCAATCTTATCGGCATTTTGGACAGAGATTTTCTACTAAAGGTTTACAATATGGGATAGAGAATGACTTGCTGAGGCTGTACCCCTTCCTTCTGCAGGATAGATTTGATCACGTCAGAATGAACCTGTGCCCTCTGGGGGCAGTTCTGTAATTTTTACTTTTGGATTTATACCTTCCAAACATACTGCAGGGAAGGTGATGAGGTCAATATTGATGAGGTCAACATTGATGAGGTCAATATTGCAACCTCTGTACGAGCATTTGGCTTGATACCACTACTCCAGAGTGCAGTATGTCTCTGAAAACGCCTGGCTGGGGCCCCAAGAGGAGTCTTGACTAAGTGGGGGTTGCCACACTTTCCCCTAGGCCTGCAGAAAGCTTCTGCTTATCCAGCAGAGGAAGAAAGAAGAGAGTGACTGCTTTCAAGATTGCAGAGCAGCAGCCTTTCCCACACGAATCTCACCTCACTTGCAAGCAAGATGGCATTTCCCACAAGTTTGGTAAAGGTCATTCTTTGCAAAGCTGCATTCTTTTCAAAGATGACCTAAACATGAAAAAAAAACCCAAGAAAACCACTTACTGAAAGGGTGAGTATCACAGCAAACCCAAAATATGAACATATACTTAAACAAAGTGTTACTGGTTGTAATTTTTTTAATTTCTGTGGTTACTTAGCATTTTGGAGCAAATGCAGTCGAGAACAGAACACCCCTTCACTAAATGTCAAACACTGCTTGTAACGCCCAAAGAAAAGTCTTTATACCAATAATACACTCTCAAAACTCATCACTATCAGATGAAAAAAAGAATTTCATAAGAAGTTTCTATTTTTATATTTCATGAATCAGAAAGGTCACAAGCCCAATTTAAAAAAGCCATGCCTTGAAGGCACAAAGGGTAAAATGCTGAAGATGAGATGTAGTTTATTAGAAAATATTGTACACTGCATATCACAGGAATGTATTCTTAGCATAATGAAGCAAATCCAGGAGAGATTTGCCACCTGCCTTTACCCTCTTACTTCACCATTAGCTGTTCACTCGTCCATTTCTTACTGGGCACTTTTAAAAGCATCTCTCTGTCACTTCCATGCTATTCTTCTGATCTTCCATGCTGAGCTGATCCATTTACTGAACTTGAAGGAGCTGAACTGCCTCCCCTAAGTTACTGAGTACATCTACCTGTGCCAGCAGGAGACAGGCAGAGAAGAACAGTAGGATTTTAAAGACGGAGGGGAAGAGGTCTGAAGGTCTGGTAAATTTAAAAGAAAGTTAATAGAGGGCATAAAGGGAAAAAAAACATTTGTGGATAAAGAAGGTCATTGGGCAGACATTAAGTTTTGAACATGTTAGTGCCAAGTAGGAAAAGGAACTGGAGACAACAGGCGTGAGTGGAGATCTGAGGAGAAGTACAAAGAGTGGAGTTGAAGTACTAATGGCTATGCATTAATAGCTGTGCATTAAAGGTCAAATCCTACAGACTATTTAGAGTTTGCTTCTTCCATTTATAACTGCTTAATATTGATGTAACTCCACTGCCTTAACTATAGCAAACTTCATCAGTTGATTGGGGATTTATTTTTTAATAAAGCAAATAATTCCTATTTCAAGCTATCAGATCTACTGATACTCTGAAGTGGATTTTAGGCATAAACAGGAAGTCAGAAAGATCAAAAGACCATTTATTAAAAAAGAAAAAAGAAAGAAAGAAAGGTATTTAGGACTAAAGGTATTGGACATCTATTTATCTTGACTGCTTTGACTACAGACAGAGAGAGAGGCTTGAATCCCTTCATGTATTCCTACAAGTTTCATGCAGTTTCCTCGACATTAGTGAGACAGGAATAGCTGAGCTTATCCATTCCAGTTCGTACGTGGACAGAGCACATAAACTCTAATTCCCTCTTAAGTATGATGACTTTCAGTGAAGTAAAGTTTCAATAGCTCTACAGGACCAAGGGGGTGATCTGACTGCAGTTATTACAAAGCAGGAGATTATAGCCTATCAAGTATAAAAAGGTGGAAAATTACCAGCCTAATAAGTAGCCAAGCAACAGAAGCAGACATTATTGCTATGAAAACTTTAGCTTTAATATTCACCGGTTTCTATTCTAAGTTTACAGAGCCAAGGTGCCATTATCCCAGGCATTTGACAAGAAAGGTCCTGCATCACTCTCGTCTTTTGTAATTCTCACGCCCGTCAGCAGCTTTCCCACCAGGACTCCACCAGACCCCCTTAGTCTTTCCTTTCTTAGCTGCCTAACAAGAGCTGAGCTCATTTAACATCTGTCACCAACACCACGCTTACACTCCTTAGTGCAGTGGAAACAGACCCAAGTTAGCTTCTTTACTGGGCAAATTATTCTCTGCAGAGCACACCGGCAGATGCTGTTCCGGGCGCCCGACCTGATCTGATAGAAGCATCTCGAGCATCTCAGCTTGGCACTGCACGGTGTGGTGGAGGCACGTTATCACTTGCTTAACAACTTCTGCCACTTCCATTATCTCGAAATGGGGTTGTTTTGCTTTCTTACAGGAGTGCTACAGGGATAAAGTCAAGTGAACTACGCAGCATGATGAAAGAAGCCATGCAAAACTCCACCACATCCCTCTCTGCGTGGTGCAGGCTGAGCCAGCCCCTTCTTGCGTGTTCCTCTGGCCTCCCCAAGCCCTGCCTGACTTTTTCCCTTCCTTCCAAGCACCAGTCAAGCAGTGGATCCAACATGGGGAAGCCAGAGAAAGGATTACTCCTTATCCCCAGTCAGATGAGCAGTCATTCAAGCACAGAGTTTTAGAGGAATATGCAAAGTAAGAAAAGAGAGAAATTACAAGGTGGTGAGAGGGCAAGAATGGAGAGGAGCTTAATTAAATTAACTGAGGGAATATTTACACTCACCATTTCTGAGATTTGCAATTCTGTAGAATAATCTCCCAGAGGAAGTAATGAAAACCTCATCACTGAGCCATTTTAAATGAGCTGGTAGCTCCACAGTGAGCAACGCTGTGGGGGCTGTGGACTGGCTCGTGGCTCCTCTCTCTCTTTATAACTAATGAAGCACACTGCCCTTAAATCTGCATAGCATGAACTACGGGAAAATCCATATCCACTCACGACTGTATTTAACTTTTAAAACCTGAGCAGATACTTATCCAGATAAATTGGTAAGACTACCAACAGGATTAATGGACTGTTGTTTGTCATTCTTCTGTTCCTTGCCATCACACAGTATCAATGTTAATTTAAAACTTACCCCTTAAAGTGTTTCTGTGGATTCCCTGTGCCCACACATATCTGAGGAAAGTTTTCCCCATAATTTTGCTTGGTACTAAATATTTCTTCTCTTGTCAAATCCTAGGAGACTTCAGGTAAAACAAGACCTTTATGGGTCAAGATCCTTTGTATTCTCTCATTGTGCCTCGTAGCATAGGCATTTCTAGGTTAAAAACTGAATATTTTGGAGGATTTGAGTAGGCATTGCACAGCCCCAGGGACAGAGCCCATCTCGTTTATACTCTGCAGAAGTGATGAGAACAGCTGCATCAGAGGTCACCATTTCCATGTAATAATTACCTAAATTGCCTCTAATACCTGGTGCTGCCACTGTGGAGTAGCTTTTTCAAGAGTTTGTCCTCCCATCCATGTAGCAGCTGAGGTGAGCAGCAAGGTCTAAATATGGAGGCTTTGCTTAGTACACAAGTTTAATCACCTCAGACTAGTTAATTCTGTTGCTTCGGTGCAGAATGAATTCCTTTTGCTTACCATGATAATTTCACTTTATTCCTAAGTATATTGATTCTCTAGCAGAAAAAGGATTAAAATTTAAATGAGAAACAAGGGTATAAAGGATTTCACTAGGAGCAAGACAGTAGTTACTGGACTCGCTGAAGTTTTCCCTACTATTTCTATTAGAGACAATATTATGCCTCACTTTCTATTGGAAAATTATATTTAAAGTTTCCATGAAAAACATCTGCTGCATTCCACCCCGGCACTGGCAGTCATTCAGCAATAGATTAAATCATTCATTCCATATATGCCAGTAAATTTAGTCTCCCTTCTGCTAAAGTTGTTATTGACCATGGACTCATTTTGTAAAAGTCAATTTCTAACTTTTTTCCGATTTGACTACCCTTTGCAAGTAAATAGTTTTTTTCTTTCTTTGTTATTTGCACCTTGAATGCAAAGGTTGCTTTCAGACACACAGTGCTTTGGAAAATCAGGCCACCAGACTTTCCCAAACATCACAGAACATCTATTTTAATCTTGGCTTGTGATGATGATGCAGACAGCATTGTTCAGAACTTTTTGTTTTATCACAAAGGTCTTATTATAACATGGGTAAAGGTAATCAGGATCCCAGCTGATTACTTTTTGTATTTTCTATTTTGAACTATAAGGACAGCTCATTAAATCAGAGTTGCAATACAACAGGCACCAGCCATTCCCCAAGCAATGGGGCACATTTGTGCAGCTCACACAAAGCAGTAGTGTTTTACATATTTGAATGCTTTGGATAAAAGCGACTTAGCTACCTTAAAATTAAATATTCATTTTGCAAGCAGGTTTCATTATTGCCCTGTTGTAATAAGATAAACTGAGTGTTAAAGATCTCTAGCAAAGATGACATTGCTGAATGTCATCAGAAACAGAACAAAGGCCCCCTGAGATCTGTGCTTTCCTTCCTTTAGACACCAGAAAAGGAATTTCAAGGAGCATTCGAGAAGTTAAGCACCTAAGTCTTAATGACATTGTCATTAATGACACCGTGGGGTAGTTATGCTTTGTGGCATGTTTCACACCCCTGGCCCACCAGTGACCTTGAACTTTTCCAGTATTTAAAAGCACATTAAATTCTTAAACCAAAAATTAAGTGATCCACTTTGCATTTGACCACGTCAGGATTCTGACTTTGCTACAGTATTGGTTTTCTGGCTGACACATTTTGAACTTCCCAGACACACAGTAGTGTTTGAAAATGCTTATAATGCCCACTTCTGCTTTGTCCAATCACTACCATTATTGCACAAGGACCTGCCTTTACTTTAGTGTAGAAAAATCTGCTGCAGAATGTTACATGGATCCCAGCTCATAAATTATCAGCATCTCTAGGCAAATTTTGCATTTGCCAATTTTTACATTGTCGAAATTGCCCCTTAGATGTAGTTTACAGGCCTCCTACTGGTACTTAAAGATTCTTATGTTTGCGAAACAGAATGATTGCTTCTTTCTTATGATAATTCATGGAGTTTTATAGATTTTTATACAGAATATATATAAGGTTATAATTCTTTTGTTGTATCCAGTTCAAGCAGAGGACTGTGAAATAAAATATATATTTAAAACCTTTAGTAGAGTAAAACCTTATCTAAGCTTCAAAAAATACACTATCTATACCAATTATGATTAAAAACACTGTGTGAGTGAGGCCAATCAGTGTCTTTCTAAAACTACTGGGAAACTTCCTAAGAGTCATCAACAAATGTGTTCTATGAATAATGTCATGTATGAAGAGAAAGTAACCAGACTTGGACATGCTGTGGATGGAAAAGGGACCTGACTGAAAGTACAATCCTTATGCCTTTCTTTTGCGTCTAACGCAAACAGTAGCTGAGAAAACGTAAAAAAAAATCAATCAAACAAACAAACAAACAAAAAAACCCAAACAAAAACAAACAAACAAACAAAACCCCATACAAACCAAACAAAAAAAAAATTTTAAAAAAGAGAGAAAGAGTCTGATTAGAACAAAATTTCTGCAGCTCACAGTCCAAGGGCTTTCAGTCCCCAAAAATGAAAGTGATGAAAATCAGGATGTGAATGCTCACTGTGTCATGCTTTGGGGAAATTATAGCTGTGTTTCAAATTAGAAGGCTTCACAGAGCCTGTCGGAGAGCACACAGCAGCAGCCCACATAGCTCTGCCCTCATGTTAGAGAATCCAAAACACAATTCCAGCAGCAGTGCTGCATTCAGGCTTCACAAATATTTGATTATATCTCCTCTAACAGCCTAGCAAAATCTAAATGAATATTTGGAAAGGTGACTAATAGCTCAGCATGAATATTCCAAGCAGGCCATCTTAGGTATTTGTATAAAGCCACTCAGATGAACCTGCTCATTTGTGTGTGTCTGCACATCCAGATCAGTGCATTTTCATCCCTTTTATTTGTTTCATCATGTTCACACAGACCTGTGTGCAGGGCAAACACAAATTAAAATTACTTTCTACAGGAGAATAAGCAATTAATTTACAGTATAGAGCATTAATACCCACTAAAACATTATACTTTGAGAGTAATTTGTTCCCTTCAGATTTTTTTAATTAGTTGGTTGCTTTATCAGGTTTAACCCATCACACCGGTTTTTCTACCATTTGCTTAACTTTAAGCTCACATTTCTCATTAAGCATCTGGCAGACAGTTTGAGGCCTTAGAACATGACAGTCTTGGATATATCATTCTCTTCACCCCATGAAAGCAGAGGTTGCTGAAGGATCACAAAAACAGTTCCTGTGGAAAAAGCTGTTAAATTTTATTAACCAGGGCCCTGAACCAGGAATCATTACTGTAAGAATGCAGAGTGGAGGTAAAACATCACCTCTGCAGGGTGACAGCATTTTACAACCATTTCGTAGTTAGGCAAAGGATTGCATATGTGACAGGCAATAATGAATTAATGGACCAGCCACACTGTAGCATCAAGGCTAAAAATATAGATTTATTTAGGAGTCACTAGAGTGGTAATGCAAAATTTTGGACTACACAGAGATTTTTTTCCTGGAAAAGTTCTTCCTCACATTTACATCACTCTTACCGCTACCATTGAATTCTAATACGCCTTCAGATGGATGTGAAAAATGTTATAATACACAAAATTTGTAGTTGCTACAGGATGTATTAGTTGCTGGTGGGATGGGAAGGCAAGACTCCAACGAGTTGACAATCTTTCAAATAAAAGGTTACATTTCCATTCATTAAGCTGCAGAAAAGGTAGGGGCTTGATGGGAATCTTTCCTGGATGACTGCTAATCTTTTTGTTCCTCACACAGATACTCTGTTGCCTATTGTCATGGTAACAGGCAGCTCTACTCTGCTCCGCTTCTGCTTTTTCTTAGGCTGTGGACACCCATCCACTTCTCCCCAGGGATAATCCTGTCATTCTTCCAGTCTTACCCTGAAAGTTCTGTACAGGCCCTCACCTTGCCCCTTGATAACCCACTCCTTTCTCAGGAAGGGACCTTTCTTTGTTCTCAGGGACAGGACACAGTGACGCAGGTTATTTTTGTCTTGTCCTGCCATGGAAGGCACAGGCCCCAGATGGTGTTCATGCTCCGCCTGTCTGACTGTACAGGTGCAACTGGATCACACTGCTTGGCTCCCAAATCTCAGGCCGGCGTTGGAGGATGTTTCATGTGATGCAGGCATACACATACTCATCAACACATTATTATAATGAACAATCTTTATTTACTTTAGCTCTAGAGACCCAAGCACTCGTCCCAGGAACCAGCCTGATTGCATCTGCCCGCTGCAGGTTCCCCCTGGTGTACCTTTTGCTATTTGCCCAGGCTCAGTATCTCAAAGATTCTTCTTGCATTCAGACAAAAAGACAATGTGCTGCTGCCTAGATGTGCAATTCTGCTAACTAGACAGACCTCTCAGAGTGAAATATTTATCCTGCTCATAATGCAAACACGCCACACGAGTGACAGCCTTTTCCAAACTATTACAAATCACCCAGGATCACCCCCACACTTGTCACACATACTATTCTCCACATGGAACCACGCACTGGCAGCTTTTTCAGTCGGTTCAGTGAAGGGAAAGCGGACGAGACGAAGCCCGAGGGCTGTTCTAACCCACCCCAGCTGTCAGTGCTCCCAGAGGGAAAGTACTCCAGCTGGGGAGAGGAGCGTGTGCTCCAGGGGTGAGCCTCAGACCTCCTCCTCTGGGAGCGAGGAGGGAGAACAGTGCAGGACACAGCGACAGGAATGCTGTGGCTGATGAAACCCATTATCTACAAAGGGAATCACTGCTTAGACAGAGTCAGGTCCTTTTTTGGCTCCCTTGGATAACTCACACAGCATAAAGTCCAGAGTAGTCAAGGCTGTTGTAGAATAGTTTGGGTTGGAAGGGACCTTTAAAGGTCATCTACTCCAACTCCCCTGCAAAGAGCAGGGACTCCAACTCGATCAGGTTGTTCAGAGCCCCGTTTCACCTGACCTTGAATGTTTCCAGAGATGGGGTATTCACCACCTCATCTGGCAAAAATATTTCAGTATAATGTCAACTGAAAACCTTTGCCCTCAGTTCCAGACCTTTTATTAAGACCTTGTAATTTTTTCATTGGTCCGGGAGTGTAAAAAGAATGTAAATTTCTGATGTAAATAGTACAGCAGAAAAAGAAACAAAAACCAAAAGTTATTTCAGACCCTCCTTACTTTTCATTAAAGAATGAAAACTATTTCTTTTCCTTTTCTGGCCACCTTTTAAACAATCAAGCCAGCACAGCCAAGAAACATCTTTTGGCTCATTCAGTTAGCATTATTAGAAAATTTAGCTTACCTTGTTTTTTCACCTCAGGCTAATCTGAGTAAAACTTAGGTTAAAATCTGGATGGAGACCCATGGCTTTGTCCCAGTACATTTTCTGGGTGCACAGGAAATGCATGAATGATTGCATGAATACACACTTAGTGCTACAGTCAATATTTGCCATAGTTAATAATAGTGTTGTGCCTTTACTTAAAGCTGTTCCTTTGAGGCTCTCAAAGCACTTAATATTTGCAATAGTTCTATAGTGTTATTATTAATTATTATTGTGTTTACAGATACAAGTTAAGATAAATAACTAAACTTTTTACAAGCCATGCAACACAATCTAAATCTGTGGATTACTCCCCCCAAAATATAAGCTCAGCAGTGACTTTGTTTTCACCTCTTCATGATCCAGACATTTGGCCTTTCAGTTGTTATGGCCCACACAAATTGTACATCATTGTTAATAGCAGTAGGAATACAAAAAAGCTGGGGAGGCTCAAAAGACTTGTTGCTCATGGATAAAAATAGATAAGGCCACTGGTGCAGCAGAACATCAAAGTCTCAACCATGATAATCCTACAGAGCAATTGTAAGTGACATTGGGCTTTAGATGCTGAATAGATAATACAGTGCTGAAAAAAATTTCAATGAGCAGATTTTACTTTACTTATATTTTCTACTATAATCTTTCCTTTCTATTTTTGTAGTTTGTCTACCCATGTCCCTTATGTGCTTATACACAGAGCCTTACTCAACACACAAAGAATCTATTAAATCTTCTTTCAAGAAGGTAAACATGCATGAGAAAAGATGCTGGCATTATTCTGCACTGTCTCACCCAGCTCTCTGAATGCAAGCACAACATGTGAGCAGCAGTGAATGACAGCTAGGGATGGGTTTTCCATATAAGACATAGCACATATTTACCTCAAAGCACTTGTATCTCCAGCACAGCAGTTTCTATGTTATTGCAGCAACTGGCTCATACATGAAAAGTCTGTTGGGTGTACTGGAGATGCAGTGACAGCCAATGCCCCCAGAAGCAGGCAGACAGCACAGTCCTAAAATAAATGACTAATATGAAAATAACTTAGGATGTCAAGAGTGAGAACTCCAGATTGCTGATGGTGTACAGAAAAAAAAAGAGAGGTGTATAGAAACAGAAAAGAAGAAATACCAGTGCACTGGCCAACACAGAAGCAGAGCTTACTGGAAAAAAGCTGTTCAGCACGATAAATAGCAAAAGGGGAACTTCTCCCCTCCTAAGTACAGCTGTAGAGGAGAGAGCTGTATGCCACACAACCCTCTTATTTTCACTGGGGATTCACAGGGAGTCACAAGCAGGCTGCCCTGTTATATATGATCTTTAATAATCTCGCTCACATAAACATGTGCACTAAACCAGAGGAATGATTGTAGCTTGTTCCGCGATAAAACATGAAGCTTTAGGGCCCACAGTCTGCAGTCAATTTCCAGACTCTGCAAAGGTGAAGTGAGACCTGAATATTTTTTCTCTTTCCTAAATTATTACTGGCTCAAATGTCCTGAATACAGATTAGAAGAATTACCTGATTGTATTAACCTAGGGAAAGAGTTGAATAAAAAACCATGATCATATTTCAGTAAAATAGTCCCCATTAGAGAGCAAAATCTCTCTCCATCTCCCTCTCTCTCAGGTATTTATATGCAGCATGCAATGCCTTTTATAACCCATTTTTGGGGTACTTGAATAAAACTGAATATTGTCTACTCTGTCTGAAAGGTGATAAACTCACCTAGGACTCATCTCCTAGGACGGCAAGGAACCAAGGCTCCTGCCAGTCATAAACACATAACATGCCTGCATTTAAAGTTTGCTCTGTTCCGTTTGAA
This sequence comes from Orthonyx spaldingii, assembly GCA_013397795.1. Classification (NCBI taxonomy): domain Eukaryota; kingdom Metazoa; phylum Chordata; class Aves; order Passeriformes; family Orthonychidae; genus Orthonyx; species Orthonyx spaldingii. The sequence goes on along the minus strand of VZTJ01002639.1, from coordinate 911,016 downwards.
ATGTTAATCATCCCTATGTAAATTCTGGCACACTGAAACTCAGTTCATATTAACTTCAGGTTACCTGATTTAGATATGGTAAAGGACACCCATTTATCAGCTGCTTTTTAAAGATCAAAGAAGCTTGTCCCTAAAATATGCCACATAACATGCAAATGAATCTTAATGTCTCTAATTAGATTATAACTTGAGGGTGCTTTCTGCTGTTGAAATAAAGTGTTAGCGTGTCAGAGGCTTAATACACTCCAAGGATCTGATCTTCTCAGCAAGTCACAGCCACACTTCTTACCCCGGACTATGACGTGCCTCCCCTCACTGGTTTGGTTACAAAAAAATTCAAATCTGCTTTTCTGACACCTCCTCTTCAGCTCTGACACTGATGACTCTGTGGAAACGCTGAGGGAGTCGAGACTCCCCCATGAGGGGTGTACAAGTTTCTGTGGCTCCTTTGTGCAACGTGTTCAGCAGCAACTGTGCATGACAAGGTTTAGAGGCCCTGTGTACCTGCTGATGAGTAAGAAATTAATTCACACTTCAAGTTTATTCTCCACTGCTTTTACAGGGAGATAATTATGTCATGGTGGTTATCTTTCTTTAAAATCCCAGTGATGGGACACTCTTATACCTCCTCTGAGAGGTGGCAAAGGGAGGTCAGCACTACATCATCACTGCAAGCGACTCCACCTGCTATGCTGCACAGTAAAATAACAATTTGTTGTGTCCATGAACCTTTCAAATGGGAAAGCAAAAATACAGGGTAGTCATCATGTAGGAAAACAATTTGTTTAACTGGGAAAGAAAAGCCTTAGTCACCTGATAAAAATACATGTATTTAAAAATGAAAAGGTGTGGTTGGCGACTGGACCAGCGCTTCCATTTCCACAGGGAATGCTGCAAACTCAAACAGAAGCTACTTGGTAAGCAGGAGGTGAGAAGAGCAAACTTGAAGAGATGTTTGTTACAAATGCAGCCCTTCCTCATGCTCATGAATCATTTCTTAACTGATCCTGATTTCTTTAAGTACACTTGTTGATATGCTACAGGCTATATCAGTGAGGCAATATTGCCAAGAAGCAAATATCATTATGAGTTATGTGCACAAGAAATGGAAATTCTGACCCATCTCTCTCTGCTGTCTTATTGTATCAAAGTGTTCTCCTGTGAGGTTGCTGGGGTCCTTGTCTGTATGTTTCTGCATTTCTGATGGTGGGGTTATAAATTGTGGCCTCTTAAATTATTCCTCAGTAAGCAGTGGAGTTTTTATTTGGGCCTCTTTAAGTTAATATTAAAATCAATACAAATGTTTTTCAGTGCATTTGTGAGAATTAATTTAAGCATTTGGATTTTCTGGAAATGCAGAAGTTTATGCATAAGGCAGTTTTGTTTTTTTTTTTTGTTTCGTTGGTTTTGGTTTTTGGTTTTTTTAGTTTGTTTGGTTTGGTTTTTTTTTTTTTTGGCACACACATTGGATAGCACAAGAGCAGAGAAAGGGTTTGTGTCTAACAAAGAGAATCATAGCATCACAGAATGGGTAATTTCCTGGGTTGGAAGGGAACCTAAAGATCATCCAGTCCCAAACCCCTGCAGGGATGGGAAGGGACACCTTCCACTAGACCCGGTTGCTCAGAGCTCCATGCAGCATGCTAATGAATAAGAGTTGGGGGGAAAAAATTAAGAACCTTAAGAAAAAAATTAGGAACCTTAACTCTTAATTCTTGATTATTTTCAAGAATATTTGACCCTTGCCCACAGATACTTGGACAACAAATACTGGGGCTGTACATATAGTGAAATAAACTGGGAATTTTTACCATGTTTAAAAAATGTTAGTTGTTCATTAAAATAAAACACGTGGTAATTCCAAGATCAGCTTTTATACTCAAACTGGTTGTTTCATTGTGTATTTTTCTGAATACATTGTTCAGCACACATTTTTTGGAGGAAAAAGACTCGCCAAATGGATTTGAGGACTTTGCTGGCAGCCTGCAAGTTTCACACCAAAATCTGTGATGTGCAAATGCTAACATTCCTGAGTAATCACCTGAGCACTGGTGAAACACAGACCTGTGGTGGAGGATTTGACCACAGAATTTTGTAATAGTTGAATGAGATAAGAATGGGGGTTATGGAGTTAGCCCAAAGGTGACAGGCCCAGGGCAGGGAGAAGAGCCTCAGCTGGACCCACTCAGTCTGTGGGGACAAGGACTGGGGCACTGATGAGCTTTAAGAACACTGTTCTGAAGAAGGTAATGAAAGGGGGTGTCAGCAGAGTCCCTGAACAAAACAAAAGTTGCAAGTGTAGGAATTAGAGAGAAGCCAAAGGCTGTGGCCGAGGCTCCCTAGAGAAATTATGAGCTTCCTTCATGAGGAGTTGGCAGAGAATTAGAGAGCTGAAGTCTTTCAGCAAAGGTGACCTCATATTTCAGCTGCAATGGTCAGAAGAATCTGGCTCATACCAGACCTAACAAAGAGGAGTTTCCCAAAAGGAAACTTTTTCCATGTGAGTCACACTTTTGCAAAAGCTGGGAACCTCTCAGTGTCAACAGTGTGCAAGGAATGGGAAAGCAGAGGGATGAGGCTATGCCTGAGCCCTACACCCAGATATGCAAATTTAAAGGGAATCACCCAAAAAAAGTCATAAGCTTAGGGAAATAAAGACATGGATTTACATGTAAAAATTCTAGGTCATTCTTCTGTAAGAGCAAATCTCTCACTGGAGGCACCTTGCATGCTCCTCACCCCTAAATTACACTGAGAATAGTCAAGTCATGCCAGGTAGAGTCAGTATTACGGGATCTACAGGTCTAATCCACTTTCTTGTAATCTGAGTGGCACTGCACTTACCCTGTGTACTCTAAGTTAGTGTAGGTGTATTTGAGACCAAACATTTTAACTTCTGGTCCTCCTAAAATCAGTCATACTCATGTCATGATGAAAAACTATAGTGGAAGAGGAGAGCCAAACTTAATATGTAACAAAAATGGGCCATAATGAAGGTTTTTCTGGTTTTTTTCTTTTGCTCTTCTACTGAAACAGATTTACCGTGTAATTTTGTCATGAAAAACCTTCCATGACTATTTAACTATCACAGTTTGCTCTAAAAAGCTACACACGTGCTTCTAACACTACATTAAAGCAATGCTGGACCAGATGTAGCTGAAACTGGCGAAAAATGGGGTTTTTTTAGTATGTCGGAATGAACATAGAACACTGCAGTTTTTATTCTGAGGTTAAATAGCCTTTTGCTTCTAGTGGGGTCAATATTACTGAAGTTGTTCTAGCAACATGTACAGTCTCTAATGACACTGGACACTTGATGATCCCAACACAGTTAGAATTTGGGTCCATTTATGCAGCTGGTGATGTGTGATAAAGATGAAGCACTTGGGGTTTGTTTTCTAGATGTTCAGTAAGCCATTTCCAACTGGATTTGTTTGAACCAAAGAGAAAAACTTATTTTTCTACAGGAGAGAATTTATTAGACACTTTTTTTTCTCATTTACGTCTTGAAATATGAATGTTTGTAGTCCACAGGAGCCTGAGGCTTTACTTGTGAATAAATTATTTGTAATATCCTGATTTATTGTGGTGTTTTGGGGCCATTTCTTTCTGCCTGAGTGGCACCAATTAGGGTCAATAGCATCTGCCCAAAGTAGATTTCACTTCTGGTCACTTGGCCCTATAAAACACAACATGCAGCTCTGGAAATATCACACAGACAGACCTTTAATTTTAATTCTGAAGACAGACCTTTAAGTTCATGCTTGCATCAAGCAAGAAACATTAGATGTAGTGCATGAATATCAAAATGCTATGCTTTTTTCCACAGAAAGCCGATCTAAATGAGTTTAAGGTCTCTGAAACTGTCCTGTGTTAGACATCCAGAGACAGTGATTTAAAATTCCTTACATTATCCTGGGTTAGAAGATATTTGGACATGTAAGTGATTTGGCACATCTTTAGAAAATTGACCTAAAATGTCAGGTGAAAAATCCCTGATTTGGTCTCCACTTTGTCAAATTTTGTCACCAACAGGTGGTTCTGGAGTTTGCAGCTTTCTCAGTGGATCACAGACTGCAGACATGGAACTGAAAAGCAAAAAAGAAATAAAATATGTTCCAACTGGCACTAAAGGCTCAGTTTCCCTTGTAATTTAGGGGACTGTGGTTAGTCTGCTATAGCTTTGATCTGCTGTGTAATTGTTCTCTATCACATGTGTGCTCCTGGGACCTTCTGGTTCCTGGCAAGCTTGAAAATCAGGCAATTTATTTTGGTAACTAGGCATGGACATAGGAGCCCAGCTTCAGATATCTATTTTCCTTGTTGATAAATCGCTGCTGGGCAGCATCCTGCCAGCAGCACAAATGCCAGACTGGAAATTAAGAGCTTTTAGCCAAATCAGGGCTTCACGAATATCGTGTATTGCAATATTGATTTCAGTTTCTTTATGGATGGGATTCTTTCAGCATTATTGCCTGCTTTGTATATTTAGAGAAGGAAATAACTACAACATTTCCATTTCAGAAAAACAGCTTTGTGGCCTACTCACTGCTGAAATCCATTAAGTACCTCTGCAGGGTGGGAAAAGAGGTTGTTTTTTGTCTTTAGCTTGTATTTTATAGCTGTGTGATAGAGTCTGAGTCTGTCTGTGTGGTCAAGGCCATCCACCTGGCTGCTGTATTTTGTCCTACATTTGTTTATATCTGCATCCCTTGTGGAAATCATAAAGCACTTACTTTCAAAAGCACTGAGGTTGTAAAAATGTGCTATTCTTTCAGGAACACTTTGTCAGTGAGAGGGAGGTCATTGCCAAGATGAGAGCCAACCTGGCAGAGGCTCATTCCTTCAGCTCCACCCAGCTTTGTGCGAGCTTCCAGCCGGCGTTTTTAGCTCTGCACCCCTGACTGGTTCCAGTCAGCCTGCTGGTGCTGGAACTGCTGTTGTTGTAAGGTCAGCAAAGGCCTCGGGTTTTGTTTGCTGGGCTTTTTTCCGTGATTTAAGCTCTTTCCTGTTGTGTTATTGCGTAACTGGAGCTCTTGACAAAACACGTGTCCCTAAGACTGAGCTCCCCGGGAAGTGCTCGGCTCGAAAGGAAAGTTGCCAAGTTGCAGTAACAGCATTGGTACTCTGGGCAAAAATTTGTTTAATAATTTTGGATTCCACCGTGCCACCAAATGCATTGAGAGTCTTTTTTCACAACAGAAACAAACCATACCAAACACTCAGCAAGCTGTTCAAAAGTTTGTGTCATTTGTAAGACTTCCATTTCCACTGGGACATAATCCTGGGTTGGGTTTGTTTGTGTGTTTGCAGTGCTTGAAATACGTGACAGGCTTCTGGTTTTCCTCTTCATTTGCTGTTACTTCTTCAACACAGTTGTTAAATGTTAGAGAGACGCCCTGTTTTCTTCAGTTGCTGGGGCACATAGTGAAGAGATCTTTTTGGTGACCAAATGATGCATTACCTTCATTTGAGATTCCCTTACAGATTTTGGCACATAGAGAATCTGTTACAAATGAACAAAATAACATTTAAAAATAAGTAATTCATATGATTCGGCTTGTAAGTTACGTATCTTAATGATTGACACACTTCTCATTTCCGCTTCAGATTTTCTAGTTTTATGTTTCCTTCCAAGGTTGTCCTGTTAGACCTACATGTGGTATACATTTTGTTCAGCTTTTTGTTCCGTCAGCTTTGCCAGCCAGACAGTATGCTGGCAGCCTGGTCCCCATAAGGCTGATTCTTTCTGAAAACTACTAGAGCCCTGAAGAAAAGTTTAAGGGATGCGACGGTAAACACCAGGGCTCTAGTCAGCACTGATGTTTTTGCAGGAAAACATTTGCCAAAAGTTTCTTGTGTCACTTTTTTCTGATAGGGTTTTGGCTTTGGATAACAAATAACCTGACAAATATATGACATGGTGAATGAAGCAAATGTCATTCCAAAAACATACCTGTGTCAAATTCTGTGATGTCTATGGAAGGAACTGGGTTTTTACTTAAGAAGTACTTATCCAATATTTCCTGTCTTGGAAAGAACTACAGTGCCTTGACAGTGAAAAGCAATGAAGAACTGTGACACTGAAGGAAGTGGCAAATGATCCCAATCTTATTTTGTCCCTTTTTTTCTAATCCTGGGTATACCTGTAAAATCCATTTATTTATAGATTCCCCTCTATCACTGGCGTAACCAAGTTGTCCTTCTACTTCTAACTCTTCCATTTCTGGCAATCACAGTAAAAGTAGCTGATAATTTCTCATATTTTTCTTGGAACATTTTCTTTCTCTAGTTTCCCTAGGAACTGGCTATAATAACTTATATATGCAGTGTAGTAATAAAGCACATGTCCAAAACTGAATCAGGTCTCTTTCAGGTCTGCAGCTAAACTGGCTTGGCTTGGATTTTTTAGGTTGGTTTGGGGTCATTTTTTTCTTTGTTTGTTTTGAGGGTTGGGGGTGTTTTCTTCCCCTTTATTTTTCTTTTGTCATTGTTGGCTTGTTGGTAGGTTGTTGTTTTTCTTTCCAGAGACAACTGCTCCAAACCCAATTTAATCTTTTTTCCACTTACATTTTTTCTTCAATATTGTGGCTTTAGCAGTTTCCTAGGAACTGCCAATCAAAATCTAGCATAGCTTTACTGGGTGAACATAGGTTTATATTTACTGGGTGAATACAGTCTTTTCAGACATATGACTGACACATTTGCACCCTTTTGATGCAATTGTTCCTTGCACAACCATTCCAGAACCAATTTGAATTTTCAGCCATTTAGACTCACCTTTAGTGCAATATGGTGACGTCTATCCCACTATGTTGTCTCAGTCCCCTTTGATCTCAGTCCCCTTTGGGTGGTTCCTAGGATTTTTAGATTTTTTTTAGCTATTTTTTAGCATGTCTCTCCAATGTGAGAGATGTAATACACTGTTACTTTCTTCCTTCTTGTCACTTGTGCTGGATGCACAACTCAGCCTCTTCTACAGTTTATTGTTACCTTCTCTTTCATAAAGGTGTTCTGCTGTGAGCATTTCTTTTGCACTGCAATTATTACACTGGAAATCTGACTTTCTCATTTCTTTCACTTTTTTTTTTTTTTTTTTTACCTCATAGCATTACTGGAAACGTTGTATCTTCTGCTGGTGGTATAAACAGCACTGCTGGTTTACATGATCTTTCCAACATCATGTTGACAGTGGTCAACAACATGGAAGAAGCTGTTCCCTGGGATAGCTGGACTGGTAAAACATTTTCTTTCACAATCACATAAACAGCACTGAACAACTCTTGTTTAAAAAACATCCTTTCTTCTGCTTGTTTTTCTGTTGCAACAGGCAATCTTTATAAGTGGTGCTAGACACAAACTCTGCCTATCATCAAGCAGAAATCAAGCATATCCCTTTCTTCACAAACCTTCTCCTTTCCTCACATTAATAAAGGGACAGAGAGATGATAACAATTGCATTGTCCCATCTCCTACACACGCATTAGGGCATTTATGTGATAAGTCCTGTGGTTCCTCTGCATGCAGGTTAACACACCCAGGAGGGTTTGCACAACTCCTCAGGCAGGGTGGCTGTGTGGCAGGGAGCTCCTCTGCTGCAGCTTGTCGTGAAGCACCAGCAGCCTTCGGGCCTCTGGCATGCTGCTGCTCACTCCTGTTTTCTACTGAGCAGGATTGCTTCATTTTTCAGAGCTTTTGCAATCCCCTCTGCAGTCGTCTTTGTTATAGGCTCTATTTAAATGCCCTTCCCCCTGCTCTTACTGAGGAATTCTGGTTTTCTTTTACTGTCATTTCCAAAGATTCAGGATTACTTAATTTCTTTCTGTTTCAGAGTGCTCCTGTTCTGCCTTCAAGCTTTTCCCAGCAGCCTGATCTCACTGAGATTTTCTTATACTCTTCCCAGTGTGACAATAGTATCTTTTTTTTCCATGATGTCTTAGGAATAATGGCAAAGCTTGGAGAGGTTAACCTCTTCAACTTGCAAGTCTGACACATGCCTTCTGGACCTGTCTAAAACCTGAAATATTAAAAAGTTACATGTTTAATGTTCTCAGTAGCTTGGTTGATGGAATTAACATGAGCATGCTTAAATGTCATGAAGAAAGCAAAACAAACAGGGCTTATCTGGAGAAATAAAGCAGCTGATCTAGACTTGCAGAGGAGCACAGATTTCAGTGCAGAAAATGAAATCATCAGCTCTGGGAAGCAAAATATAAAGCCAGGAGCCAGTTGTAATGGAAGGCTGAGTACAAGAGAGACAAGAATGGTGTCACATGGACATTAAACATAGAAAATGAGTGGGCAGGGAGAAAAAAAAAGAAGTGATAGTCAGAACAGACTGGAGGGAGGGAAGCCTCGTTATTCACAGCACGAATCTGGGTCCTCTGGGGACCAGCTGGAGGAGCAGAGTTTTGCAAAATTATCACGAGAGGACAGGTGCACATCCAGCCTTGGAGAGAAGATGCAGCCTTCAGGGAAAACCAGGCACAGGGGACAGGTCATCCTGTCACAGCTTTCAGCTGTTCCTGTCCTCTGGAGAAGGAGCAGAAGTGTAAATGGAGGAAGAGAGTGGCTGAATTAAAGGGGAATGCCGGGAAGGGCAAAGATAAAGAGAAGGAGGAAGGGTTGAAGGCAGAATGGGGAGCAGCCATTTCAGAGGAATAAAAAAAAGGAAGTTGAGAAAGGGAGGCAAAATGAAAAAGTAAAAGCTAGTGGGAGCAGCAGAACAACAAAGTGGAAAGGAAACAGAATCAACAAATCATGCAATGGTTTCGATTGACAAAGAGAAGATATTTTACACATGCAGAAATCTGTATAAGAAATTTGAGATGAAAATTTCTCAATACAGAAAATATTTCAGACAACTAAAAGTATAAGGATAAAGGAAACTACTACAAATCAAGCTGGCTTAACCTTTGCTACAAGCTGGGACAAATGGAAATAGCTGGGGGATAAAAGAGATGCATTAGCAGCAATATTTAACCAGGGAGCTACAGCCTGTGTGTGATGTGTGAACCACTAAGTGTTTAATGAAAGATAACCTTGTTTTCAGCTAATACAATCCTGCCACACAGGGCTCCTGCCTCCCCTGGAGAAGAGAGCTCCACAAAAATAAAAACGAAGCTTGGAAACCATTTGAATGACAATATTGTATGAGAATATATAGAGTATGACAGAGCTATACAAGCATAAACCAAGTGCAGATGAGCAGCTGAGATTATAGCAAGAGAAATGACCGTGGGTTTCTGGCTATAACAAAGTGACCCATTGCCTCAGAGGCTGGAACACTCCCCAGTTCAGCAACTGCTGTCAGTGATACTCGGTGACAGAAATTGGCTCAGTGGAAAATTTTTAGTTTCTCCTTCACAAATTCCTTCCTCTCTTGTATCTCTATTATTTTTATATATATATCTATATGCATGTGCCCCCCCTTTTTTTTTTTTTTGTATGAGAGATGCCTTTTTTCTCTCTAATCTGGCATTTACTTTAATGTAACTTAGCGTGCAGCAGAGTAAAAACAAAAGGTGGCATGGACAAAAAAAAGACCAGAAGGAGGGGTAAGGGGGGAATACTATGGAGTAGAAACTAAAAAAGTTCAAAGCATATTAAATTCTCCTGAAATGGAGGATACAGTTGAAATAGGTTCAATCAAATAACACATTTTTTCTTTAACAAGGCAACAGGTCTGATGAAAAGGAAGATGAATTAAGGTAACCCTGAATACTGCAGGACCAGAAGTACCAGATGGCAAATGAGAAATCCTGTACTATAGAGGTTTGAGAAAACATTGTTCTCTTGGAAAGACTGAAATATTTGAGATATGGACACTGTATAACTGAAACCAAAAGGAAATCTTGCAAGATACTTACAATGTTTGAAATTACTATTGATCATGCAATTTTCAAAATCAGGTCTGAGATCAGAATACTTTAGGGATCAAGAGACCCTCAGAAAAAGATTGCTAGGAGTACACAACTTTAGCTTACTGAAGGCTGTGAGAATTGGCTCCAGAACAGAGCTATATCTGATTACAAGTTTTGAAAAAGAAACCAGCTGATGCTACAGAACCTCATCACAAAATGAAGAAGCAGAACAGGTCTGAATAGTCAGAGCTGAAGTCTGAAAAATGCAGTCAACCGGAGTGAAGTTGCATGAAGCAATGGAAGAGACTGATTGGAAGAAAATGCTAAGTTAAACTCGTAAGAATTAAAATATCTTGTAAAAGCTTCTCATGAGTGACTACAGTTGTCTTTAAAAGAAACAATCTATATGGGAGGTTCTTTGTGGGAACTGTCCAAATGGCAGCTGTGTTTCAGGTGGCATTTGTCTCCTCCGACTACAGCAATTTACAACAAAGGTCTCTCCTGCCTGGGAAGGAATCCTGCCATTGTTAACAGAGTCAATGTGGCCAGAACAGCTCAAGGTGTGATTCAAGTGAGTGGTCCCTATATCAGAAAAAGAGCTGCTCCATAGCCTATATGAACTATATTGACTATGTTGACTAGCCCACTGCTGTTGTAAAAGAGGCCTTGGAAGACACCTTCCTTTTGCCAGGAAAATCCAGTCCCAGTACCCGAAATACAACGAGTTTGAGTTGGACACAATTTCGCAAGTCAAGTTTCAGTAACATTTTTTTCAGTTAAATAACTATTCAGCATGAGTAGGTAAAACTCATGTCATGCAGTGAACAAAATATTCTTGCTGTGAGTAAAATGTAAATCAGATGTAAAGAAAACAAATGTGAAAGAACAAAACTCTGTCTTACCTCCCATTGGGAGAGCTGAAACTATGGAAGAACAGGAGTTCATGAAGATAAAATGAAAGAGATAGGCACAGAAAAGCTGAGGTACACAAAAATACAACAAAATAAGAATAGAATGTCTAGTAAATAGACCAGGCCAGAAAGAACCTGCTAAGATGATAAAAGGTGAGTGTTGTTAACAACAAAACAAGCCTTGAAACAGATACCAGCCCATATCTAAATATAGTCAAGAAGATTTTAGATCAACAAGTTAAGATATGGCTTGGATTTGCTTATGATGCTGGGAAAATTACAGGCTAAAAATAGATTACTTTTCTTGTTGTTGTGCTGTAACACTGTTAAAGAATATCACTGCAACACTGGTAATCTTATGTCTAATCCATAAAGACTGACACACGTATTGCACCAACTGTGGCAATTACAGAAAATGGCCCATAATTTGATTAAGATGTTAAATATCTTGCAAAAATAGTATCACTTAAAGCACCTCATGGCCAAGGAATCCACAACATAATGGTTTTATGGAAAATGTCATTCAGACTGCAACAAGGGTGTCTACAAAAATCTCAAGGGTGCAACACAGCATTATTTCACCTTACTCTGGAAAGAGACTGTCACTTGCTGAAAGTTTAATGAGAACAGTTTAAAATTCATTATATAGTTGGTATTAAACACAAATGTACTGCAAATTCTTACTAGCCCCACTGAAAAAAAAAAAAAAGAAGAAGGGGGAACAAATGCACATGAGGGAAGGTATGAGAAAAGACCACATAAAAGACCACGTAAATAAAGCCCTTGCAGCCACAGGACCCTATGTATCTCACATAATCCAAACCACAGGTGAAGCCCTTCCAGATATTCCACATGAAGCTCATTCTTATTTGTTCAAGCAATTACTGAACAAACTAAGGCAATTCTCAGGAGAAACTCAGGTCATCTTCTGCTTCTTCCAGAACAGAGGAAGCTTCTCCGTCTCCTACAGTTTGAAACAGAGCAGGTTTTTGTGCAACTGGACAGCAGCAGTGAAGATAATGGTGTGAAGAAAAGCAGATGCTGAAGTCTACCAGATACTGAAGAGACCTGTGAAACCGAAAAGCCAGCTGAGAGACAGGGAATTTATTTGTGTTGTACTGTATATGATTTCCTTTTAGGTGATTCAAGTGAGAGGGTTATTTGAAAGATGGAATTCCCTGGCTTAAGTCAAATGTAGCAAGCAACGGCCAGTGAGAGGAAAAGTGAGATATTGAGATCACTGTGTTTCCCCCACAAATTCTTTCCTTCTTAATACTATTTTAAACTAATCCTGGCAATAATCATGACTAAAAATGTCATTTTTAACATTGTATGAAAGTCACAGGCAACCTTTGTAATGGCAGGCTTGAGGGCTTCCTAAGCAAGAAGTCTGTGAAATGGTGTAAAAAGGAAGAAAAGATGGTTCCAGAAAAGTAGCTGTTCAACTTGAAAAGTAGCATCTTCAATCTGTTTTGAGACTTTGAATATTACAGGATCAGTGAAAGAAACCTGAAGGCCCCAAACATGGCAACTGTCATTTCAGGCTGGAAGATTCATCATGTTACCTCATCATGGTATACATGGCATGGACCACACAGTGAATGAATCTCTGGAAAGGCTTGCAACCAAAAAAAAAAGTGTTCTCTGTTCAAAATTGCACTGAATGGTCAAGATGATTCTGGCAAGATGATGCTGGTTCAGAGCATAATAAGCCCTTTTGTTTTTCTGGTGTTGCCTGCCAGGGAAAGGCAAATCTCACACTTTGGCTTTGGAGTTTGTTTTGTATTAGTCTGACTGGATCTTTAAAAGAAATCAGCCTCATATTGAGATTCACTGCCCTGAAGGAAACAAAAATTCTGCACAGCACAGCTAGGCCTGGAAATCATTAATTGCAGATCAAAAATAGTTTTGAAATGAGAACAACTGCTTTTCCTGTCAAGCACAGATTGCAAAACTTATTAAGCTGTAAGATACCAGTTTGTTTCTACTCCCTGAGTGTGCACAGGCTTTGGTTGTGTATCTCACAGTGTGTGAGAGCAGTCTGTCAGGGTATCTGGTGCTGATGGCAGGCAGGCTAATGACCCAGTGCTTGTCCAGTCACATTGATGTTTGACACTAACCCAGGAGAGGACTCCTGTGCCACTTGTACCGATGACCCCTGGAAAAACTTCCAGCCTCCAGAGCTACCCGACAGGAGCCCTAGAGAGGTGTCATGCTCTTTATTTGGAGCAAAGGAGAGGTTCCATTCTACCAACAGAGCTGTCTGCAGAGGCTGTGTTCAACAGCTTTTTTCCTCTTTGTTATTTCCTCTGACCTAGGCTAATTGCTTCTTTCATCTGCACAGAGATATCCTGACTCCAGAGAACGTCAATTAGCGGATTTGTTGATTCCCCCCCCCCCCATCCCCAGGGAAATGACCCAAAATGGGGGGGTT
>VZTJ01002639.1:876692-892650 GCA_013397795.1 Orthonyx spaldingii | reverse complement strand
GCCCAGGCTCGGCCGCCCCCGCCCGCCCCTGCCCCGGGAGCCGCCGCAGCCCCCCGGGACAACTCCTGGTCGCGCTTTCCCCGCACTTCGCGCAGTTGTTCCCCCCGGGGTGAGCAGCGCTGCGGTGGCCGTGCGGTCCTGCATGTCCAGCCCGCTTGCCAGTTCCTTAAAGCGCCTTCTTCCCCTGCCCCCGAGTTGTGCCTGTGCAATGTATCTGTCTCTGCTTTCCCTCCGTTGCCTTGTATCACCCCTGCGAGGCTGTGTAGTTACCATTTGAGACCGCCTCGTTCCTCTCGTGCTCCTTGCTGGCTAGCCCGGTTATCCACCTGCACAGCATCCTTCCTCGGTTTGGAGCGAAACCACTCATCGTATTTCTATTTTCAGCAGTACCTAGATTTAACCACGATAGGTGTACTAGAAATGCAGAGGCTGGTTTCGCTAGTCACCTAGAAACCCTTTTTCTCCCTGCTTTTCCATCTAGGCTGAGATGAGAGTCTGTGTGGTTTCTAAGTGACTGAGAGAGGTGGAATAGGTAGGAGGAAAAGGGACTTGAAACATTAGAAATAACTTGGAGGGTGGAGGGTGGAATCAGTCTTTGCTTCTGCTGTTTGTTCCACTCTGGAGAAGTAGCAGCAGGAGGTGCTGGAGGAGGAGGATTTACAGCAGACACTCTGGAGACCCGGAGCCAAACTCTTGACTGCTGGAATTGCACACAGGCTACATATGCCACTGGGAGGTGGTGCAGTGTAGTAATACGTGCAGTTGTTTTCATGTATATAATCACTTGGATAATCACAGGGAAATCTGCAAGGGAATTGGTCTGTATCACATTATTTGCTTTTTATGTTTGGTTAATACTTATGCATTAAGGAATCAGAAACAGCCTTTTAGAAAACTGTGAGCAAAAGCCTTTCTTTTCTTTTCTTTTGGAGTTGGGAGTAGTTTAAAAACCACAGGTTTCTGGCTGTTAGAACACTGCAGTTGGATTTGCAGTGAAGGTTCTGTTGTTTGTAAGAAGTCATTTAATGCTGGGAGATTGAACTACTGATTGCTATCAGGCTCCTCTTGCTCCTGCTTTCAGTGCTCAGATTGAGAAAGTGGCCTTCATCTACAGCAATATGCATGGGGGCAGATGTGTGTGAAGTGCTTTGCTTGTTCAACACAAGCATTAGCTGAGTATTAATTCTTTTTTTAAGCTACTCCCACTGTCTCTGTTGACTGATGAAGATTTCCCAGTAATTTTCCAAGTGTCTCATTTGTTTCTGCTGTTAAGTGCTTTCTAAAGGAAATGCAGTTTGCTTTTGACCATCTGGAGTATTGTGAGTAACAGAGCAGAGTTATCATCAGGTAAATTAAGCTTGTTTCTGAGCACAGGACTGAGGAATGACCTTGGATACACTGACCATAATTTATCAATCAGGTACCAAAGTGTCTGAAAACCAAATCTCTTCCTGTAGTTTTCCTCATTCCCATGTATGTAAATGAATCTCTTCATACATAGGTATAATCAAACAGATTAATTCTGGGGTTTATCTCTTCTTTTGCTCTGACCATTGTTTTGGAACCTAGTCAAAATATGTTCCAAATATATTTTCTCTTAAGAAACAATTTTGAGTGAATAGCACTTCTTTTGCAGATGCATATCATTGTAAAGCTCTCTGTTAAATAATTCTGTGAGGCATGTTCTGGACGGTGAGGAAAGCTTTGTCCTCCATTATGAATTGAAGTGCTTTTTATTCTTTGAGCTATTCGGCACTGGAAGGGTAGTTTTTGCGAAGTTCTTATAGCAGCCATAAATACTTGTGCTGGAGAGACTTCCTGTTTGCTGTACTTTGCCCTGTGCCGTTATTGAAAGACACCTTGGTTTTTGTTCTGGAGAAGACAAGAGTCAAGGAAAAAGCAGCCAGAGCAAATAAGTAACAAGGGGGATAAAACCCACCACATAACCCTGACTGATTTTTTTCTTTTTTCTTGAGGAAATGCATTCTTGCTTTTATAATTCAATGAGAGGGTGCTACGTATCAATCATTATTTTTATTGATGGGGCAAATTTTAAGGGTAGTGGTGCATCTAGAGGTGCATGGAGGTGCCCAACACCTCCAGAGCTTCCATTGCACCAGGAAACAGTTACCTGAGAAATATTAGCGATATGGGGGTTTTTATACCTGAACTCCTGACTCTTAAGAGTGGTAACAGAAAGGAAGAGATGTACCCACATCCTCCACTAGATTTACATGGAAAATTATTTTCATGTAAAATGCAATAGAGTTGTAAACACTGCAGGAACACTTGTTAGTCACAACAGTGGTGGAATTATGCTAATACAATGCTAATGCTCTGTGGTATAGTTGATACTGTGCCTGTAAGAAGCTTGTGACTTGCACGTAACTCAGTTAGATGGATTTTTGTTTAGATCTCAGCCTGCCAGGTAATTTGATGCTGCTCAAGTTCAAGGCAGGGAGATCTGGTGATGACCCTGAGTTGCTGGTCAAAGGAAGGAGCATTAAATAAGGGCACACTTAAACCATCCTTGTTCTTACTTGAGAATGAGAAACCCAAATGAGATTTTCAGGCGTGTAGCTTCTCTTGGTTTCCAGAATTCACGCTAAGACAGTCTTGTGAGTCAATTCTAAAATACTTGTTCCTGGGACTAAATGTTTTGACATGTGGCATCAGACACAGCATTTTGACTACTTAGTGCTAGGGAGTGGACCAGTGTGGCTAGCATCATTTCAAAAGGTAATTGCAATGTTTTGCTGCTTGTTTTCCAGACTTACCCACAGGTTGGGAGGAAGCGTATACTTTTGAAGGTGCAAGATATTATGTGAAGTAAGTGGAATGTTTGTCACAATACTATCATTTTCAATTAGTTTGTCTAAATGTCGCTGTAATTTTGAATGCGTTCCAAGCTGGACTTAAATGTTATGCTATAAATCTAAAAGGAGCATTTGAATTTATCACAGGGTATGTAGTCCTTCGTTTACTGAATTCTGCACAGCTTAAACAATTCCTTGACTTTTGTGGGAGTTAAAGCTGTTTAAGAATGCAGATTCAAAGGCAATTTCTGCTGTGAATGTAACCATCTAGCAACAAATGTCCTTGCAAGCCAAGAGTACCTTGAATTTGTCTGTTTGTCATTTGTGTGTGTGTACCTTCTTGTGCCATAAATGCTTTCACAAAGGCAAGATCTTACTTCATCACTGCGAGAAGAGTCTTGATTTCAGCCCTGTTCTCTAATTACATTGTTGAAAAGCCACACTGAAGGTTTAATTTGGCCATTTTCTTTGCAGACCTTCTGCTTCTAGCATTGATTTCCTTTTTTTTTTTTTTTTTTGTTCAGGTTTTAGTATGTTTTGAGGAGCATGTTTACTGTGGTAGACTTGCTGTGTGTATTGTCCTTTTGGATGAGAGACTTGAAAATAAAGCTCTTGTGTAGAAGCCCAGAGAGTGTATTGGTTGGATCTGTACAAACTTCTTACAAGCTCTTCCTCTCCAGATAGTTAGACCATACTTTTTTGGAAAATTTTTAAGTGGCATCTATGTGTATTTGTCTTGTTAATACTCGTATTTTTCTTCTATTTAATGATGCACAGGCTTTTCTCCATTCATTCAGGAGTTTCTACTCACTGCACTGTGTGTTTGGTTTGCTGCATTTAATAATGTCATCAATGAGATAACTTTTATGAATGAAGGTTACAAATGGAGTTCATAGGCTGCAGGTGGGTTTTTTCTTTGCAGTGTTGAGCAAAAGGTCGCTGCTCTGTGTAAGATGCATTGTAGATGGTGTGAGGTGGACATTATGTGTGTGTTTCATGGTTTATTTTAGATGAGTATGTTTGATTTGGTCCTAAACACAATTTAAAAACGTATACTGAAGCGTAATGCTCCCAAAAGTCTGACCAGCATAGGTGCTGTGCTGTCTAGCAGGGCAGACTACTTGCTAGTAGGCAACATGTTTGTTTTGTGTTTTTCCTGTTCTGTTCTGCCTTCTTGCAATTTACATTGCAGCAGTGTTGTGTAGCAGTTGACAAGAAATACACCAGGCTGAGGACAGGGGTCCATTAAGAATTCCACCTCTGGAGCTCTGTGCAGATTGTTGGATGAAGACGAGTGGGAATTAAAGAAAGCTGTGTTTGCGTGTGTCTGTAATATAAAAAAAAATTTCTTCTAGACTTTGAGATGGAACCTTTTTATGTAGAATAAGGCTATGAACAGTGTGTTGGCCAGCTATAGTGACTGGAAAATAGCGACTTGAGCTTTCCTGGAATAAAAAATTGTGTGAACAGCTACTGTAGAGCGACTGGTGCGCTTAGCGGACAGACTGACTGAGTGGTAGGTTGTTTGTGTACTCTGCTCCTTCCAAGATCTCCTGTTCAAGGTGTTGCCACAACTGTTAGGATGCACATGGAGCTGATTGTTTCACTGATAGCCAACACAAAATAGCTCAGTTTGTGTTTGAAGGTTGTGCTGTCTTTGAAAACATGTTGCACAAACACTTCTCTGTGATCTGATAGATGCAGGAGGATAGCAGGGATGGTGCTGTCAGGCCTGCTGAAAGGTTCACGTGGTCTGACCAGTTTGTCATCCTTAGTTAAATACTGGTTTGTTGTGTAGTGTCTCAGGCTGAATTTGAATTCCTGCCCAGTGATAGCTTCTCCTTTTAAAGCAGTCTCACATTCAGCCCTACTGGTGCTAGAGAGGATGTGAGAGCTAACGCAGACAGAGTGACAATGTTATAATCACTGTCTTCTCATTCTAGGCAGTGTAACTCTGGGTGATGTGTTGATTATAATAATTCTGGTTGTCTGAATTTTAACTATGGTGGGGATTCTGCATGAGGGGCAAACAGCACAGGCCGTTGTGACCTTCTGCTACACAAACACCCCCAAATGTGGATTTTTAACCATAACCTGCTCATGTGTGTGTACTGATTTGCTGAATATTACCATTTGTTATGTTGATTACAGCATAACAAAACTATTGTTAAAACTAAAAATATTGAAAGCTTGTTTGTGGTTAGGTCTGGAAGAAATATATTGTTTTATGTTCTGTATGAGCTACAAAGTTACAAGGAAATTAATGTTAATGTCATGCTCTTGATGCTTCAGCCACGTGAAACCTGGCTGTTGGATTCCTACAGTGTGTCCAGTCTGAGAGTTAGACAAGAAGGGTAGTCAAGTTTCCTGATCACATAAATAATTTGACCTAACTTCTGAGGCACCACTTCAAGTATGTGGGTTGAATAGAAATGTTTAACAACCTTCCTTTATGGTAAGATCTTATGCTAGACTGTGTTTGAAAATAAAAACCTTTTGAAAATTATTCTTATGGTTCTTTAATAATAGGTCTTCAGGGTTCCAAGTGGGTGTGTTGCTGAATCTATTACTGTGCTTTTTTTGGCTTTGATGTAGTAAACACTGTATAATCAAATTGGGATAATGTCGAGGAGATAATCGTCAGCTAAATCTTAGCATTCCTTGGACTGGCATTTCAAACAAGTGATTCAGTATATAGACTGCATTGAAATGTGATTATTTTAAAGGACACTGCATTTTTCTTGGGATGTGTGCGCTCGTTTTCAGAATAAATAAATACCAAATGGTGACTATTTTACACATTTTTTTTCTGTTCCATGACATTGAATTTCTTCTAGTTTTAAGGTGGAAAGATACACTAAAACAGGGACAGATAAGGAGTTGGTTCCACTGCATGCTGTGGTTTTCTTTTGGCATAGGGTTGTCTTAGTAAGTTGATGCTAGCTAGGACTTTGACCCTTTTTCAGGTTTTTTTTTGTGTTTTTCTGAGTAGTAGAATACTTACTAATGACGGAATCCTTTCCCCGTATCCCCCTCACCTCTTCTAAACAGGAATGACAAAAGGTGTTGTTTGCTATTTGGACTTAAAATATCTGCAATGCTGTGATACACTGTACATGTTCTCAGGAGATGTGGTTACAGGGTTTAGGGGTTTTGTCTCTTTCCCAGTGAGACAGGCTGGTTTTGTTTACTTTGCAGTAGACGGGTGCACTGACAGCCCTTCATCTGCACTTGGTGTGAACTCTAGCAGTAAACTTTGCTGAAGTCATGCTTGGTTTGGTGTTTACACAACTAAACTTTTACCCAGAATGCAGGGCCCTAAGCCTATAGGAATGATACATTTAATTATAACATTTAATAGTTACTGTCAGTCAACTTTTGAATCTTCTGGATTATGAAGGAAGATACGGTAAAACTCCTGAGGCTTGAAAATTATGGTACAGCAAACTTGATATTTGTCTTTTGTCCTGCTTAGAATCCTTCATAGGACTGGTTACTTCTGCTGAGTGCATTGTGCACTCCTGAGCTCTGAAAAGTTAAGGGCTTTATCCCCAAAATGCTGTATGGGAAGCGCAAGTTACTAATGCAATTTATAAGTGCTGAGGAAAAGGACCCCATGGGACAATCTTTCAGTAGAGAAGATACACCTGGTCACGGGCTTCAGACTCCTCTCCTGGTAAGATCATTGAGAATTTCCAAATTGATGTTTTTAGGACTTTGTGATGGCTTCATAATCATTAGGTACCCAAGCACTGGGTTTGAGTACCATAAAAGTACATAAATATGTGTGTGTATTTATTCATATGCATGTATTTAAGAAACCCTTATCGTTGGTTAAAACAACCCAATGATCTAAACTGAGGCGTTTGCTTATTTTTCTTGCTTTTTTTGGTTCTCATCGTGGTAGTTCTGAACATGTGTTGGAATTTTTGTATTGATTTTTTTTTTTTTTCCAAACAAGGGTTATATTATTTAGATTACTAATTTACCAAATAAGGTTGTTCTAAAAATCAATCCAAAGATGATATTTATGGAATTTTGCATCAGCCTACCTAGGCTGGCTTCTACAGAAGTACTGTTAGATAAGACATTTGGAAGTTAGAATTTGATTTTTTCTTAACTTTGCTGTAGCATTGACACTTTTTGGGCAGTACAAAAGCTGCCTGAAAAAGTTTTTAAAAACCTAGAGAATAAAGACAGTTGGAGTTTCATTTTTAGGGTTTGCTCTGAAGTTTACCTTTTTCTGTATTCATCAGAACAATTTTTGCCTGTTGCTTGCTGAATCAAGGCATTGGCAAACCCTGGCCAAAGCCGAGGTGAGTTCACTGTTACATCAAATAGAGGTTTTGTGTGCTTTTATAGAGACTTTTTGTCAATGCAGGTTTGTTTATTGTAGACCTGTAGCTTGAAAATTGGGAAGGCAGGAAAAATTTATTAAGTGATTAAAAGGGATAAGATCTCATTCAGCTCTGAGTTTCTATTGTTTACTAAAATAAACCTCTACTCATTGAGAATTCAGCTTTCGTTGGAACCTTTGTCTTTTATGTACATTTTAAAGAGCCGTTCCCATTCAGCTGAGACTTTCTCCAGAAAAATCAAAGAACAACCAGCCGTGTTTGCAGAAAAGCCCTTTCTTGAAAGGAAAAATAGAATTCGAGAAAAATGCGAACAGATCAAACTGTTTTTCAGCAAGACTGAGAATCACAGTGTTCCTCCTGGAAATTTAGCTCTTTTTTTTCTTACCTTTAACCTTTCTTTTCCTAAAATGAAGAACAAACTTTATTCTTTTTCTTACGTGGTGAGACCTGTAGGTCAAATAATGGTGTATGGCTAGATGGGCAAACTGGGACATAACATACCTACGAGCTATCCTGTGCCTTTTGTAGTGAGCAGAGCTGTTCAGATAAGGACAACTTTCTGGGAATGCCTGCAAATTTGTTATCTGTTTTAACATTTGCTTCTTTATTCCACTGAAATATTTCAAGAACCAAAAATAGCGTGAAGCTGAAGCTGGGTGTGGAGGTGGAAGGATTCTAGGCACAGGAAGAAATGGGTGTGGGTCAGAGGAGAGGTGGGACTGCATCCAAAAAGCAGCTCCTTATGGGTTGGATGTGGAAGGATGAGGTTGTAGGTAGTGGAGTACTGAAGGAGGAGGCTGAAAGGGTGGGAGTAGTTGCAGAAGGGGAAGGAGTGGAGAGACAACCAGGCAGAAAGGAGCAGTGGCAAGTCAGGAGGAGGAAGAGTGGGAGCTGATTACCTAGGAGTAAACTTAATGGGATTTCTCCCAGAGGGAAGGGTGGCAAAAGTTCACCCTGCAATAACAAGTTGTCTGACTCGTGTGCAGGTCTGGAAGGGCCCCTTATCCCTGTCTCAAAGTTAGTCTGGGAGGTGGAATATCAAATGTGAACGTTAGGAATTGCTGTGCTTCTAAAGGCTCTTTTTGCCTGTGACGTCTGTGGTTGGTATTTTGAGCTGTCTCTTTCCTGAAGTGTGTTTCTAAATTGGGCAATACCTTAAGTGCTTCAGTTTCACTAAGAGAAACTTGAAAGCATGAGGAAACTTAGTGAATTTTGTCTTTAAATCACAACCAAATTTTTCAACGCTTGTAGGAATTAATGAATAATTATTTAAAAATACAACAATGCCTATACATAAGAAGTTACATGAAATATTGAAGTCCATGACAAAGATATTGAAGATACTCAAGCTTTCTGATATTTGTTAACAAATGAGTAAATTGGTCTCTGGCTTTAGATCCCTGTTTTTGAATTGGTAATATTTGTTCCCAAGCTTTGGTGTTATTTGGTGATTGAGTACTAATAGCAGATAAAGAGGATACACTCTACATTTACTACAGTGAAGTGGATTCTTACATGGTCTTTCGTTTTTGGTATTCACTATGTGTGAAG
This sequence comes from Orthonyx spaldingii, assembly GCA_013397795.1. Classification (NCBI taxonomy): domain Eukaryota; kingdom Metazoa; phylum Chordata; class Aves; order Passeriformes; family Orthonychidae; genus Orthonyx; species Orthonyx spaldingii. Next base: position 883,925 of record VZTJ01002639.1, on the reverse strand, counting down.
GATGGCAAGGGGAATGCTCATCAATCAAAACTTCCATGCAGGTGGTTGCTGCAATGTTTAATCAATGCAGTGGTGCATTTTTTTTCCCAGAACCCTCCCCCCTTTGCCTAAAAAGATAACTGCTGTGCCTTCTTAAGAATGGTTTTGGGGCACACACCAGTATTTCGTCTTCCTGTTGAGTCTGGGCGCTGCACAGGTTCTGTTTCTTTTCCCATCTTGGTACCAGTGTCCTGCAGCACGTGGAACTGAGGGACACTTCCAGAAACACCTCACCTGGCAGGCAGGTACCTTGTGAACTTTGCCAACAGAGGAGTCCACTCGTTGTAGCTCTGTTTGGTAGAACTTTTACAGGTCCACATTTTACCTGGTGCCTTGTATGTTCTGCTTTTGCTTTAAAGGAGTTGCGCCCACTTTTTTTTTTTTTTCTTTTTTATCCCTGTGGTCTGACAGAGTTTTGTTGTGCTGATCAAACGCGGTGTCTGTTGTGGTGTTGCGCCAAGCCTGTTTTTCCTGCACATGTTTATGTTACCCTGGCTCTTATTCTAATGAATTACATGTTCATTAAACCTGAGATACACTTGGGTTGGCAGTGCAGAGCACTCTTCAGTTCGCTTCTGTGTGCCTGTGAGAGGGGGAGAAGGCTCTTGTGGAGCTCCAGGCAAATCCTTGCTGGAAGCAGAGCTCCACAGCCCTGACTGCTGGGATTTCTGCCAACGTGGTGCCTGGATGTGTGTTCTTTTCTGTGTTTCAGTAAGTAAATACCTAAATTTAAACTCTTTCCCCTTCTCTCTCTCTGCCTCTTCCCTTGCCTTCTTTCTTTGGAATGTGTGAGATAACCATGCCTTTCAGTTCTCTCCATTGCTCTTGCATTTGGTTGAAGGGAAGGTGTTCCCTGACAGTGATGGGGGGAAGAAGTTGCATGAGTAGCCACCATCAGAAGCAGAAATTTGGGGATGGGAACTTGACAGCATAGGCACTCCAGCAAAGCTCTGCTTCCCAGTGCTGGGTAGGACAGGAAGGTCTGGTTGAATGGTTGGTTGTGAAGTCGCATCTTTCTGCTCCAGACCTATGAAACTTGAATACTTGTTTGAAATCTATGGAGTGGGAAAAAAAAAAGGCTTTTAGACAGTACTTTGAATGCCTATGTGGCCTGTGACTGTCTTGAAGCTTTATATAACCAATTAAAGAGACACTTGCATATTCAGGAGGCTCCACAAACTTAGTTCTTCATGACTTTCTGCACTGTGATGTAGTAAGAACAATTATTTGGAAGGAAAGATATATTGCCAACCAACCTAACCTTGGAAGTTGGCTCCCTGCTTTTTCTTCTTCCAGAATCTGTTATAAATCATGTTTAATAGAAACATGTGCTGTAAAAACTATTTTTGTGCTTTATTAACTAGAAATGGTTCAGTGTGTAAGACCAAGCAAGAGAGGTCCTAGTAGGAAATGGTGTTTGAAAGCAAAATGTCTGGTGAAAGTTTTCATTTCAAATGCCATCTTTGCCATCTTTCCATTCCAGTATTTCCTGGAAGCTTTTATCATCTTTACTACTCACTGAGTAAGTAGGGTACTGTAATTGCATAAATCCTGCAAAAATACAGCTTAGGATTTTGTTCTGAGCTGTAATACTCGCAAAATTCGGTCATTTTGGATTTTTTTTTATTCCCTAATTTTGTGTAAAGTCCTGCAGATTATGCAGCTGCTGACCAATGTCTGTGATGTTTACCATTTTTGAGAATCTGTTTTTGAGATGAGTAAAAACATGTGATGTATAATCTTTAAAATTTTTCAATGAACTTGGTTTATAAAAAGGACAGAAATCTCTCTTTGAAATAAAATTTTGTGAGCAACAAGAATAAACTCATGGTGCTCTCAAATGCTTATGGTGAAGAAGGAAACCTTTTAATCTGATTTACTTGAATGCCTAAAAGGGTAATTTGGTCTTCTGATGGCTAAGACTGTGGGGTGGTGGGTTTTGTTCTGGATTTTTAGATGTTGTTCACACCGTTTTGTAGGGTTACTTGGTATTTTTTGATATACAAGGAAAGTCCTCTAGATGAATATAAAACTCTGGTTGAAATCTTTTGTAAGGTCAGACGCAGAAGGTTGAAAAAGAAAGTTGCAAACAAAAATACATGTTTGAGCAATCAATGTCGTAAGATCAAGTGTTCATTTTAATGATGAATTTTAATCAGAAGAATGATGCAAAACTAAACCTCATTACATATTCATATCATCTGTTCTGATCTGAAATCTCTCTTATGGTAAAAACTCGTATCTTCTCTGCTTGGTGTGGGTATCAGTTGTTTACCTGGTCTGAAACACTGAAATATTTTCAGTTGTTAAAGCATGCAAATGTTACTAATTTTTTTTTTTTGTAATTAATAACATTTGAGCTTCTACTGATTGATCCATCTTTTTTTGTTGTATCAGCAGAGTTAAAAGAATTTGACTTTTGAATCAATACATTTTTAACTGGTTTAATTGAAACCTAAAAATATCCCTAATACAGTGAATTTTGCAGGAGTAGATCACTAAAGCTGCCCTAGGTCAGACAGGAGGTGCTTATCAACATTGTCCTACAATGAATTTGAAGATTTTGGGAGCCTAAATACTTACACTCATCACTGGGAGGCTTGGGCCATCTGTTTGTATTTTGTGGTCTGTAAAAAGCCCTGGTTTGGGGTTTGTTGCCTGGTCCCACAGCCATACCTGGGGACTGCAGCCGGCTGCTGGACCTGGAGCCTGCAGGAGAGTGTCCTGAGCACTGCCATGCAGTCCTGTCCCCTGCCTCTGGCCCTGCTTTCGCTCAGCTTCAGGGAAAAACGAGCTGACAACCCTGCAATCAGCAAGGGCTCTTAGTAAACCTTGCCTTGGAGTGGTGTGGGGATGAGGCTGGGAGGAAGCAGAGCGTGAATTATGCTAACACTGCTGCAAAAGGTGTTTCCTTTCCTTTGTACTGAGCCTTGTATTTCTTTATCTGCAACTCCTGTCTTGTCTGACAGTTCAATTACTAAATGAAAGGGTTTTTTCCTGTAAACTGAATTTAAAAATTTCCCAGGTTTAAACTTTCTCTGTAGTGATTGCCACAAAGACGAGGGTTTAAGGAAAGTTTTTTGTTCTTAAGAGGAGATAAACTGACAACAAAACCATTAAATTTGCCTACTTTTCTAGCTGAATATATCGCACAGTACATAGTAAACAGGATAAAAGGTGGCATTTTAGAATTATTTAGATGAGTGATGCCTAGTAGTATGGTAAAGTGACTTCTGTTCAAATGAAGGTTTAATGAAAGGGTATCCTTTTGGGCTTCCTATTACCAGTAGTGTTTATATCTTATATATGTATACACACATATATGTACAGAACACATTGTTCTTCATGCCTCTTCTACTGACCTCCCACTCCAGGTTTCTTACCTGGAACATTTGCATTTTGCTTCACTTTCAAAATAGAATAAAAATCAGAACCTTTTCCTTAAGTGCTCTGTATTCTTGCATTCTAAGCTAAACACTTTGCAATGTGCTTCAGAATTGAGCTCACTCTGTGGTTTTCATCCAGCTTCAGGTGAGAGTGTCAAACCTGTCTAACAAGAAGTTCGGGATTTCTGGTGCCTCTGATTGCTCATTTTGCGGTTTAAAACAACAAAAAGTGCTATCAAATCCAGCAATTCAAATGCCAGTGTTTTATCCTGTTCATTATAATCTTTTGTTTGGGTGCCTGCTGCCTCAAAACATTTTTGAGCTCAGATATGTAAGTGACTTGAAAATCTTGCTATTTTGTTGCTGAAAAAGAATTAGAAGTGAGACAGAAGTAGAAAACAGTCTGTTGATTAAAGTGGTGATGTCCTATTAGGCTCTGAGTGGGGTTTGCTGTGTTTCACAGCCCCGGATGATTTAAGCAAAGATTGCATCAGGCTGAGGAGTTGGAATTATCAGCATCCTGGTTTTAAATAAGAGGGGGAGGAAGTCTTTTGCTCTGTAATGGAGTTTTTTTTTTCTTTCTGACTTTTAGTGACGCTGTTTGTAAGTCATTAGTGCAGACATAGACTTCTCAAACTTTTAATGAGGATTGAAGGTACCATCATTTTTAACAAGTATTGCAATCATTAACTTAGACCAGAGCTCTTGCTCATATTAGTTTGCTTGAAAAACTGTCTTGTGCAATTGGAAACGCGGTTTTAAAAGACATTCTGGTAACTTAAGGCTTTTGTTTATTTTTTCAAGGAGGTGAAGAAATGAATCTGGCATTGGTTCAGAACCCGTGTTTCATACAGTTTTGCCAGGCCCGGAATACAAGAGGTTATGTTGCTGACAGAGTGAATCTCTAAAGAACAAATAAAATTTTTCACTGGGTTAAGCACCTCTAGGAAAAATTGGAGTAGCATTTACTGACTGGCTCTTGTATTCCTATCTAATTTCTTTGCAGCAGTAGGATCCTAAATTGTAATGAATAGAGGTGAACAGGTTTTGGATTTGATTTAACAGCTAGGTTCACCAAGTGTCCCTATTAGGACTGATGGGGGAATGGTCAAAAGCAGAGCTGATTGAGGATTGTATGGTTTGGGTTTTTTTCTGTCCAAATTTGACATAGATATGTCAACCACAAAAAAAAAAAAAAAAAATCAAATGCAATGCAGGCAAAGCTGCAGTTGGTAGCTGTTAATTTGTGTTGATCAGAGGCAAATGTTTCAAGTCTTCTGATCAGTTTATTTTCCTTGAGCTGAAGTAATTTGGTTTTTTAGTAGTCTAAAAGCCTCTCTGCATTACTGATTTGGAAAAAAAAATAGGAATTTATTTATATCAGAAAAACAACTGTCTCCAACTCTTTGTCTCTCCAATTCTTCTCTTCTTCTGCTGTTTGACCTTTTCTTTCTCTTCCTTTTAATTTTATTTCTGTGTATGTGCCCTTATTGTTCACTCTAGTATTTTCACTGTTGCTCTACTTGCTTCTAGCACTGGTGGCTCAAGTAGTGTTAGACATGATCTTCCCCGGTTGGACTGCATGCCAGATTTTCCTAAGGGGAATGTAAATACTGTGAGGTCAGTTCAGTATCAAATGCCTGCAGCCTGAAATGAACCCGGCAGGATTTTCTGCTATTCAGTCAAAATTAAAACCTGCTCAGGATACACTGAGAAAAATCAAGATTTTGAATTGTGTATTAAGCTTTATGGATTCTTAATTTTTTTTTTCACTTTAATTAAGCTTACTTTTTTTTCCCTAAAGTAAAAGAGGGACTACTCTACCACACTAGGGACTACTCACTATAATTGTGGTAATTAACAGATATGTTTAGAAACCTCTCTCTGTATACTGATGCATTAGATTACTTGATTTATCTCTAAAAATGAGGAAGAGGTGTATGTGTGTGCATGCTCACCTGCAACATATTTAATACAGTGACACTTAAACATTCAACTAATGTGCTGTTAATAGCAAATAAAATCTTCAGCCCATCTATTCCTCCATGTTTCCCCTCATCTCCTTCACTCCTCCCTTTCTCCCTGAAAGAGAGTGGACCGGGTAAACTCACATGGCAGAGCAAAAAACAAGTTGCTCTTTATGACTTTCTCCTGTACTTCAAACAACCTGCTTGTCATTCTTTTGAGGGAGAATTGCTCCCTGTGATTCCTTTAGGTCAGTGATGCTCTTTAATTTGCCACATGGTAGTTTGAATTGCTTGCATCTGTGTGCTGCTAGGGACCAGTACTTCTCGTTTTACAAGGAGTGGAAGTACAGATTAGCAACTGAACTCGAGGGGGTTTTGCTTTGTAGTGCTGCTGTCAGTAGATTGACAACTTCAGGCCTTTTTGTCTTTCAGACTGTTGTCTGTGAAAGACTGGCTGCTGTTAGTTTTGGGAAGAATCTGTCTAATTGATGGAATTAGAGGAAAATAACCTCTGAATGTTAATAGACAAGCCAGGGGTAGAGTTGTTCTTTGGTATCTTCTGTTGGCCACACCATGACAAAATGATTCCTTCTCCATTTCTCTCCAGGTCTCTAAGATGTCATGGTAATGTCACTGTGAAATGACAACAGAAAAATATGACTTGTGGTCAGGGAATTTTTTGGGTTTTTTGAAATTAAAGCTGTTTTATTTTTGTGAGGAGATAAATAGTATTGTGGTCATTAGGTAAGTCCCAACTGCTTCACAGTGTTTTTGTTATGTTCCTGTTATGTTTCACCAGCATATCTATGGTTTTATCTGGGAGACTTCATGATACTCAGATGAAGGAATATTTGATTATTGAATGCCACACTTTGATTTTCTCAGTGGATTAAAGTGGGTATTGAAGATAACTGTTAGAGGTATTGATGAAAAACTACAGGGCTGAAAAGAGAGTAAAACAGATTTTAAAATGAAAAGCATTAGTAGCTGTCATGTAAGCAATGTTAAGTTCAAACGAATACATTATGAAATACTCATTCTAAAGCAAAGATGAATGTATTATGGAGTGTAAAGCCCTCTTTCAAGAATGGCACTAAAATACATTCCTTGAACAGCTTTATTAATACTTAGTTTCGTGCCATTGGACAGCATTTTTTACTAGAAATTATTTACTTGGGAGATTAACATTTCATACCTTTTCTCTCTATAAGTGCAAAGCATAGACACCTGTGTGCTGGTTGGCCATTGCTTAAAATATTCAAGTGCAAACTCAGGCTGTTGGCTGTGAAGGAGTAGGAACAGCTCATCTATCAGTTCTATGCCTTCTTTTAAAATAAAATGAAAAGCTATTTTTGTTACTTAATAAAAGAATGTGTGTGTGGGGGGGGGGTTTGTTGTTTTTTATGAAATGATGTAATAGTAATTTCCAAAGGCCATTTGAGAATGATGGGAATTTCATCAGCAGGATTACGAATCTGGCATGTGACTAGCTGTGATTTGTGAGGCTTGTTTGTTTGTTTTTTGCAACACTTTATAGCAATGCTGTTGAATTTTTAAAGTCCGGTAGTAAGGATGTTACAAATACCAGTAAGTGCCTAACTTCACCATCTGGATTGACTCTGGTTTGGCTTCTGGAGCTGCTTGAGTGAACGACACGATGTCCGCTCAGCTCATCATTGCAACCATGGTTTTCCTGGTCTAATTCTGTAACCCCAGGATTTATTTCAGGAAAGATCCAGTACTGTTGGCTGAGGTGTCTACAAGGAAATGTGGAGTTTGTTTGGGATTTTTTTTTTTTTTTTTTTTTTCTTAAAAAAGAAAAATCATCCATTTTAAAAACT
>VZTJ01002639.1:730831-876675 GCA_013397795.1 Orthonyx spaldingii | reverse complement strand
ATTTTTTTTTTTTTTTTTCAGTCAAGTAGAACATCGACCTGTTTTAGAAGCTTCTTTTGAAGTCTTCAATGATTCCTCCTCATGAGGTGTGATGGTTAAACATAGCATCCCTGTGCATCATTAAAACTTGGAAAGAAAAGTGCCGATACTCGTTTTTCCTTTCAGTAGGAGAGGATGGTTGCATCTGCTGTCTTTTGTACAGCCCCATTCCCTGTAAGACAGTGTTTCTTTCCACTGCTGAGTGAAAAATAACTGGTGAAGGGCTCTGTGAACAACAGTGGTTTCCTCTGCGTGTCCACTGAGTGCTCTTTGGGATGACTTTGGAGTGTCACCTCTGTAGTATTGTCTCTCTGCAAACCACTGGCAGCTCTGACATTTGTATTTAAGCAATTTGTCTGTGCCCCCTTTTCTGTAGATTAAGCTTTTCCTGGTCAGTGAAGATGGATTCTTGGAGTTTTGAGAGTTAAGTTCTCATCCACAAGAAGGCCGCCGTAATGCCTCTACTCCAGGTGCATTTACAAGTTGCATCTGTTACATTTTGTCATCTCAAATAATTGAATCCAAAAGTAGAGGAATTCGTTAGCATCCCTAAAGTTATGTGGAGGTTATTGGCAAATCCTCTTTCTTCATACACCGTTTTTTAATGACTGTAAAGCTAACTTTCTTTTTTTCTGTGGGGGAGATTAAACTGAACACAGATAATTGTTTCAAATCCCGATCACACCATAGACAATAAAATCTTATGTCTGAGCAACTACTGGAATATCATCATGGAAAAATTAAAGTTACAGGAAATTATGTTGCTGTGGAAAAAATAATTTGCTTTATTCCCACAGGCACTAATTATCGGGGCTCCAAACTGAAACTTGTACTTTTCTGCAAAGAATCCTTGTAAGGAAAACATAATCAAGAGCCACTAAAATCTCTGGTCTTATTTTTAGAGATAAATTGTGCTGTTTCACTGGTTGCTTTTCAAGTTATGTATTGAAATGGTCAAATAAAAAAGGTTGCTTGATGAAGTTCCACATAATGGTACATTCTTAGCACTCAAATAAAAGAGGTGGGAATGGAGAAGAACGTAATTTCATAATACATTCCTATAATTTAGCAACTTGGATTTCAACTACGTGTTTAAATACTTGATTTTTTAAAAAAATTTGTATAGAAAACCACTGCTTCTGTTTGCTCATTTTTCAAAGTATCTCAGTTTTTCATGCTTCTTAGACCATGTTTTGTACTGGACAAAGTACCGTGGAAATGTTAGTTCTGGAGTTCTCTGGTGACATTGCTTTGAGCTGTTTCTGATTGGTATTCTGGTGATTCTTTGGACCTCCAAAAATTATACAAGACCATTGCTAGTTTGTAAGCTATACTTGGATATTTAATAAATGTGTGTGTATATATCTATATCTATATATATTAAATGTGTATGTATATATATATATATTTACTTGCTCAAGGCATACTCAAGAAGAGTATATAAATATTGTGTGTGGAATGATCTTTGAAGCTGTGATTTTATTTTCAGTAATTAGCTGTACTCCTCTTCCAGTGCTCCTACTTCATACTGGTATGATTCACCTGGTGGTGTGGTAATGGCCAGGGTAATAACTTGGGGAAAACTGACTCATGTAAAGCTGAGGAGGTACAAGTCACCAAAAAAATATATAATGCTATAGTATAAGAGCTGATGTGCATCAGCAACTGTAGGGATGGAAATATTTTGTGAGTTACAGCAGTAAATAGGGAGCTGTGTGGGAAGAGGCAGCATCTTTCTGAATGGACACATTTCTTCAGAATAAAACTTTCAATGGAGGAAAGAAAACATCTACAAGAAAGATTGTTTCTCCAAATGCTCGGGACTGGGATTGATGCACAGTCCTGGCAGCTGAGGAGAGAGTGATGAATAATACCCTACATGAAATCAGGACAGGAATTTACATACAGGAGCTGTTTCCTTTAAGCTGAGCAGAGCAGCAATGTTTTCAAGATATGACCTGTCCTGGCAGTAGATGAACTGAGCAGTGTGAATTCATCAAAAGTTTGTGTATCTTCGTAACCTGTTTTGAGGCAGCTGAAGTGGTTCATGTTAAATATTTTACATGGCTCAGCTCTCCCTTTTGAAGAATTTGTTTTTATCTAACCAAATTTAACCATCTTTTTGTAGGAGATCCTTTTGCCACAAAAACAGATTAAAGGTTTTGTTTGTGGTGTGAGATTAATAGGTGGAAGAATATGAAGTTAGAGGCCAATTAAAGTATTTTCTTGGTTAATAGGTAGTCAGCATTAAAAAAATATATTATGAGATCTGTAATGGCATTCTGTAGAGAATTTATTTTGGTAAAGGTTTTTCCTCTTTGTATACTTGTTAATTATGATGACTTAATTAATTTTTTTTTTCATTTGCCTGGGGAGAGGGACTTTTCAAAATTCAAATAATAACCAAAAAAAGCCCATCTGTCTAGTGTTAATACTGGTTCAAGGTTTTTCTCTTTTTAGCTGGCATGTAGTGTTCATTCTTTAGGTACTGACTTGAAAATTGAAATCCCTTTCTTTGCAGATTCTACCACTGGTTTCTTTAAAAACCAAATTTTAAAAGGGCATCTAACAATCTGTTTCTTATTTAAGATAACTAGGAAGAAAGCTGCCCTCTCACTTTAAATGTGTCAAGGTGAATATGGAATTCAGCAGTAACACACAGTACAGAGTATAAGCTCCATGCTCTTTCAGAATGTCTTTCAAAGATTTTTCAAATATATCCCAATTGTTGTGAATTGCAGTACAGATTTTTGTGAAGCGGGCACTAAAATTAAAATTTAACTTTGAGTTAAATAACATGCCTTTTTTTTTGTTCCCTGATGTGATTTGAACCTCTACACAGGCAATCTGCAGATAATAGATGCTATTTTATCACTTCAGCTTATGGAGCCACCAGGTCCTAAATTTTAGTGATGACTTTCCCAAGTTGGTGGTTTTGGTTGTCTTTTTTTCCTCTTTATGTCTCTTTTTGAGCCAGTATCTTAATTGAATCTTTTATTTCCACTTTGCTGGAATAAACTTGGAGCAAATGTTGCTTCTTGAATGGATGTTCTTGCAGTTTGAGCAAGGAAACTCTGCATGCATTTAAAAAAAACTTTACATGCAACTATATCAAATTTTTGCCTTATTGGTATTTCTAGTGCTTAGAGAATCCTAAGCAGTTCAGGAAAGTGTGGTTTTTTTAATAATTTCTATTGGAAAATAAAAAGGAGATAATTCTTTTTGATTCTTAGGCGTGCTCTTTTTTGTCACAGTGCCGCTGCTTTTCACTGACCTTTTCATGCAAGGATTTCTGTCTCTTTTTAACAAGATTTCCTTTTCATATTTGAAAGGCAGCACTGCTTGCTCAAATTCGATTGATATCTTCATGATGCCAAGCTTATGAATTGACAGAATTGCATGCCCTCAGGATAGGAAAAAAAAATGTAATCTGTTGATATTTGGATTATATTTTATCACTTTGATTTAGGAGAAGAAGCGGAAGTTGTGGCCTTCATCCACAGTGCAGGGAAAACAGGCTTCTTAAAATCAGACTCCAGCTGGAAAAGTCATGTGGCTGTAAAGGCCTGACATCTGAAATAATATTGTTCCAGTTCAGCATGTCTAGAAATACATGTATAGTTTTATGCTAAAGGAGTACTGGTTTAACAGGAAAATTATAGAACAGAACTGAAGACATGGAGGAGTTTGACAAGGGTGATCAAAGATGGAAGAGCTTCGTTTGAGGAACGCCTGGAATACCTCACTGAGGGCTGATGCTGAGAGTGCAGGTCTTCAGTTAGAGGTGGCAGAAAGGCAAGTAGAGAACAGATTTGCTGTATATTCCAATAAGAGAACTACCAGGAGGAATTGCAAAGCAAGAAGAGCTGGCCCTTGTGGCTGATGTTCAAAAGGTCTGAAAGAAACGCCCGCCATTGAGGAAAGTGGCTGAAAACATGTGGAAGGTGTATCTTGGGATGGTGTGGGCTGGAAGTCTGCAGTCATGGAATCCTGTGCTGACTCCTTTCATTCAGTATCCCACTTCTGAATCTTGTAATTGCCAAAGCAAGGTATCCCTGTGCATGCCTCCAGTCCTGATGGGCTGTCCCAGGTGTTTGCCGCTGTTCACAGCTGGGAACAGGGCACTGATGTGTGGATCTAACCTAGTTCAGCAGCTCTGGAGAGCAGCATTAATCACCAGGTTATACATATTAATTTACCAGGAGTAAATGAGAGGAATGTTGTTTTAATTACGGTGCTGCAGGTTCTTAGAAATGGTCTTGCAGAGTATCTCTGATGGGTATCTTATCACTAAAGCTTTGATGGATGCTGTGTGTGCACAAAGCATGGCTGCATGGGAAGACTTAATAGTTTGCTTATAGTAATGTTTTGGCTTTAACTTGTTTTGAAAATAAACTAAGTAAACATGAAAATGTTACTGATCTTCCTACTGAAGCTTTACTATACACAGAGATTTAATGAGAGAAACATAAAAGTTATGAAATCATTAGATACTGTCTGCTGGCTGAGTATTGATTCAGACTGGTGTAATTGACTTTTTGCACGAAGGAGTTTGTGTGAGTGAGTTGGTACCTGGCAAAGAGGTTTTAAAGCGGAATTGTTTTTCAGATTATGGATGGATTTGAAGTATTAAACTTGTACCTTCTTTCAGAAATCATATGAGATCATTTTAGAGATAGTAGGAGATTAATTTAGATGATACAAGCTTGGGGAGGGTAGAGTAAGATGCTTACAACAGTCTAAATGATAAAATATTTACTTACTTGAAAGGAAAATCTTCTGATTTTTTTCCCCCTTTCTTACCAAAAGATCTGTTTTATCTAAGCACATTTGAAGCATGATTTTTCTTCAACTCTAAATCAGTACTTGGATTATTAGAAAGTAATTGTCTTTCCTATATTATTCTCTCAAGAAATAAATTCTTTGGAAAATGTAACAAGTGTGAAACAAATGTAGTAGAGGTTTGATCATAATCTATACAATATTTTTCTCTAAAGCTATAGATTTGGGTTTTTTTCCTTTTGACCAGTGAAGCTATGAATTTGAGCAATGAATCTGGAAGCTTTTTTACATGCAGATCTCAACATTGATCAACTCTGAAAATAAATTTCTGTTTTCCTAGATAATAATGATGTCAGAATATAGAGTTGCAGAGTAACAGATGTATTCATAAAATCTGAAAGACAGATACCTTGTTATTGCCGATACTAAATCACTGTAGGGTGTATACACACAACTCCAAAAGGATTTGGAGGACAAGAGCTCTCTGTTAGAAGTTTCTGTGAAAGATTTAGTGTTTTGGGCTCAGTATTATCTCATGTTATTAACCAAACCAGAAAACCTGTGGTGTTGTTCCATTTTAGATACTTGAGGAGTGGAAATACAGATTACTGGTCTGACACAAATGGTGGTTTTTGCTGTTAAACTGCATTGATAGGGATAGACTTGTAAACTCTCTCAAAGGATGGGAATCAATTCCTAAATTTGCTGGATGTGCCTCTGGAATATCTTTAAAATATGAAGAAAATGCTATAAAGAGAATTAGCTGGTGAAAGCTGCTTAGTGTACCACCAGCTGGATTCCTACTCTAGGATTTATGTGCTTTTAATGATTCCTCCTTTGAATTGGGAGGAGCAAGATTGGGAATAAGTATATAATAGCACTGGAAACCTGGGTTCTCGTGTGGTCTAGTAAACAAGAGAGAACTGACTAACAAGGATATTGCAAACTAACGCTTTTTAAATCAAATTTGTTCATTTAAGTTGTTCATCAACAGGAATTAGGTTGGGAAGCTTCTACCAGCACTGCCTGAATTAAATCCTGCCATGTATTCAGCGAAGCTTTTAAAGGCTTTTGATGGCTTTTTGCATGGGTTATCCATTTCTGAAGAGAGAATAAGAAAATAATGAAACTGAAGACTAGTTGAGTGAGTTTCCAAATGCTGATAAAGATCTCGCCATGCTTTCCCAATTTCAGGCTCTTTAATTTGGACTATTTTGTGACTACTCCTTTATCCAAAAAGAAGTCAGTTTAAATCCTGAAAAACAATAGAAGAATTGTTTGGCAGAGAAGGCAGCAACCAGTATCTTGGCACTGCCTTCAGCTTTTTAAGCCAGGTTGCTGACAGCAAAAGCACGAACTGAACTTTGGAAAAAAAAAAAAAAAAAAAAAATCCAGTCTTCCAGAAGCAAGTCTAAACAGAAAATGGAGTCCAATCTAGAGAGACTACAGCTTTCTATGCAGTTACTTTAAAATTCTTCTGCATAAAATAATGACACTTGGAAACTATTTCTACCTGAAAATAGTTTGTTTTCTTTGCAAGCTTTTTAGCTCATATAATTGTTTGCACCTAATCTAATGTGATAGCATGTCCACATCAAAAATTATTGGGGTGCAGCTTTCTAATTTTCATTCTCTACCTATAACTCCTGAGAACTAGTTCTTACAGAACTCTTTGTAATAGCTGAAGAAATTGGCATACAGGAAACAACATGAGGAATTTGATGTAACTTAGAAGTTATGTCAAAGGCTGCATTTGTTGAAGTAGCATTTGGTCTCTGCCACTGTTTGAGGTGTAATTTTTGAGCAGGCTTGAAGCAGTGGTGAATTGAGGCTGCTTTTAGTGCTGACAGTGCAACATATGTAATCAGAATAGGGGAAAGATGATAATGGATCTTCTTCAGGCACTGCTGTACAGTTAGGGATGCATTGAATGCATTATAGAATGGTTTGGGTTGGGAGGGACCTTAAAGGTCATCTGTGGCAGGGACACCTTTCACTATCCCAAGTTCCTCTGAGCCCTGTCCGGCCTGGCCTTGGACACTGCCAGGGATGGGGCAGCCACAGCTTCTCTGTGCAGCCTGTGCCAGGGCCTCACCAGCCTCATAGGGAACATTCCTTCCCAATATCCAGTCTAGCCCTACTCTCTGTCAGTCTGAAGCCATTCCCCCTTGTCCTGTCCCTCCAGGCCCTTGTAAATAGTCCCTCTTCACCCTTCTTGTAGACTCCCTTCATGTACTGGAAGACCACAATTTTGTCACACCTGAGCCTTCTCTTTTCCAGGCTGAACAATCCCAGCTGCAGTCAAAGAATTGCACAGAATGGATGTGGGGTTGGCCAAGCTCAAAGTGAATGGCTCATGCCAAGGAGAAGGGGGTTTAGGGTTTTTTTGTTTGCTCATATTTTCATTGTACCTTTGGAACACTTTGCCAGGATTGGTTCATCTTGGCTTAGATTGGCTTGAAACTATAAAAGTTATCAGTGCCACAGATTCCTTTTCTTGTGCTCATGAAGTCCTTCCTCTCTGCCAGTGATTTTTGCAATCAGGCAGTCATAGAAAAAGTGTAACCAAACTGAAAATGTGTCGGTTGCAGGACTAGTTTACAGTGAGCTGACTTGAACCTGTATCACTTCCCAGAAGAGCTACTGCAAATACCAGCTCCTCAGACAGTATCAGCTATTCAGAGAAAAAACTTTTATGCTGGCATAGGCTCCATCTGCCTTAGCAGGGTTTGTTAATGCTGAAATGTTTCTCACTAAATCTCATGCTGCCTGGTACTGCTATGTGGGGGATACTGACGTGGAGATGTGGAGATTGGCTTATAGTTTTTATACGGTGTTTTTATGTGCATACTTAAGTAATGCCAGCTCAGTATTTCCCTGCAGGTCACTTGTGTTTCTATTTATACTTACAGTTTTCTCTGATTAACTAAAACAGTAAGTAGGTGCTGTTTCTAGCATAGAAGGCATATTGAAATAAAGATGTGAAAATATTCTTTGAAGTCTGCTTTTGTGGCTGCCTCCAAAATCAGCAGAAACTTGAGAATCCAGCACAATTGATAATGCTGTTTATTGAATTGCATGACTTGCCTGTCTGTTCACAGAAGTTTGAAAGAGAATGTTGTTGGGTATAGCTGACATAGAAGATGAGTCAAGTGAAAAAGTAACTCTGCTGACAGGAATTGATCAGAACTGTGGAATGAACTGTTCTGGTTTAGCAGTGTGCGCTGAGATCTTTCATAACTAGAACTCTCTGAGCTGAGTGTCAGACCTGTGGATTACACTTGTAGGTACAAATCTAAACTTTTATGAACTTTTAAAAGTGACTTTGGGACTGGGGGAAGGCTACTTCCCCTGCGTGTTTTCACTTGACCCTCATGTGCGTGCACATGTGTTTGTATACATAGGAAACCAGCTTTGATATTAGGATAGTTTTCTGCTAGTTTCAGTGTCAGAAATTGAGATTCTGTCTTGGATTTCTAGACCACAGCTAGAGACTAAACTATTGAAGTTAACATGAGAAAGTGAACGCCAAGCTGACTGAGCAGGTAAAGATTTTTTTTTTCCATCAAGGAGGGAAGCACCAAATATAAAATAATGACAAATGGAATGTTTACCTTGGCTACAAGTTGCTGGGGGCATTTGAATCTTTAGGTTGTCTTTGACTCATTACTGTAATTGATTAAAACTGAACAAAACAAAAACCCCAAACAACAAAAGAATTTGACTTCAGAAGTGATTCATTCATCACATTAATAAAATAAGGGAGAAGACCATTAATTTAGGTGACTTGTTTGAAAGCTCTGTTCTCTGTATGGATTATTTGATGTGTCTGCTGGTTTTAAAGGCAGAAAACATATTCTGTATTTGATCTACCTGTTATCACAGCATAGCAGCAAATATATGGATCTCTGTGCCTAGAAACAGAGGAAGTATTTCTGACTGAATACCCATAGTTTTGTCAGTTTTGGCAAGATGACTTCAGGAAATGGTTCTGCTTTGAAAAATACTGTCAGAAACAGTTTTCTGTGCAGAAACTCTGTTGTTAGGAATTGACAGCTGCTGCTGCTGTTGCTGCTAACTCTTCTAGTGCTATTTGACATAGCAATATAATTTTGTCAGCAATAGCAGGGGCTTTTGCCAGCTCTTGATGATAAGGAAATGTAATTATCCTTGAGAGGAGCATAATCTGTGACCTACTTCATCTCAGCTCTTGACCAGAGGGGTTGTGGGGTCTCTGTCTTTGAAGATTGTTGAAACTTGACTGCACAAGGTTCTAATTAACCTGAACTAGGTTTGAGCTGGCCCTGCTTTGGAGCATGAGGTCAGAATGAATGAGCTCCAGAGGTGTCTCCCAGCCTAAATCATTGGTTGGTGTTTTGTCAGTGAAGCAGTGGCTCTTCCATAAGATGATAATACTACAGTATTTTTTTTCCCCATGATGATGGACATCAGCTTGTGGCTGAGATGTGGAAGGATAAACACTAAGCAGAAATGTAACTGCAAACACAGATCTCTGTTCTGAGAAGTGTGTGATACCAGGGTGAGCGGAGATTGGGGTTTTGGTTTTTGTTGCTTTGGTAGTTGCCAGTACAGTCGTAGGTTACAGGGAGTTGGAAATGTCTCTGAAATTGCAGCTTGTTCAGTAATGATGCAAACTGGGCACCTTCGTGGATCCCAGTACCAAGGAGAGGTGATTTTCAGTTCATTCCTCCTGAACTAAAAAATCAAGACAAACCTTGAATGTAAACTTTAAAATCTTGGCTGTGTGTACCTGGGAGGGAACTGGAGCTCCAAGTGAGGTGGCTGACTCAAAGTTAGCTCAGAGCTGACTGCTGTGATGCAGACTGGATTGGGATGAATACTGGGAGCAAACACCATGCCCAGGCTTCTCACAAAAGCTGTGGTTTGACGTTGTTTGCAGTGTTGGAGTTCGCTGAGATGTTAAGAGAATGCTTAAAGACCCCCTCATAGCCGAGTGGATATGAGGAAAGATCAATATTTGAAAGACAGAATAAAAGTAATAGAAAAGGCAGCAACTTGTCCTAAACGTGGTGAACTGGGAAGGAGAAATTTATGGTGCTTTTACTTTGTTTAGTGTTTTTAGTCGGTTTTATTATGTTTATGAATTTAATTTTTTTTCTAGCAAGGATTTTTTCTACTTCCTATTAGCTTGTATATTTTGTTTAAAAGTGTTAAGTGCTACAGCAAGTATTAAGGAAAATCTTCTCTATACTACTTTTTAAATTTATTTTAAAAATGTTGAAAAAAAGTCTTAGTAATTAAATTATCTCTTCTTCTGGGATGCAGACCTGTCTAGAACACGGCATTTTTCCTGGTCTTGTGCTTTACTGACATCTTAGGAATAAATAGAACAGTAGAGGGAGCTTGGTAGGGTCTTTAAATCTTCTAAACACAGCAGGAGCCAAACAAAACAATGCAACACTTCTGTACCTTCTTGGGAGAGCTTTGTGGTGTGTAAATAAAAATATGCAGTGAGGCTGCCGAGCAGGTTGTCTCATTTCTGGTTTGGTCCTGTAAAATATTACTTTGTAAGAGAGAGGAAAATCTCTTTTCAGTTCTATGGATAATGATGATAGAGTGTTTCTCAGTTTGGTTCACATTGTTTATTTCCTTGTGGATACACAGCAGAAGAATTCAAATGTTAAAGTTTGTTCTTTTATGCAATTTTTTTTACTTGTAATCTGTTTCTGTACTTTTACATGTACTTGTCCATGAAGCATTTGATGCTAAATCATTTAAAATTAAATTGGAAGATAATTGAGTGTGACAGCTTTTCTGGATGTTGTCACACAAAATAAGGCTGATTTTGTGTGTGTGTGTGGTTTGATTTTTGTTGTTATTGTTCTTCTTGTTTGGTTGTTGGTTTTTGTTTTGCTTTGAATTCGGTGACAGTTGACTTGCAGTTGTTATAAGCAAGGTGCTTGCCTAGATGGTTCTGATTTGCTGTGTGTCTAAAATAAATTGAATTAAACAACGCTCATAAGAGTGGGGTGCCAAGTATGTTAACAGTGCAGATGTAAGCTGCCATTATGTATTTATTGTTTGAATTGACTATTTGTTGATACAGTGCATTCAAACAAACTGGATGTTATGAAGTCTCAGATATATATATATATATATATATATATATATATGTATATATATGTAGGTTTTTAGGTACTAAACATCTCTCACCATATCATGACTGTATTTTATGTATATATATTGATGTGACACATAAGTGCTTTCACTTCTTTTTTCTTTTGAAAAGACCTGGAAGTCTAGAAACCAGTACTGTCTTCTTTTCTGCATTTACTTTTAATGAATGTAGTGTAGCTGTGAATGTTACCTGTAAATATGGTAAAAAGAGTCAGAACTTCCTTAAATTTGGGGATCCTGTTGTCACTACTTGCACTGTTGAGGGTTTTTTTGGTGGTTTGAGTCTGTTTCAGTGTGTGTTACAAGTAAACCTAGTTTAATTTACACTTCAAATATAATTTTAAAATTTAGCAGTTATGTGGGAATCCGAAATGGGAAGAGAGGAACATGGACTTTTGTAGAAAATGTGTGTGCTGATGGACTCATCTTTATTTTTTTGTCTATTCTAGAGGATCTTTTATAGAAGTTTGGTAACAAATGCACTTATTTTGGGGGTTTAGTTTTTTTCATTTTTACTGCCTTTTGTAGCTACTGCCTTTTCATGCCAATAGATTAATTTTCTAATACTATTTCATAAGTATGTGCTTCTTGAAGAAATTGGGGGGAGAAGCTTTGGGATTGTAGTTGTGATTACACAGATGTACACACAGACTTGTCACTCAGCTGAGGTCACTTTTTTTGATTGACTGGGCTTATGCTCTCGCTGGAAACATCAATTGGTGTAACTTTCCTGTGGCAAATGCAGATGTCCTCAGAGAAAAATAGCTTTGCCTCTTTATGTGGCAGAAGAGCAGCAGGTATGGGTACAGCTACCCGCTGACACCTTCGCTGTCTCTTTGTCTGTCTTCCTCGTGCTTGTTGCCTCTTGCTGCTGTATATAAAACCTTAATTTGTCTTGTAGCTGTTGTCACCTGGGCAAGGTCATCTGTGTCAGGCTGAAAGCGCTGCGAGACTTACTGAAGGACTCCTGACTTAGGTGTTGCTGTCCTCAGCCTTGATTGGCAGCCAAGGGGAAGCCAAGCTAAGAGGCACAGGGTCCAAATGTGACCATGAAGGGATGAATTGCTGCACGTTTATAATGGCATTTGACTGCTGTAAGTAATTTGAGACATACCTGGTATGGTTTAGAGCTCAAACGTGATTGATCCCTGCAAGGTAAACAGGTAGAAGCATTTATTCTGTGTGGGAAAAGTATGGAGAACTTCAAAAAATAATTTCTGTGTGATACGCTAGAAAATCCACTACTTAATCAAGAAATCTTTCCTGAGTGAGTTTTCTGGAGCATAGAAAGGTTTTCAGATTGTTTGTTTTTCATCTCTGGCATACGTCTGTGCTAGTTCCAGACCAAAGCAGCATTGCTGCATAGTTCTGTGTTGTGTGATTGCTGTTAGAGATTTCCGCAGTGCTTTCACATCTTTAGCATGTCCTAAATTTCTTGACATTCCCTGGTAAAGCAGAGAGAAGGCTGCCTAACCAGATGCCTTCCAAAGTGTGGTGTTTTCCAGCATTCAGAAAATAGAGCAAGTATGAACTCTGGGCACCTCCTTGAGAGAATCTGTGTTGGTGAGATCATCGCCGCGGTTAATTTTAGTTCATGTGTCTGGAAAAAATTTGGAAGCAGAGATGAAGAAGTGGTACAATGAGGAATAGACTGGAGGAAATTCTGACTTTTAGGGTGCATGGAGTGAAGCTTCGCATTTTTGCACAGGCACTTCCAGCTGCCTACCCCATCGTGGCAGTAGCTGCTCTGAATAGTGTAGGGGGAGAATAAGTTTAAAAAGACACTGGGAAGGTTCTGTTTGAGTGCCATGGTTCCATTTGGACAAGACAGACAATTTGCAAGAGTAACAAAGACACTACAGGCAGCTCATTTATGGAGCAGCATATTGAGAGCACCCTACCTGTTGAGTCTGCAACTTCTTCACTTGGTCAAACCTGTTTCTTTCAGAAACAGCATGAATGTGAGTCATGGCTGCAGTTGTGTCACCTTATATGAGAAGCTTTGATCTTTTATCTAACTCACGTTAATTTCTATGGCAGTGGTTTTTGCAGTAAAATCAGTGTACATTTGTTGTGGGGTTTGGAGGTGGGTGTTTTTTGTGGTGGGTTATTTTTGAGTGTTCAAATAGTGCTGCTCTATTAGAAATGTTATTTAGGAAGAAAACTGCAGGAGTTTAGCACAAAGCAACGAAGCACAAATACTGTACTTAAAGGCTGTAAATGGTGCAGGGCTATTGAGGCTTAATGGGCTCAGAACCTTTCTTCTGAACACAGAGCTTGTAAAATGAGGTTGCACGTGCCTATTCCTGGTGGGAATGCTGTCCCTGTACTAAAGGAGTGGTCCAGTTCAGTCTGTATTGGTTTGGGTTTGCTTACCTAGAGACTGCTCTGAACTTGGCAGCTTGATTGCTTAAGAGGGTACTGATTACCAGGGTAGGAGTTCAGAAATCTGAGCAGGAGTAACTGGAGAATTTAAGATTGTTTTTTGACTCACAGAGCAGAAGAGAAACAGAACTTAAGCTTCTTGTTGAAGTGACCCAAATGTTAAACTGTAGCCCTCACCTTTTCTCTCATAAGGCTGCCATAAGTTAAAATGAAATAAACACTTGTATTTTAGACTAATAATATGCTTCAAAGCATAAAGCAAAACTTGTTTCTTTTCATCTGCGGAAGAAGGAGTCCTGTTATTATGTCTGTTGTGGCAATGTGTGAAAGTGCCTATTTATTTGAGCTTCAGAGAACTACCTTGTAATATTGTCCTCTTTTTTTTTTCTTTTTTTTTCTTTTTTTAATGGAGTCTGGATGTCTAATCACCTTTCCAAATTAAGAAAAGAACCACCAAATATTTTTCTTAGACACCTCTCAAAAATGAGCAATGCTCTGTCCAAAACGTCAGTATCTTTCTCATCTGACATCATGAAATAGCGAGTGCCTGTGAAACTTCTTCTACAAGTGCTTAGCATCCCTTTTGATAAGTATTTGCTCAATCATGAGAACTTCATCTTTGAGAGCAAGAAAAACAGTCAGTTGCTTTTGTGTGAGTCCTTTTACCAGAGCCACGACGAACAATGGAGGACATCCATCAACAAAGTTAATGTATTGCTCTAAGACCCACAGTACTGTAGCTATTAGAAAGTACCCAGTGAAGCTGTGGTGAACATGGGGCTGCGTGAGATTTGTATGAAGTTTATTAAGGGTATTGCACAACGCTGTCCATGTGATTGTAGCTGTCCTGGGTGGTGGTGCAGGTGGTGAACTTAGAGTTTACAGCAATTTACAACCAGTTTAGGACCTCGTCTTTCAAGTGTAGTTAAACAGGTAATAGCAATAAAATGCTGGCATAGCTGTTTGTGTTGCTTTGATTTAAACACCGTGTCTCTTAAGCTTTTCACTGTTTTTGTTCCACTTCTTACTTAAAACTCATGAGTAATGCTGGGGTGGAGGAGCCTTGGCAATTAATTATCTTACCTTGATTATAAATGAACGAGGACTAGCACAGAAGGAAAAGGTAAACATCCTTTTTGTACACCACTGCTTAATTGGAGTGTGTTCTTCCATGCTAAACTATGAACTTTATAGTTGGTGTGGTCAACAAGAAAAACTTGTTTTAGGCCCCAGGGTGAGTACTGATGACTGCTGTGAAGCTCTTGAGGGTTTACTTTCTTGCCTTTTAAAATTTTTTTTCTTCCTTTTTAAATCATTTGGGGTTACACAGACTTCAATGCTGGTGTTAATTTTTTTTTTTTTTTGCTCTGTTGAGAAATAGTGCATTATGCCAGTGTGAAAGAAGGAAGGAGTGAAACTGTAGGACTTTGTAAACACAGCTTTGTATAACTGGGGTTTATAGTTTTCAGACCAATATATTTAAATAAATTTGGGTTAGGGAGATTAAAGTTTAATCTTTTTGGAAGAAGATTCAACACTAAGATATAACAAAAATCCCTCAAGGCAGGAAGTAGTTTCGTGAATGTGAGTGTGTGTTGATTTTTAACATGGAAAATGGTGTATCACATTGGTACCTACCAAAAATTAAGGATAAGTTGAATTTATTACATGACAACTGTAAATGAAAACAGCAACAACAAACCTAAGAAAAGGAAAGAGCAAGAGCAGAAGGAATACAGTGCTAATACAAGTTGTTCAGCATGAAGTGTTTTGAGATTTTGGATTCGTTGCCTGGGCAAGGGGCAGGGTCAAGCATCTTTCCAGACTTTTGGAAGATGCAGGTTTTGGACTGGCTTGCACTTTGCAGCTGGATGCTTCTGCTGGTAACAGTGTTGGTGATGCAATGCTTTATTTTCCAGCAGATAGCAAAAAAAAAGGGATAGTTTGCATGTATCAGTCTGCTTTAGCTCTCTGATTGTCTACATGTATGTATTGTCAGTATGCTGGTGTCAGTCCCCTTTGTGTACAGCCCACTGTCCCCATGTAATTGTTCTGAAGGGATTTTATCTGTGAACTGGTTAGAATTCACCTCTAGCAGTGATGAGAACATCAGAACTTCTTAAATAACGAAGTTGAGTAGCTGTCAAAAATGGTAGGTAGCTCAGAACTATTTTAAGTTATTTTTTCTGGGTGAGAAGGTGCTTAAAGTGGCAGATGCAACCTGAAACACTCACAGGTGTTCTGAAGGACGTCTCTAATCTGAATATGTCAGAAAATGGACTACACTGTGTATGTTATATGAATAAGTGTAAAGAACTTGGAGGGGAATAATGTAGGGGAATAATGATTGGAAACTTGCAAGACATGGAAGCTGAGCTGATCCTTTCATAAGTCTACCTTGAGATAGACTTCAGCATTTTATGGTGGTTTAAGAGGTTTCCTTGCTTAGATGTTAAGTTTAAGAGGTTACTTTACTTCTCTGCTTTTACCAAAGATATTTTTGTGCCATCCTCTTAAGAAAGACAACACACAAGAGATGTGTCTGTTATTTATAGCACATCATAAAGAAAATCTATAGCTTACAGTTCACAAATTTGCATGTATTTTAATGTGTCTTAGTACTTGAATTGCCAGAGTGCCTCCCTGAGCTCTCATGTTATCAATTTCTAGACATTCTCGGGGGAGGGGATGTATAGAAGTGTATTTGGAAGTCTTCTCATAACCTCAAGTAACCTGATGGAACTAATATTTCCGGTTTTTTCCAAAAGTAGACAGGCATCAATTGTGTATATAATACATGAGAGGATTTTGCTCATTTGTATTTTATCTTTAGTAGATATCAACTGGCATCTTAATAAATTAGTTACAGATCCTTATCAGCTCTTAATTCGAGTAGCTCTTGCATGTGAAAATACTGAAGTGTCTCGCTTTTTCTTCTGAGAAATGTTAGGAATATAATTTTGCTTCTGCAAGAATTTCAAGTGCTAAAAATATAAAATCCTGGTAATTTTAAGACTGGGAGCTGCAATATGCATGCATGTTATGGGTATGAGTAACAGCCACCTTCTTATCTTCCCATCTACTTTAAAGAGAATCTCTTGGAAGTCTTCTGTCAGTCAAAAAGTAATTTATAAATGAAGCCAGAATACCGAAGTCTGCATTTGAATTTTACTGCACCTTGGGGGCAAGAGGAAGAGCCCTTTTAATTTAAATCCACATCAAAGAGTTCTTTCACAAATGGTCCGGAGTCAGGATGGTCACAGCTTGACATTCGCACTTGTGACAATGAATAATTCGCAATCGTGGTTTCTCATGGAATTACAGAAAAAGATAAGATTTAGCAGCCCTGTGGATTTTTAGCAGCTTTTAAAACTAGAAATAAAAAATCTTCTAGACGGTTCTTTTTTTTATTTTTTTTGGCTTGCAGTAATTGTTACACCTTAAGAATATCTTTTAATAAAGACTAGTTTTCAGATTATTGGAATCATTGTCAGCTGATTTGCAGCTTCTCTGCCCACTGGGTGGTAAGGGTGCCCCATCTGATGGTCTGTTTGTGACCTGTAAGCAGCCTATTAACTGGAAAACTTTTTTTTTTAAGTGATCATATTCAACTGAAATATCCCAAATAAAACTAAATATCTTGCCACACACTTGCCTTAAAATCTTCAATTTGTTTTTTGGTTTTTTTTTTTTTTTGGGTGAAATAATGTGACATTTCCCCATTTTTAAATAGCCTGACTGCTGACATGTTTAAATTCTGCTTCCTACAGAAGTGAGAGTAAGTTATTCTGTGTGGTTGGTTTACCTCTGAGTTTTATTTTGAGACCAGCAAGACTACCATGGAAGTTTGGCCAGCTCCCTCTGTTGGAAACTGGTGAGATTTCTGTGCTGTGCTGAGCATCTCTGTGAGCTGGAGCACTCTTCCTTCCACAGATCATTCCTCCAGGAAATGTGGGCCTGCAGCTCTATTCTCTCAGCCAAGAGAACCCATTGAAGGAGAAACAGTAGCTTAAATTTTCCTTTTCCGGTGCTCTGTTTCAGGTGATAACCTATAAAAGTAATTTGTAGCTCCTCAGGCGTATTTGAAAACAAAACTAAACTTAGCTGAAATGTGCAGTGTTCTTGGCACCAAAGGTTTTGCTTTTGAAGTCCTGTTCTTGTTTCCTCTACTTGCTGCTGTAGTCAGTTACTGCTAAATGTTTATGTTATGATCTTTTAATTGCACACAAGGTTTCAAAACATGCTATTACTTATCAGCAGGAAATGAACAGTAGTCAAAATAATACAATCAGTTTCTGATGTATTTCCCTGCTTATTTCCCCATCTGTTCAAAAGTTTTCTTGGATTGTGACTGGTCAGGATTTTAAACATTTTTATGATGTGCCTTCTTTCAACTAGTGAATCTTTTAATTGACTCTTACTTCCTTTTACAACAATCTGATAATCTTTGGTCTTGTAAGAGTGCCTTCCATTATGTGATCCTTTGCTGCTGCTTTCTGTTCCGAAATCTTCTAGTTTTGCAATGCCAACTAAGGCAGCAGAGTAAAAATTCTTAATTTTTTAAACGTTTACCTTGCAAACCATTAAAAATTTTCATGAAGGCCTACTTTTCTTCCCTTTCCTGTTTTAGTGAATCCTAGTGGCCTTTGCAGCAAAGATGGTCACACAGGATGCACTGCGGTTACAGAACTATTGTGTTCAACACTTATTTTGCACAACCTCTAGTTGGATGTAGGTGCTTTATTTGTAGGTGCTTCGTTTGAATGTTTAATGTAGAAATGGAAAAGTAACCCACTATCTATCTTTTATTTAAGTGCATGAAGACTGGCAACATTAGTTTTAGCTGGAACTTTATAGCAAAAGTGACGATTGTAGCACACTTGGCTGTAAAAATACAGAACAAAAATATGAAATATGTCAGATTTTCTCTTGTGCCATTATGGAACAAATTGCTGAAATATGTAATGCTTTATATATGGACCGTTTTCACAAAGCAGGCTGACTTTGCTTTAAAGAATCTACTGCAACAAAGGAGCTGTATTTAAATAGAGATGCAAGCACAAACTCTGGCAACTCAGTTCCTTAAAAGCTTGTGATCTGAGCCCCAGGGTACTGCATACTGGCAGAAAGGGCTTAGTTGAATTGCTGTGTAGGAAAAGGGGTCCCTTCAGGTCTGAAATGGGCCCCTGCCGTAAGTTACAGCTGTCACACAGGCAGGTGTTGGTTTGGATTTGCAATGTCTGCTTTATGTGAAGTAGAATCACTGAACTGAAATGATCTGGACCCTGGACACAGACTCCAGTTATATATTAGTGGGAAGCTCTCAGAAGCAAGAGGAATACACCAATTGTATTCTGCAAGCACATGGAATCTGTTTTACAGTACAAAATATTTATTTGAACCTTGCAGTTTTGTAAATGAGAAAATGGTTCTGGTTTCAACTTTCTCAGTACAGAAACTGGACTGAAATAAATCCAGAAGGGAAGCTTCTACATTATAGCCCAAATAATGCCTTTCTACCAAAAATTTGCTTGTACTGTGTGCTTAGCAATTACTCTGTGTTTAAGTTTTCCCTGTAAACATTTGGATTCAGTAACTCTTCTGATAGGAGCACTATTTTGATCTCATCAGAAGTGCAAAACATATGAAAGCTTAAAAATAAGTCTATTTTAAAAAAAAAATGTTTTGCTAAAGATGTAGTTAAGGTGCATAATCATAAGAACTGAATCTCAGCTGCATTATTATCTGGGGATATTTGTCCTTTTTTCTGCACAGGAATTAGAACAGGTCTTAAACTGCTTCAATGTGAAGAGTTTGGTAGGATAGGTACTAACTCACTGAGATCTCTTCTTGCCTAAAGCATAGAGAAAATTCATCACTAAGGATTCTATAACTTCTAGAAATTTGCACTTCTCCCGAAGAATGGTTTCCCCTAGAACAAAGAGAACCTTAATTTGTACTTCTCATCTTCAGATGTATTGCATGTGCAGATTTTAACATTTTAGACTCGGAGGATAGTTGTAAATGGAAACGCAAAGACATTCTGCAACCACATGTAGAATACTTCTTTTTTTTTTAAGCTTGAATGTTCACCCCGGGTCTTCATCTCTACTTTATATCCTCAGTTATCCTACTATGGTTTCCCATTCACATTCTAAGCATTTCTCACGTTTCCTTACCTCATGTGAGCACATTCCCTTCCCTATGACCCCCCACGTTTCCAGATGAAGAGAATGGCAAGAACGTCAGTCATTGTTATAGCAATAAGCAATTTATGAGGGTCACTCTATCCCTTTATTTTTGCCAGTAAAATGCTTTTTGTTAACTTTTTTCTTATTTTGCTTGTTGAAGAATGGAAAATCACACTTGAAAATGTCATTGTTTGGAGGGCTGTACTGTCACTGTGTTTGGGTGTTAAACAACTCTGGTTTGTTATAAATGGAAATTCAAAAGAAGTTATAAACTTGAAATGCATAGCAACTTGTAGTTGCCATGGTGCTTCAACTTGCAGTAATTTTCTTCAATATTAAAATGCTTTTGGGGTATCGTCTTTGCTTTTAAGTAGTCACTAGTTAAGAAGGAAATGGCTCTGGGGAGAAGTAATGAGAAACTATTTGGCAATATCTAATGTGACAACCAACGAAGAAGTGTCAAAAAAATTCCTCAGTGTTCTAGAATCTGTTTGGGGCCTGCTTGTTTTGGCAATGGAGGTTTTTATGACACAACTTCACAACACTAAAGACTGGTGGGTTACTGCAGATCGCCCCCCAGTCAGGGGGGTCACGAGTCAGTTTTTCAAGAAACCAAGATGAAGTTGAGTTTGTCAAAACACTGAGGCGGGGATGGGCTCAGTCCCCAGTGTGTCCTGTCCCTTTGTGTCAGTCAGGTGATATGTGCTTGTCCTTCTCCTCCCTTTTATCCACGATGTTCATGTGCCTGTAATTCTTACTTCTGTGATAATCAGAAAGGTTCTCTCACTGGATGTGCCACTTTGGAAAGACTTTAAACTTCTGCCAGAGCTGTGACACCTCACCTCAGGAATTTTCGGTGTCAAAGCTGTTGAAGTGTTAGGCTTGGGTCCCCCATGTGGACCTGAGCTGCACTACCACTCCCTCCCTTCCCAGCCCAACTGCTGGATTTACTCTTTCTTTTTCCTGCCTTTATTGGCTCCCTTTGTTTCAAATGAGCACCTTCCATATGTTCTTCTTGCATGAGACCTTTGACTTTTTAACGAAATAAAAATAATAAAGAATTCTATCAGTTACTAATCATTTTGTCTTGTTCTTGGAAATAATGAAGGCTTGCAAAAGCCTCTGAAGTGGTGCGTGACTTTGATACATAAGTAGTAATAATCCCAGACTGGCAGTGTAGAAACTGGCTGTAAATGAATTTGTATTGAATTTCATTTAAAGAGTTCTAATACTGAGCAGTTCTCTCTGACACTTTAGCTTCATTGCATATAAAAATCAGCAGAAAGTGTCTCAGTAAATAACTGCAGGAAGTTGTTGGTTTTCATCTTTTTTCCATAAAATATGCCTTTCTATTTTAAAGGCATAACGTTTAATTTTTTTAAACTAGAATTAAAATCTACTCCTTTGCTGTAGTCACACAAAAGATTGCAGCTGGTGGAATCTTTCTGTAGAGTGAACAGGCCAATTAATTCAAGTTGCATAATATAAACTTCGGATTGCAGCACTGGCTTCTTTAAAGAGCTTGCATCATGTTTATTCAAATGATCAGTGCTGTGTGAACCAAACATGTCAGTTAACTCAAAGTGACCATGTTCAGAGTTAATTCATGCCTCCATATTTTGATTGCTGCTGTGTAGCTCTGAAACTCAAGGTATCTGCAGAAAAAAAATACTGCATCTTGTAGGTTAAAAGTCTTCCCCTCTGTCTTTAGTTAGGGTTCACTCTGATTCTGACAGAACCATCAGTAGAGAATTAAAATTGCTTGTGTTTCTAGGAGTGAAAAAATGTTGCCTTGGGTGTTTTTTGGATTATTTTGGTTGGGGTTTTTTTTGGCTTGTAAGCAAGAAGCATCTTTCTTTTCTGATTAGTCACTGAAAACATAACAAACTAAATATAAACAAAGCAAACTAAATATAGCATGGAGATGTTTTGAATGCCATTATTTCAGGCTTCAGGCTGAGGCATAACAGGACAGTGATCTTAACACTAAAAAATGGCCTGTTCAAAGCACCATCCTTCAACTGTTCAAAGCTACCTAATGGGCAAAGCTGAAGTTCAGTTGCAGCTTTATTCCTGCTTCCCAGGACAGTCGGGCACTGGGTGGTTATTTACTTTTGCTAGGAAGCTCTGTGCGTTCTAGCAAGGTTTTGCACAATTTCCTCTCAAAAACATGACAATAAAAGTTTGTGTATTTTAATCTCCACGTTGGGTTATTTAGCTGGGAAACGATTTGGGAAGCAATCAGAAAAACAGTAGTGAAAGCTGCCTTCTAAAGAATGCCTTTTTGACCCTGTCACATCGCTGCAGCGGGTTGTGATGAGAACCAGAATGTTTACGTTCTGCTTCTCAGCCTAATGCTCCACCAGCTCAGGAGCTGTGTCCTCGTTTTCAGAGTCAGGAATAAATCACATCACTTCAGACAGCAGGTCAGTTTTTGAAATGTGCCTTCAGATTAGTCTTTCTGTCCGTCAGCAGTCAGCACAACTTAAGTGGCTTTTTGCTCAATTAAGGTGACATAACCCAGCAGTACGGTGGACGTAGCTGAGCAGTGTGATAAGCTGGGGGTAATTTGCCTGCCAGAAAATCCTGCTGGAACCTCCACATCAACAATACTCAAGTTGTTATTGTAAATGGGATAGTGTTTTGAGTTAGAATTCCTAAGGGATTTAATCTTGTAGCTTAAGGCACCTCAGAAATTATTTCAAAAGGGATACCTGTGTTCACTGTGGTGTAGTGATGTCTGGGCTGACTTTTTAAAGACTTAGCTTATACACCAAAAGTGGTTAAACCAGAGTGAAAGATACAACTTGACATGTTTTTGAAGCTTTCTTCACAATGCCTCTGCTCTGCTTTCACCTCAAAACTCCCTCTGCAGTTCCTCTGTGGTAATTCCATGTTTTTATAGTTTCAAGTGTGTTACCTCAAGCACCCTCTATTGTGCCAGATTTTAGGGAGGGAATACAAGGCTCTTCCATGCTGCTGCTGTTACGGTGAAGCTCATAGTTATAAGAACATTTAGCAGCTCCTTCGTTACCAATCTGAAATTGTGTATTCCATCCTGCTCAATTCTAAATGCTTCTGTAGTTTTTAGCAAGATTGCTTGTGTTTTGCAAAGCAGAACAGTAAATTAAATCATCTCATTCATATAGCTCCCATAGTTGAATACCAGATGCTTCCAAAAGGTGTTACTCAAGGAACTTCTTGCAATCAGAATTTTTTGATTTGTCTCGTTCCTTCTCACCAGCAGCTATCAGTGATGAGAAACATAACCTGAACCTGTGAGACTTCACCTTGCTACCCGAGTGGCACCACCTTAAGCAGTACATTTTACTTAAAGAAATGTCAGCTATGATGTTAAGTCCTGTGAGTTCGCTGTAGCTGCTGTGAACTCACAGGACTTGAGTGGAAACTGTGGGTCTCATTGTCCTAACAGCTAAGTGTGTGATACCCTCATAATTGGGCATTCTTTACTAAACCAACCTGCAGTGTTAAGTGCAGCGTGTGGTTGTGTTGCTGCTTTCAAAACACGCAGAACTTTTCAGTTCGGGAGGTGAGGGATCTCTTCACACCAGCATCAGAATCCCCATCAGCTCCAGGCTTGTTTCTGTCTGCTCTTTGGAGCCCTGTGGCCCTCTTGTGTAACTTTGTGTAAACAAAAGCCTATTTCCACATTTCCTAAGTGTGTTCAGACTGGCTTTTGAAATAAAAATGCTGCCTTGAGGAAGCTCCTACCAGTGCCTTTAGGCTGTCAGCTCACATTCATTCCATATGAAGTAAGACCTTGTAACTGACTTAAGGTTTGTTTCTGATTTTTGTTTGTATGTTTTTGAGATCCCACTGAGAAAAGATGCCAGAGCTTTCTTAATGTCAGTAAAGGAGTGGGGGATGGAATTTATGAAAGGAGTTTTATTTCTCAAGTCAGTAGTTACCCTGTTCTCTTAAGTGGTGTATGAGGAGTAATAGTCTTAATCTATGTGAAATGAGAGGCAGTTTTGGATGTACTCCAAGAAAGATGCTAGTTTTAAAATGAAGTATTTAATTCTAATCTTTATTGCCTTTGCAAGGAACCTGCAGAGATTGTTTGGATCCTTGATTTTTCATATTGGAGTGGTATCAAGAGGACTGAACCTGCTCTAGAAGGAAGTGAAATAAGAAGAGACAAATTAATGCAAGAGTTTGTCTGACACAAAAAGGGATGTCCTGACTTGGAGAAGTTAAAGCAGTTGCAGAGATGTGAAAAGTGAGAATTCAGCTTATAAGAAGAGAGAGTGGATACAACCAGAAGGGAAATGGGAATACATATTGTTTTGTTAAGGTGACTCCTACAAGACATATATAATGAGTATTTAGTATCTAATGTAGTACTGGTATGGGAAACGTGGACAAGGAAGTCTCTAAGTCTGGGAAAGGTCTTTGAAGAATGAAATAATTGGCTAGTTTGACTAGAGTAGCCCCAAAGTGTTTCAACAGTCTAATGCAGTCTGAACTAAAGGGTGGCTTGGTTTTTTTTTCCGTTTCAGAGGAAGGACAGGCATTGAGTGAACTGTCTTTGGTAGTGCTTTGAATTGCCTCCGTAACTTGTTGGTTTTTCCAAGTGACCTCCAGGTTATTTCTTTATAAATACTGGATCATTTTTTCATTCTTGATTTCCTCCTCTGACCTCTGTGCGTTCTTCTTATGAGATTTGGTCCCTCAGCTTGGAATTAGTGGCAAGGCCAGGTTTGCCACTGGTGTAGTCTTGCACATAATTTTTCTCATTTTGTTCTTCTCTTGCTCTCGCTGCCTGGCATCTTGGGCAGGAGAAGAGCAGTAAAGATTGCAGATGCATTGGATTGCTTGAACTCCAGTAGGGTCACGTTGTTGTCCTTTTGGAAGACTTTTGAGTCTGCTTCCTTGCTGAAGCTGCTCCTCTGTCACTCTTAGGAGCATCCTGGAAATTGACTTCTCTGGTCAGCCTTGGTTACTGTAGAAGCTGATATCCAGTCAACTGATATTCAAGTCCCATGAAACCAGTCCTATCTGAAGTGCTTTTTGCAGCAAAGATTCTCTGAGTGCTCCAGGGGTTGATACTGAAGATTTCCATGTCTAATTTTGCCCTGTATTCTGGAATTCTGAAGCACTCACATATATGTACCAGGATACATAGGTAAGCTGTAAAATATTGCAGTAAAGAGGAAATAGCTCATCATGTAAGGAAATTGCAATATGATGTAATTAATAATTTATTCATTAATGTATAAATTGATCCTATATTATTGCTCTCTCCATGGGCAAACTGTTCTCTTCCTTTTTATTCCAAAATATATATGGTTGGGGTTTTTTTTCCAATACTGATGTATTGATAAAATGGACTATTTGGATCAGTACCCCTGTTGGTCCTTTCCAAAAATGCTGTGCCTACAAATTAATACTGAAAAAAACTTGATTTGTTTAGTGCTCATTACATAGTCTGGGATTGTCAGTAGTTATAGGGGGGAAATTATTTGGTATTAAAATGTGTAATCAATGTAGGTTCTTATTAAAAAATATACAGGATGGCTAAAGAAATAGATATAATTAGATATTAGTACCAATTAACATTTTTGATGCCATAGTTATGAAGCAATACTTCTATATAGAAGTTGAAAGCCCATTTGGGTATGGACCATTCCCAGTCCATCGTGGTGGCTTGTTAGCAGTTCCAGTGCTGCATGTTTCTTCATTCTCAGAAAACAGCAAGGAAGGAACCTCAAAAAACACTCTGTTTGCCTCATTAAGGGAAAAATTAAAGCAGTGACATAAGTGGTGCAGATGGAGAGACTGTTTTGAATGTTCATGCAATGATTGTTGCTTTGGAAGGAAACTCTGAAGCAGATTTTTGGGGCTTGTAGGATTAGAGTAAGCATTTCTCTACAAAAGGAAAGTTTATTCTCAAGTTGTAAATACTGTAGTGACATGTTTGCTTTGTTTAAAAGAAAGTGTTGGTATTATTCTAAGATCAACGGGAGATTTTTCTGAAATATACTGTCCAGTAGGATTTCTTTGTTGCAAGATCCCTTTCAAGCACATGAGTAATTAATTGACTTTGAAAAGCATCTTGATTTCCCTGTCAGCAATGCAGTAGTTTTATGATAAGAATTTGCTAACTCTTATGTCTTTGCTGGAGGACAGTCTTGTTCTTCTATTGTCTCTTGCCTCAATTTGGTCATCCTGGATAGAACTTGTAACTGAATCTTAGAGGTTGCTCTACAATTGATTTGTTTTTTTGTGAGAGTGCTGCATAGGTGCATCCTCAGCTGTAGAGATGAACTAAAAATACCCCTACTACTGAAATAATGAAGATATGAAGTGTGCCTGTTGAGGCTGAACAGTGCTGGTGATTTCATCCATGCTGGGAATCTTGGATTGTGAAAACCAGGTGTCCTCAGTTCTGTCTATTAGAGTGGAAACCTGATTAGGGTGAGTTAGACCCCTGTTAAAGGCAGTACTGGATTCCAGAATATGCAGATTTCTGTTTTCTTTATCAGTCACATCAAATGTACTGCAGAAAATAGTGAAGGGGTTGTAAGTTCATGTGTGCATGGTATTTAAGCAAGAATAATCAGGTGAAATCACATCCGTGAGTGCAGACTTGGAGATACCAAAAACAGTTGAAGGCAATTAAAGAGTCAGGGAAACACAACCTGTGAGGAGAGATGTAGCCTACAGAAGAAATAGCTGGAAGGGAATGTAATTCCAGAAATACATTAATGGCTACGGCAAAGTGAGATGAACTGATTTTCTATGTCTGGTAGTTGGGACAAGTAGTAATGCTCTTAAGCTGGAGCTGGGAAAAAAACAGTGTCGAGGGAAGAATGCCCCCAGTAGTTTCAAAAGCCTTGGTGGGACAGATTACAATTGCAGTCAGTGTTTGTGTACAGTCATGGTGTTAACACACAATCAAATGGTTGTTTTGTTTATTAAACGTGATTAAAGCATTCAAATATCTAGCTGTAGCCTAGATTTATTGACTGAGAATGTGCTCTGCGTGAGCATTTTTGGTTTTATTCTGAAATTATTATGTCTCTTCAGGCATGTGTTAAATGTTCACATTGATTGTTGGGCTGATGTTCATTCAGTTTTGGGATTTTTTGTTTTTTTTGATGTTGCACTCTGCATTCCGAAAGACTTCACAAATGCATATCACTTCCAGGATGGATTTGGTTGCTTTCCATAAGTAATTCATCAGGTA
This sequence comes from Orthonyx spaldingii, assembly GCA_013397795.1. Lineage (NCBI taxonomy): Eukaryota > Metazoa > Chordata > Aves > Passeriformes > Orthonychidae > Orthonyx > Orthonyx spaldingii. The sequence continues at coordinate 849,909 of VZTJ01002639.1, read as the reverse complement.
CATTCTGTTGCATATTGTCTGCATTTTTGGTCTGTTTATCCCTTCTCTGAATGTAAATCTCTTTGAAGTAAGAGGTTTTATTCTGTGCTTATGTGTATGTTAAGGTACTAGTCCTTGACTAAGATTTCCTGTATCATGCGTGGAGTGCAAATCAAAGTAACGTTTGGTTTCTGGGCCAAGAAAGGGATCTTCTGAGTAAAAGCTGTGACTCAGCTGATAGCCTGTATGTGTTTGCAATGGTGTCAGGGTATCAGAGCACCTGTGATATGTGGTATCTATTCAGTGGTTGTTAAAGGTGGAACCACTATAATGTAACTTGTGTCTCATCTTTAGGAATCTGCCTTGCTTTGCATGCTAAACCAAGTGTTTTCTTTGGGGAGCCAAATTTTTTATTTTCCTTTGTTCATCTGGGTACCAAGATTTTACATGTAGATGATCCTTCTGCAGGGAAATTAGTTTTGTCTTTTGGGAGTTAATGCTGTGTTTCTTAAAAATACACGTGTAGCAATGGCTGAATAGCCTGCCTGGGAAACAAATAAAGAGTCTTTTAGTGCTGTGGTACCCAGGAGTTGCTTTCTGTGATTGCTGGCAAAATTCTTGATGGAAGGCAAAGTCAGTTCACCTGGGTTATAATATTAACCTTGCTGTGATGCAATGTAAGGATAGAAGGGTTGTTTTTGAAATTTGATTTGATGTCTGCAGTGCCATTAGTAATGAAATTTGTGATGGAGTGTGAAAATATTCTTGTTGGGAATAATAGATTTTTTATTTGTTAATAAATGACTTAACTGGGAGTGCAGGTTCTATGCTCTGATATTAATATTGATTTAACATATTATTTTTTAATAAGTGGAGGAGAGAAAAGCCCCACAAGCATCAGTTTGTTCTCATAAAGCATTATATACTAGTTTCAAAACAATTCTAGTGCATTCCCTAAGTGCATATTCAGGGTAGGATTTTATTGTAATCCTAAGTGTTCTGTTTTATTATTACACTGATACCCATGTTCCTATGGAAAAAAAACCAAAAACCATCATTAGGGCGGCCTTTGGGACATCTTGTCCAGATGGTGTTATTTTATAGCTCAATTTTAATTGTCTAGTAGGTGGAGGGTTGGTTTTGGTTTTTTGTTTTAATCAATGGTCATCTAGAGTATAACCTCAAAAAGGTTGTACTAGGCAGACCAAAGAAACCTGTATGTGATGAATATTAAGACCCTTAGGAAAGAATATATTAAAAATAGGGTATCTATAGGGTGTGTGGGTGTAGCTAAAAACTGCACCAAAGCATACAGTGGTATTTTAGTACTTTATTCTGCATATGCCTGTGGGTTTGTTTTTTTTTTTTTTTGCTCTCCAGAATACTTTGTGATGGGAGATAAAGAATTTGTTCCATTTGTTTCTTTTGTTGAACAAAACTTGCTTTGCAGTGAAGCCACTATTCACGTCATCACTCCTTGCATCTCGAGAAATGATGAAGGCTTCCTGTGCAGAAGGAATTTTCAGTATCACTTTTCAGTATTGTTTGCCAGCTTGACTTTCTGCTTTATCTGCACCATTTTCCCTGTGTGCCTCCTCCCCGTTCTCTGAGCTCGAGTCCAGTTGAACCTTGGCTCTTTTAGACTGTCTGTGGTCTTTCTGTCCCTGAAGGAGCACACGACTGGAGTAGGGGCATGAGGCTGGATCCCCACGGGCCGTGGAGTTCAGTGGGGACAGGGTTGGCTGCTGTTTCAGCTTCTCTGACACATTTGCCTTTTTACTGCCTCTGGGCTGATGCTTTTTGAAACCACAGTGTAGGTCTGCAGCCCTTTTCTGGGAGGCAGCACCTAATCCAAACCTGATCTTTGGCTGTGCTTCTCTTTCCTGTAAGAATCCCTTTTTAATTAATGCACCCGCTTTCAATTGCTCTCTTGCATCTCAGCACAGGCTGTTGTGGGTTTTCTCACCACCCCTCTTCAATCTAATTTTGCCTGTTCTGAATAATTTTGTATCAATTGCAAGTTATTCCTATGATCTTCACTTGCTTTTTCAGAGAGCTTATGAATATCTTGAGTATAATGGTCTCGTATTCTGAATATTCCTACCCATACGCACACAGGGCTCAGGTTTTGTTTCATTATTGTGAGGCATCTTTAAGAGATCCGAATGAAGGACTTTAAAAAAAAAAAAATCACATTTTTACAGATAACCATATGGCTCTGGTGAATATGATTCCATTACAATAAATGTGCAAGGTGAGGCTTTCCCCTACAGAGGTGATACTGATTTTTCCACAGTATACTCTATACATCAAAATGTCTATTAATTACGTTCTTCACTGAATGCCTGATAATTATGTTCTTCTTAATACCTGATGGCTACTCATTGCAGAAGCTGAACTTGGAAAAAAGTGGAGCACTTAATAGCAGACAGGATCACCATTTGGTATCCGCATTCTTCCAGCACAAATGTCAGCTTATATGCAAAGTGCCGCCATTATATCATATTACTAATTTTTTTCCTTATTTCCTTAGAACAATGAAATAAATACTAATTTAACCAGGTGGTTTTATTGCAGTTCACTTACCAGTTCTCTAAAGTAAAACTTCTGTAGTGACATTGCTTTGAGACACTTTATAACTCTCTCGCCTATAACGAAACACTTCAGCACTTCTAAGGGGAGCTTGGTTTCTCCAATGAGAAAAACGTGGCTGGCTATTTTACTGTGGTTTTGCCTGTCTTCAGTGTTCTTTCTTCCTCTTCAGATCAAACCTCTTGTTAAGATTCTGAGAGAATTTTGTCTGTTTGGAGCAAGCCTCTGTTTGACTGTTGTGCCATATGCCAGAGGCAATTTTTCTTGGCCTGCTGAATTGCAGCTTTACATTTTTGCTTTCCATGTTTGGACCAGGTTCCACTTTTTGAAAGGTCTTTTTTTTCTTGTGGCTTTTATTTAGTGGCTTTTATGTTTTAAAGATTACAACTGGATAAGAGTTGCCTTCTGTGTTTACCCAGCAGCTCCTCTGCCTTCCCCCCAGCTCCCTTCTTTCTTACCGCCAGCTGAAACAGAAAACTCCTGACTTCCTGGTAGATGGCAGCATTTACTGCCTGTTCTCCTGCCCGTCCCAGTGCTCGCTGGAGGAGCTGGATTCACTTAATACGTGGGCAAACATGTTAAAAGCCAAGAGGGAAGCGGGAGGGAGATTTTTGTCAGCTTTCTCCCAGACTTGGAGCAAACATTGCCAAGGGCACAGTACCATTTTGGAAACGTTAACGTGGCTTGTGCAGAGCACCTTGGCTCAGGAGTGGTTTTGATTTTTCGGATCCTGGTTGTGTGGAATTTCTCAGAGGAGGTTGAGTAGCTCAGCCTCTGAGTAAGAGGTGATGCTTCTCTGTTACACCAGTCTAACTACTGGATGCAGTATGCACATACTGTAAATATAGTGTATATAAATAGCATATGTTAAAGATTAATTCAACTGAAGCGAGACTTTGAACATAAAGGCTAGGATTATTCTAGAAAGAAATCTGTTGTTAATATTGCCTTGCTTTAATAGCAGAGATTATTCAGGCTGTTTAAAGCAGGTGGAATTTCAGTCTTTCTTTCAACCTCTCGATATTCCTTGCTCTTTGCAAACTTGCTGCAAGAGCACGGTTGATGTCCAGTCTAACATTTTACTTTGGCATAAGCTTAGAAGTAGACTAAGAGGACAAAAAAGCACTGTTTGAGTAGGATGTGGAATTAAATTTAATGGGACACAAATGAGGATGGCATGGGAAAAGTAGGTATATGTCAAAGGTAAAGAGAATTGCAATATTTGATGTTTCCATCCTTCCTGTGAAAAAAAAGCATGCTTGGCTTCATTGGGTAACTGTGCTTTCAACCAGTTAGTGTATATATATCTAAAGGGGAGGGAAGTGTCAAAATATTTTTAAATGTTGTTTTTTGTGTCCTTGAAATGATTGAATGTAGGGGAGGGAATGGAAATAGTTCATTGCATTATGGAAGTGTTGACTTCTGTGTCCAAACCAATTCAAGGAACATATTGAAAATGCAGTTAAAATCTGTTTATCGTGTTCTTCCTGTTAACAAAAACATATGGATATTTTTTGCCAATCATACCAGACACTTTAAAATCATCAGAGTGTAGATGGAAAATCTCCTAAAGAATATGTAATTCACTGACTGGTAAAAACATTACCCTTTAGGGAAGAACTTTATAATACCTGTGCTGCAAATGTTAGATATTGTGGCACTTTTCTAGCGAAATCTCTAACTCACTGCATTTTTGGGCTGTAAATCTGCTGGAACTGACCAAATCCTTGTATATCTTGAAGGCACAGGTCACTGGTGGGTTACAAGTATATCACTGTGACTAAATCAAATCATCGATTCAGAAGAAGAAATAGTGACTTTCATAACGATAAAAGATTTCAAAGGTAGAGTAGTTCTGTTATTGCTAGGAACAGAAATTTGTGATGGTTTAATCCATTCTTTCTCTCTTTCCTTCTACCTCCTTTCTGTCCCAGCTCTGAGTAGATAGCCTAGAGGAAAGAAAGAAGCGTTCTTCTCCAGGAAAGTTACTATTTTTATTTTCCACACTCTGAAGGCAAATTCTGTTCTTTGTATAAAAAATTATGTAAAGGATTTATGGGGATAAACCACAGCAGTCCTATCTCAGCATCCTTGAAACTTTAGATGAAGTCTAAAACAAACAAACAAACATGAGAATGTTTGGGTTGTTTTTTCTTTTTCTGAATAAATTCACCTTGTGTCTCTTTTACTACTTAAAAGGCTTGTGCTTAGGGTAAGACCCATTTCTGTGGCAACCTTCCTGCTCTTGCTGTTCAAGCCAGGAAGAACATTTGAGGTTCATTTTAATAAATGTAGACTGTCTTACATTATGAGCTTCATTTTTTCGGGACAAGCTGAATATTTGGATGGGATTTAGTTTTTATTTGGTGGGGGTATTGTTGATTCTTTTTAAAGTTACATTTGTGTATTAGCTTACAGTGCAGATCAAGTTACTTCTTTCACATACTCCTGTGAATAAGTTATGTATGTTCCACATTAAAATATTAATGCAGGCTATATTTGACTCCTTGGCACAGGAATAAGATTTTCCAGGTGAAGTGACTTGAGGTTGCAAACACCATGCCAAGTGCTCCAGTGCCAAAGAGGACTAGTTTATGTGTAATTATTCTCAGATGGACTTCATACAATTAGTAATTACATTGTATTTACCATCATGAATAAAACCTGTTTTTCCAACTCTTTAGGTTATGCATGTCTGAATCATTTAAATATGGGTTGGTCTGGGGTACTGGCAAGAATTCTGGGGAAGGAAGTTTGCATCTAAGTAGAATTTCTTAGTGGTTTCAAGAGTGAAGGGGAATTGGGGAATGGTTTTTAGAATGGACCTGTTGCCACACTAACCTGTGAACAGGCATAAAGGTTCTGTACATAGTTCAAAAGCAGAAAGTTGCTGTGAGAGGATACCAGTAGTCAGTTCATCTTTCTAAAGTTGCTTCCAAGCTTTAAAACTTGGATGAAATATTTGAGGGTTAATGCTACTTTTGAGTTAATAAAATCGAAAGCTTTGGAGAAAATGCATGGTACAGGCAAACATAAATGCTAGCACTTCATATTTGAGTATCTCTTACCAAGGCTTTAAAGAGCAGAAATGCTAGATCTTGTCTTGAAAATAAAAATGTAGGGTTTAAAATTCATGTCCAGAAGGAACAAATTTGATAATCATCAAAGGTAACTTCTGTCTTCACACTCAACAGGAAATTCAAATGCCTGTCAGTCAACTTGCACAAGTCATTTCTCAAGCACACAAAAATCTGAAACAGTTTGTCTAAAGAGATTAAAAAGAAAAGGAAAAAAGTAATATGCCACAATGTAACACTGAGGAATCAGAATACCCCTGTATGAAAGAAAACCAAGCCAAGAAGCGTTCCTTTAGTACATTCTTTAGTACATTTAGAGTATTCTTTATCATGTTTGAAATGTGAAGTTGTGGTGTAATTTTGATTGATCATACGGTAATGGCACTGAAATATCTGTATGTGTGCAGTTCAGATACTGGTATTTCTAACAAGCTTTGATAGCATTTCTTTATCTGAATGTGGTGCTTCTTATTTTCATGGGTTGGCAGTGGAATACCGGATTTTTGCTTATGGAGATTGACTTTGTACCTCCCATTATGAAGCCTAAAGGAAATAGCAATTTAAAATCTGGGAGCAGGTAGGTAAAGGATTTCTCTAAATATTAGCCTATAGCAAGCTATTAAAAAAAAAACCAAACCCAACCAAACAAAACCAACCAAGAAAATAAACCAACAAAAAACCACCACAAACAAACCCTGCAATTCCTGTGTTTAACAGAAAGTCTGTAGTAATACACTGAGCAATACTAAACAGAACAAAAAATTACTTTCAGAATATTGATAGTGTTTTGCTTAAATACATTTATTAGGAACAGGTGTTTTAAAACTTACAGCAGAATTAACTTTTTTAATACTGCTCATAGATAATTTTGATGTTTTGGTGTGATAGGAACACTGGGAGTTAAGTTATTAAATGATCTAGGTTAATTTAATCTTAAAACAAACCCCACAAGTCTGAACACACCTTGCATCAGAGAGGGGATCAGGGTTTTAGTGTATTAGCACATTAATTGAAACTTCCTTTTTCAAAAAGCACCTTTTTCTTTGTCTGTCACACTTCCAGTTCTAAAAAAAATACTGAATTTCAGACCCTGGGGGTTTTTTGAGTGGAGAGTGTTTGAATGTGGAGTTTTGAATACGGGCTGTGTTTTGTTTGTTTGCTTTCCACATGTTAATGAATTATTCAAAATAGGGGAAAGATGTCAATGACTCTTCAAGCACTGCTGTGCAATCCTGTATATTCCAGCATGTCCTGATGGGCTGTGGTGTGACTTCCTGGGAGCTGGAAGCTGCAAGTATATGCCTCAGGAGCTGCTGTCACCTGGTGTAGGTGGACAAATAAAAAATCCATTAATACTCAATGAATAATCCTCAGTTAATAGTTGGGGGTTCTTTCATGCTGCTGTCTCATTAGCCCTTGCAAGTACAAGATTTGCCAGCTATCAACACCTGTAAGAGACACCCTTAGCACCTAAGGAGATGTAACAAAGGCTTCTTTTCCTCTAGTGGCAGGATGTTGCCAGCCTATTTCAGCTCTGCTGGCATTGCTCTGCAACTGAGAGCACAATGATTCATTTTGGTAATACTATAGTATCTCAGCATTATAGTCTTAGCAGCTAAGGATTTACCAAGAAAGAATATTAATCCATAATTAATGCTGTTTCATAATTATTCTACAATACTACATGTTTATGCACAGAGTAAATTAGATTATTGTTTCAGGGATTTTCAGATATAATTTAATATGTTTGAAGTGCAGCATAGGATATTGCATGGGGATCTGTAGCTCTACATAAATGGTTTAAAAGCACTTAAGACAACAAAGATTTTTTAGATGCAGGAATTCATATGATAAAAATATTAAACTTTTGTTTGTCTGGAGATGGTTTCCTGAGTGTTCTGTAGCTGTGCAAGACATCAAGATGGTCCAGGAGAGTTTGCTGGGTACATGGTTGAGTTCTGTAGTGAAACAAACATGGTGACTTTTGTCTACAAAATCAGTTCCTGCAAAACTGCACGTTGCAGTCACAGACTTGGCTGTGTGTAATGCACTGCAGTAGAGCTGCCGTTGGGCAGAGAAGCTTGTGGACAAGTTGGAATAAACACATTTGCAGCTCTTGTCCATTTATGCTGTTTGCACACTCATGGTGTGCCTGAACTTGCATTGTACAGGCTTCTGTTTTTCAAACACTGTATTAATGCAAGTAACTCAGTCTTTTTGTATCATTTTCTTCATTGTCAGTTAAGGCCAAAACCAGTTTGTCATCTTTTCTTATTTTATTTGAAGTTATGCACTTGTTCAGGGTTTGGTTTTTTTTTTTAGTTTCAAGCAGTTTGCTTTTAAATCTTGGGTCACAAATGGCTTAAAAGGTGCAGAATCAGCAGCAGTTTTGAAACACAAGCAAATTTTGATTTGTTCTTCTCATCTCCTCAGCAGAGGATTAAAGTAATCATGTTCTCATGTGATAATCAGTGAAGAATAAAGCATTTGATCTTTCTTTTATTTTTCTGGTTTTCAAGCAAGATGTCAAAATATTTTTTTTTTTATTTTCACTTTCAATACTGCTTTGTGATTGTATTTCAGTGTGTGTGTGTGTGTGTGTGTGTGTGTGTGTGTGTGTGTGTGTGTGTATATTTCTAAGTAATACCTTAGATTTAAAAAAAAAACTATCAAGAGGCTGCTTGAAAGAAAAGTAAATCTGTGAATGAATTGCCTCTGGCTTGCACTGAAGGCACACATATTGGCTATCTTGATCATTTCTCTTTTTTCCTTTTCTCTTTGGTCTAATTGGGTTTTTGTAGTTTGGTTTCAGCATGTAATATACCATATATTTAACCTCTCAAATTTCCTGTGATTTTTCTTTTTTTAAGTGCTTTTGATGATAATGAGCCTTTTATTTACAGGAAGTCAAATCTCCAGTGTTTACCTTTCTGTTCTTAAAGATACTGTAAATACACGATTGCATGTCAGTGTTAGTACATCTTGATGTTAAAGATGGGTATTCTAAGAAAATATAATCACCTTGCAAAATATTCTTGGCATATGCTATGTTAAAAAAAATGGGACTGGAGGATTCAAAACTGAAGAGACTTTTATTAGTCATGTAAATCCAATATAATTGTTGATTTCCTTGTGGTTCTATTTTAGTTTATTTCCTGTGAATCATGTTTAAATGGTATCCTGAGAATAAATTGTGTACTTTTTGAAGGACATGAAATATTGGAGTGATAATGAAACTTTGTCCCTGGAAAACAAAAGTCAATTGAAAAAGCAGTTAAAGTGTGGCTGCCACTAGTTTTTATTGATGTATGTAGGCTTTTTCCTACTGAGGAATATAAAGCTCATTGTATCAGTTAAATCTATTTTAACAAAAGGGAAAGCTGGAATATGATGATTTTCGTCCGTGCTGGTTTTATTTTAGCTGTCACTGTGATTAGATTTGTTTTCTGCAGCTTTGGGAGGTTGCTGTCTGATGTGGAGTTCTTGGGGAGGGTAACTCTGAGTTGGTGGCAGCTTGGACAGGAGGAAAGCCTGTGCTATTAGTGGCTAATCCACTGTGCTGGATCTGGTGCTTCAGCTGACAACAGAATTAAACAGCTGCACTCTGGCTGGTGAATTTTGTTGTCCAAGTGTAATAAACAGTATCCCTGTTTGAGGCATCTGTCTGTGAATAACTCCTAACAAGGGCTCGTATCAAGTATCTGATGGAAATTTATAATTACAGACTTCTGTTGTGTAGGGAAGTTCAACTGCAAATTAGCTGTGGATCGTTCAGAGTTTAATTATCCTGTTCACTGGTTTAATAATCTTTCAATGTCTGTGGCTTGAGAATTACTCTACTCTTCCTTCCACAATCCATGCATCAATTTCCAGGGAAATAGGGAACAATGGGTAAGCTCTGGCCTGCTGGAGGGAGATGTTCATATTTGGCAAGCTTGTGTAATTTGAAGTGAAAGTCATCTCTGTGCCACAAGTGGGTGGATCATGTCCTACGTTGTTGAAAAGGTGAAGAAGCCAGGGGTATAGAAAAAGCTATTCGAAGATACTCTTAAGTTTGAAAAAACCCCTGGTTTCTAATAAATTGATGCCACATCATTATTCCTATTTGGCTTCACTTTAGCTGAGAAAAGCAGCCAAATATAGGAGAAATTATCTCCAGCAGTTTGAGATGTGCTGTCTTCAAGGTTTCTTGAACAGTGTATTTGCTGGTTTTTCCAGCATTCGCCAGAAACAGAGATTGCCAAAGGGGAGGGTTTGCCTTGGAGGTTTTTTGGAGAACGCACACAAGAATTCCTGGCCAACAGCAGTCTGTGGTTCACTGGCTTCTAGAGTCAGAGCTCATATCTTTGTGTTTAACTGCACCTGATGGGTTTCTGTGTTCATCCCTGACCACACACCAAGTCTCCCCGAGCTCTTTTAAAAGCTAACCAAAGCTCTGTGACATTTCATATGTGCACACACAACTTCCTGTGAATTCTCTGTGAGAGGACCAACCTATGAAAAAGGGTCTATTGTACTACTAAGGTTTTATTCCATAATAGAAATGGTCATCTCAAAGCCCACTGTTGAATGTTATAGAAGCACAGAATGGTTTGGGTTGGAAGGGACCTTAAAGATCATCTCATTCCATTCCCCTGCCACGGGCAGGGACACCTTTCACAAGACCAGGTTGTTCAAAGCCCCATCCAGCCTGGCCTTGAACACTTCTAGGGATGGGGTATCCACAGCTTCTCTTGGCTAAGTAAAGAATTTTTTCCAGTATCTAATGTAACTCTACACTCTTTCAGTTGGCAGCCATTCCCTCTTGTCCTGTCACGACATGCTCTTGTGTAAAATACTGAGGGTTTTTTTCATTAGTATCATGTTACATTGCCACTATTAAATATCACTTGCTATTTTACTGTGTTCCTAATCTTGTAATTCCTCTGCAATCCTTCAAGTGAAGCCTTGTTGTCATCCTGAATGCCATCCTTGGTCCTGAGAATGCTGGTAAAGTTTAACTTCTGCACTCACCTGCACTTTGAAATCAGGATGAAGAGTTTGTGAGCTCAAGCCCTTTCAGGTTTATTAATTTGTGTCCTTTCACTCTTGTGAACCTGTTACCATCTCCTAACCTCTGGCACCTTAGTTTCTTGCAGCAGCTTTGGTGAGTGACTTTATAGGATACATTTTGGAAAATCTGGTTCTCTGTGAGCTGGGAGGCCTGTTTGATTATTTCTTTTGGGTGTGTTTTGTTCATGTGTTTGTTCACTTGTTTACTTTATGGGGTTTTTCTTGTTGGTGGTTTGTTTTACCTGATAGTTCTCTGAGCTATGGCTTTCATTTTCGAAAGCTGTTCTAAATGTTTTTATTTATTGCTTAAATTTTTTTTTGATTGAAAAGCTTTCTGACTCTGAAGTTTGAAAGATGAACTGTATTAGGTTTGAGATACAGGCCTGTCTCTCCCCTTTTTACTTCTTTACACATTTGCATGTGATTCCTCAGAGCCTGAAATGTATTTATTTTTTTGACTTGTGAGTTTTCATTAAACTTTATTCCTTTTTCTATTTGAGCATGTGGAGAATTTTTCTTTGTTTCAGTAAACTTTTCATCCCTTGCTGTTTAGTGATGCTGATCTGTACTTTGCTTTAAATAGTTTTGAGATGTTATACACATTTCCCTTGCAATATATTACATTTTCTGTAATGCAGAAGAGTTTTTTTTCTCCACTCTCTCACTGCTGTTATTTCATCAACTTAATTTTTGCATATTGAGAGGCTTGGGAGATGAGGCAGAGACCTTGTGGTTGTTCAGATTGGTTCAGCCAGTGCTGGTGTAATTCTGCACTGGGTACACAGTCAGCAAGTTGTCAGAATAGCATGTTCTCCTAAGTAGTTAATTTTAAATTCATTATATTTGTTTTTATAAACTGATAACTCTACAAAAGGATATTTTTACTGCAATTCCTGCCATTAATAGAAAGAAGCAGCTTAATGAGCACATGTGTAGCTGCAATTCAGAATGAGTTTAAGAATGTTGCAAAGAGCTTTGGCTGACTGGAAAGTTACTTTGAGAGAACTGAGATATTTTTCAGATGGGATTGCAGCAGTTTTAACTCTGGCTTTATCACTTAATAAAAGGGATTTGTGCTTTGTGACAATTATTGAATAAGGACTTGAAAATGTCTGTGGGTCCTGCAGCACAAAACAGCTGCTGAACTTCAGTGTTTTGTACACAGAAGCTTGTATTTGATGGGTTGTTTCAATTCTGTGTTGCATCAAAAACTGAAAAACATTTTTTGTGCTGCTTTTGTTGATACCACATAGAGTTGAATGATGTGTTCTCAGCTGACCAGGTCAATGGTGATGTTGCCCTAAAAAATTTTCTTTGACTTCTACAATTCTTGCAGTATGAACATTTTGTGGAAAAACTAACTGCATTGGACATTAAGAAAAAATTGGATTCCTGAGGTTGTCAGTCTTGCAGCAGAAGTAAACTTATTCATATATGGAATCATTTACTAGATTTATTTTAATGGTAATTCTGGGAATAAACAGAAAAAGTAATGTCACTAATAGGTTGAATTTTAGAAACAGTAAAAATTTTACCTTACCAAGTACAGTTCCTTTGTCAGGGGCTGTTGTTCTCTTGCCCACATTGAGTGTGTTTCTAAATCTAATGACTATTTTTAAAAGACAAGCAAATTTATTAAGAGAGTAGTGGATAAAAGGGGAATTCTCTCCTCTGAGGATAGGCAGAGCTGCTTAGTTAGAGCTTGTCTTTGGGATAGGCACATCTGTAGCTTGTATTTTTTGAGAGGTGCTTGGTTCAGGCTTGGTCTTAGTCTCAGACACCCTATAATATAAATATATATATTTTAAACTTGGGAAACAACACTAACAATGTGGGCAGCAGTGGCAGTTTTATATGTTCTGGCACATTGTCTGATACAATTTTCCAGATGAATCATTGTGGTCATATATTAAAGACCAACACACAGCCTGCTTTTGTAAGCTGTGAACAGCAGATATAAACCTTATTTTTCCATTTTACTTATTCAAGAATGCGAGCACAAACTATTTTATCTTGAGCCCAAACCTATATTTAGAAAGGAAATGGCAATAGAAATGGGAATGCTCAGTTGACAATTCAATGTAATTATGGGTATTTGAAGAGTGAAAGACTATAAAGAGTCAGACTTACCAGGAGATTGCAATAACTTAATAAGGAGTAAAATACTTACCAGCTGATGCATACAGCACTTATCAGCTGATATACTCAATGTACTTTGTGGGTCCTTTGGTTCTGTTTTTGCCCCATGAGAAATTTTCAGCATCCATTTCATTTGCTCTCAGTATTGAAGATAACAGGACATGGGTTAACAGGGAAAATACAAGAGAAGGAAGTTAAAGGCGGCAAAAGTGATATGGGTTGTAAACAAAAGCTGTAAACCAAGACAATATTTTCAAGTGAGGTGCAAAAATAATTTACAAATAACAAAAAAGATAGAATACACATTACACAACGGAAACACTGAAAAAATGTAGCACAGTCAATGCTATGAATAGAAACAAGAATGTAAATTATATGCATGGATGCTTATAAATATATAAAAAAGAGAAAAATTACTCATCTTTTGAACTTTGCATATGTGATTTTCCCCTTGTGGTTGTCTAGACACAGATATATCCTTTTTCTTCATATTGTTTGAAAAATGTTCTTTCTTGAATAGCTCAGCTGATAGATAAGATGTAATAACATAATGGCAAACAGACTTTAAATTGCTAGCCATTTCTGGAGAGTGTAGCTTTATGCAGACATGGAAGAATTCTTGTATATCTGTGATGTAGTATTTGAGACAGATATCTTGAGGTATTTCTTCTAATAACCAAATCCAGGAAAGCTGCTTGTCATCATGCCAAAGCAGAGGAGAGAGCTGAAAGAGCTCGTGTGTAAGAGACATCATTGTGGAATTCTTCTTAGGATGCCAGAAAGTCTTGTGAAACCTGGCTGTATGTATTTTACTGAAGAATGTATCATGTTTAATCAAAAACATCAATTATGTGAGTCAAGGCTCTTAATAAAATCCATATAAAGCCCAGTTATAACCCTAGAAGTGCAGCATATTTCAGCATATTCTGAAAAAGTGGTGAGTTTGATATTGAGACTGAAAATTAACCTAAATATACTGCTGAACACCCACCTTATCAAAATGAGCTGCTCTTCTGTCAGAGCAGGTGATCAGGGCTGTTCATGTGTGAACTGTTGTGAAGAAGCCGTGGGTAAGGAAGGTGTTCAGAGTATTTACCCACCTGATTTCTTGTTAAATACGTTAAAAGAAAAAAACCTACCACCACCACTTCAGCCATTACACATTTTCTGACTTATCTTCTGACTGTCTGCAAAGTGTTTGCTGAAATGAATCGTATTCCTGCAGTGCTCTCTGAGGTTCATTGTCTTTATAACACAGTGACCTGGCATGGTTGTAGTGTCTTGTGTGGCAACAAGACTTTGCTTTGGATATTGGTGCAGAAACTCTAGAAAAACATCTCGTCTTCCAGGGCTATTTGATTTTAATCCCAGCTTTGTCATGTTCAGAAGAGTTATTTTCCAGAAGTCCTGTCTACAGGCTCCATTTCCCTACTTATGTATTAATTCAATTAATTTTTTCTTTCAAGACATGTTTATTAGATGGCAAATTGGCAAATTTATACTCACTTACTGTAAAACTTCCTTATCAAGATCTTGAAACTCAGATTTATGCCATTGCAAAGGAACCATTTCAAGGTCAGCAAGAGACTGCTTTGCAAGTGTTTTGCAGTAGTTGTAGAATCAAAGTATTTTGGCTTTATGTGCTACTAATAGCCCCCTTGCATTTCATTACTGTGGCTACAATTTGTAGGTCATTAAAACAATAAAATACAGATTCATCACCAGAAAAAATGAAACTGTCCTAAAATTTCCTTACACTTCTGTAAAGTAGGGCAGTTGTCCAAGAAGTGCAGAGGGATTTGTTGGGTTTTTTTCCCGTGAAAATTTATCTTTTGGGGGAGAATATACCCACAGAAATTTAACTTCAGAGCAGGTCTTTTGAGCTCGTAAACTGTTGTCTAACTCAAAGAAAATTCTCATAATTGTGCTCAACTTAATAGAATTTTGGGAAGCAAAGGGGAAGGAACTTGAAACATGAGAACAGTGTTTACTTCAGTTTTAATGGGTTTTATTAGTGGCTTCTTTTTCCCTTTCAGTATCTTCTATATGTGGAATCTGCAATTTACTGATTAGGTAGCTATGGATTTGTACAAGTTCAGTGGCATTTATTTATTTATTTTGGTTATAGAATTCAGCTAGAGCAAGCCTGCCCAGATGAAAACATTTCTCACTCAGGAGGCAACTCTTATGTTCATGACACCTTGCATTTTAAAAATGCATTTTGATTTGCCAGTCTGAACCTACGTGGCAGTTCAGAGAGCAATAACAAAGCAAATGATGAAAAGATAGATGATGAAAGAATAAAAGCTTAGGTAAAAAAGTGAAATATGATTTAGTACTTCTTCCAGTTGTTTCTTTAAAGTGCTCACTAGCTGGCAAAGAAATAGTGAAATTCTCATCAGGAAGATGAATTTTCATCACGTAATGGTGGACTACGGAATTCATCTGAATTTTGCAATGTGGATATATGTTGTAGCAAGGATTCTTTTTGGTATAAGAAAATTAACTACCAAGATATTATATGATTAAAAATCAAGTGAATGCAGTTAGTGTTACCTGTTTATAAATAAACTACTTTTTATAGTGATGTAATATTATCCCTGGAATAGGAATGGGATATTTCAATGTATTCATGAAATCAGGTTCAGCTGTGCCATAGCTCTGTTGTGCACCTTGACTTCTGGGTTTATTCAGGGAGGAATTGCTGATGGGGAAATACTTCCTCTCATTTTGTGCGAATTCAAAGGAAAAGGGCAAGGATTGGTGTTACAATAATTTACCTTAGCAAAGAGGATTTTTAAAGCGTAGGAGTGCAGCGGGTAGACTCAGACTTCAAAACTCAGTGTCTGAAGTTGCAGATTCTCATAGCAAATATGAGCATTTTTGCACAGATAGGAAAACCCCATTTTTAAGTTGCTTGTAGACATTAGTGAAGCTTAAGAGTAATGTCCTGCTTGTCTACCAGCCATGGTATGAATCCATATCCACCATACTGGGAGTAGAAGGTTTGACAGTAGAGTTTATTCCAAGACTTTTTCTTATGCTCCAGTGTGGTACAGACCAGGAGGTGGGCTGTGCTGCTTTTTTATATAGCATCCTTTAAAATACAGCATTTATAAAGTAGCCTGCCTGGCTCTGCTTTCAGCTTGGATGATAAGCAGGAAAGCATCGTAAAAAACCAGAAGTGCCTGGGGCGCAGCTCTTTTCTTCTCACAAGAAGGGGAAAAGTTAGTGTATTCATTTGAAAAAATGAATATACAATAAATATGGAAAGAGGACTGTGAGATAGAGAAAACCAAAACACAGAAGACTTCTGTACCACTTGTCTGTGGGTGTATTAAAAGATATTCATTTCCTGAGGGGAAAAGGTTTGAATATCTGGTTCACAGGATTTTTGCATGTGAATAACCTGACTTTTGATATCCAAATAAATTGTTTCATTAAGAATGTAAATGGTTTCTTTATGTCTAAAGAGACTTTAAGTGGAGGTAAATGGCTCTGGAACATAAATCACGTGATAGACAGTTCTCAAGCCTTCCTTCTTGCCTCCCCCATCTTTAAAAAAAAAAAATTAAAAAAAAAAATTAACAAATAATAAAAATTGTCCAGAAATCAGCAGGTAGGATAATTCATAAATCATTGTGGAGACTGTTCAGCAGATCTGTTGTCTTTGTCTGATTGATGAATTGTGCTGCTGAGTGTTCAAATCATATCCTATCCTGAAAAGGTTTTCAATCTATACCAGCGGCATCGTGTAATTACAGTGAAGCACATGATGATAGTGTTTAAGCCTCAGGATGCCCTGCAGGGAAGTAGTGCAAATAATTATCTGTGTATCAGCCCAGATTTAAAACAAAAAAGAGAGGGAAAAAAAAATCAATGCTGCTCGGTGGCTGAGGTTTGTGTATTCCAGTTAATGATTTTAGATTTGACTTAAAGTTCTGAAATTGTTTGGAAGTAGGCCATCTCCTGCTGAGATGAAGCATCAGGCCATTTTAAATTAGACACTGAGCATGCTCTCTCAGGTCCCCACTGTTTGAGATTTTGCAGTGTGTGCCTTGGTTCCCTGCTAGAAGAGCTGTCACTCAAGTGGAGCCGAGGAGAGCACAGCATGCCCTTTTGTCATCCTTCTGTCAGTGCACAGATGATTCCTCTTGGAACTGGCAGCTGGAGATGTGAGACAAGCCTTGCTGTTAGATCGCCAGTGTTTCTGGTGAGTTGATACTCATCGTTTTCCTTTCTGATGCCTTTGGATAGCTCAGATGAAACTCAGCTTCACACTTGTCTCTCTTCTCTAATAATGGTATCTGTTTGAAATGTCTCTGCCGTCCTTCACTTCAGTAAAATAATTCTGGTACGTGTGTTTTCATTTCTTTACTGGAGAAGAATTGCAGGCATGCGGGGCTTGGTAGAAAAATGGGTATATATCTTTTTTCCTCTGACTTCAAATTAGCTAACTATTCTAAATATAGCAACAGTTCTTCAACCATCACTTCTCAGTCATTTTTCATGATGTTCTTTTAAACCAATTTTGGTTTAAACCCTGGATTATTTCGTGTGTCTCATATTTTAGAGGGAACTTGAGTAGTCTTGCAAAAGAGAATTTTATTTAAGACAATGCTGAAGGATATTTACAGTACTTGGTTTCAAGACAAATTGCCAAACAGGGTAAGTTAGGTGTTGTCATGTTAATTTTGCTGCTATGCATGTATTTCCTTGTTTAACCAACTAAGGAATAGAAAAAGGTATCTCCTAGTTCTTTGTTATGACTGAGGTTTGGCACCTTGGTAAGATATAGTAGGAATTTCTGAACAAGTTTATAGTCTTTGCAGTAGTTAAGGTGAATGCTTGATACAGCTTAACATTCAATTAACTTCTAATTAACTGTGGGAAGGCGGGATTTATGATTCAAAGTATAAACAAAGCTTGATTCTTGCACTTGATTTAAAATGCTGTTTTCCTCCAAGGGCATCTGCAAAATAAACTTTTAAATTCTGTAATGCAAGGCATTTAACTTGTAGCAAAAAATCTGTTGACAATATATTTTTAAAACATCTAAACTGGGGTTGTAAAAAGCAGGGAGTGAATTGATAAACTGACACCACCCACTTCCATTCCAAAAAAAAGTTGTTTCCTGATTTTACTTACCTGTGGGTGAATAAAGATAATTTAATATCGTGACTGAACTTCATGCATGTTTTAAGGTTTCAGTGTGACACAGTTCATCACTGGATTGAGATTGGAGCTTGTAATACTAATGCATTCTCAAATTTGTTGGGGCTGGGAGGGGAGTTTGTTTTTACAATTGGATAGCTTTTATCCTGTTGTGATTGTGGATATATACTTTAGTCTTTCGGGTAAAAGATTTGAATTACAATGGGAAAAGCTGCTTGTCAGTGAATTTGCTGAGCCTGACAAAAGAGAGATTCTTGCCAAACATAACCCCTGTTATGATTCCAGCTGACCTGATTTATAGGAGTAGAATCAATAAGCCCGTAAGCTTCATCATCACTCTGACACTCCGAGTTGGAAGAGGACTGGCATGGAGGGTGGTGTCTGTGAATCTTGAGTACTTGAACATGAGTTTGCTTGACCCCTTAACGCAGGGTTTCTGGGGAAAATGATCAAAACGGGTGCAGGAGTTAAGAGTTTTGTTGAAGCCTGAGGATAATGCATTTAATTGAGGCCTTGTGGTGGCAAAGGGCTGTCATAACCCATCAGAAAAGCTGCACTTTGGCTGCCAGAATGGGCTTCTGGATTGCTGCTCTGACAAATGATGAAAGAGAGGCAGCCAGGGGTAACTGCAGACCTGTGTTGTGCAAAATGAACCACTGTACTGGCTTGTTTCCTTCAAAGCATTCTGGTGTTTCTGGTGCTGAGTTTTCACTCATAACTGGAACATGTTGTTTCGTCATGGTGGTGCCTCCAGGTGCCATGGGCTGTGTCTCACAGAGACCTGGAAAATACTGTGAAGCTGTGCAGGTTTACCATAGAACAACTTCTGGATCAACAGCAATCCTAGAGAACTTCAAACCTCTTAGGAAGTTGTATTTCACAGGTTTTGTAAAGGAACAGTTTTTAGTCTAAATGAAAGCAAAAATTTGCAAGTGTTAAACATCTCAAGCTATTTTTATAACCTTGATCATGTCTGTTTTACTCTTCAGGATAATGTTTATTCTTTCCTTTGAAGTAAATGCTGACTCTGGTTGGTTTTCCAAAAAGCTAAATTCTTACATTATCGTTACAAAGGTTAACTGAGTTTTGTAGGTAATATACTGTCTCCTCTGCAGTGCTTCTCTTGTCTATACCCATTTTATTTAACATGCAAGTCCACTTTGGGTCATGGGTGGCTCGTGGGAAAAATCTGCCTTGTGTTTACGATCTTAATGGTGTTTGTGCATAGAGAGGTTATTTTGAGAACTCAGAAAACCTGACAACAATATATTGCCTTTTGTTTTGCTGCAGTTTTACTCTGTGCTGGTTTTGTCAATTTCTTTATATTTCTAGATGTGTATGTGCATATATGTTAATACACACACAGAGAACATGCAGAGAGGGAGGATAAATGTGTGTAAGGGCTGCTGGCTGAACAAGATCATTCAAAATGCATTTAAATTACACTGAATTGAGAACTGAAATTGAATGAAACTCTGTTTTTCCATGTTAAAGAATGTTATGATTCATTCATTGTAGACATACCAGCTGTCGTTAGGATTTTCTTATATTTTATTGTGGATCAATGTTTTGCAACTCACAATAAAATACCAGAGTGAAAGGTTTAAGTTCCTAGGACTCTGCTATGTAGATTCTCTGAGTTTCAGAAACTGGAGGTCTCTGGAAGGATCTCTGAGGAACTCACTCATGTGACTGGAAGTATAAGGCATATAATTCAACCTGTTATTTTTTGAAGAGGATGAAAAAATTAGTTTTGTTTTTCACATTAATTAAAAGTTACCGACTTGTGTGGCACTTTTTCACCAGTAGAGCAGGGCGAATGTGGTGGTGGCTTTAGTCATTTTGAGGGAGCTCCACTGCTGAAATAATGTTTAAATAAACCCTTTGCTTGAATTTTCATAAATATAATTATTTGTACAGGGGAAAAAAAAACTCAGTTAAGGATGTAGGGTTAAGGGGAACCTTTGTATATCTATCACTTTAGCTGCCTACCAACTGTTTTTTGAATTATTGAAGTCTTTTGGACTGTGAAGACTCAGTCTTTTTCCATTCACATTGTGTAGGAAATGAAAGATTTTACTACGGGTGACAATTGCACATACTCAGTTGGTGTGCCAGATGGAGAGCCTGTGACAATTTTAGGCTGAAGGTTGTGTCTAAAACCCTTGTCAGCATTCTGCATCAGATCTTGACCTATTTTGGACAGTTTGCTACAATCTGATACTGCCATTTATTAGTTTCTTTTTTTTTATAGAGTGGAGGAAGGAGTGGAGCTCTGTTTCACAAGCCTGAGCTAAATTTACTTTTCCAAATGAAAAATAAAATGTATACCAGTCCTTATTTAAAATAATTGGCCGTAATGGCAGCGTTGAGTCTGAGATTTTATGGAAAAGTAAAGAAGGCATTATTCTTCTCAAGTTGAGAAATGGGTTTGTTAAAGTGAAGACCTAAAATATTTGGGGTTGTTTTATTTTTAAAAACCTTTGCCTTTTTTGGTACCAAGAGAGTGGAAATAATGAGTTGGCTAAGTCCTTGCTGAATGAGCTAAGAATTGTCTACTTTTTCAGTACATGGGGGTTTAAAATGGGTATTAAACCAATTAATGAGTTAAATTAAACCCAAAACGGGTATTAAACCCATTAAATAGAGGCTTGTGATTTTTGGCAGATTTTTGCCATGGATAAACTAGATCATTACAGTTCAGTAATGAATAGGCATTTATTGGGAATGTCTGTCAATTAAAATTTAGCAAATGATTTTGTATACAGGGGTTGTTTGGAACTTTAAGTTTCCTAAAGAATGACCAAAAATAAAACATTTCTTTTTGTAGATCAGAATTTCCATCCCCTCCCAAGAAGCATAGGGAAAAGGGGGGAGGGGGGAAAAAGTAAAAAAAAGTACAGGAATGTTTCTGAAAATGGTACATAAGCTTGAATTTTTTCAGTGTGTTTTCAGTGCAACGTCACTTTCCTTATGTTTATGCATGCATCCATATTTTAAAATGTTTTCAGGATATTCAGTCTTATGCACATTTCAGTGCTGTGGTGGGGAGACGTTGGTTTAGTATTTAAACATGTCAACGGCTATAAGAAAACTGGAATTGCTTTGTGCCTTCCTTAAACTAAACTGAATTTTATGGAAGCATGTGCCACACAGTGACCTAATTTTTTCCAAGCCAATCAAAACTTGATGTGCTTTCAAAGTATGACCATTGTGGAAAAAAGAAAGGAAATGTTAATTATTATGTACTTTGGGGCGCTTGAGGGGACTTGTGTGCAATTCATATCTTGCCCCAAACCCTCAAACATCAAAAGGTTTCCATGTTTTCATGTTTTCTGCTGCCGTGTTTATATAGAAATTATTAACTTAATCAGAATTTCAGTATTTTCAGTCTTTAAAGTTTATTCCCAAATTTGTCTGTCTTTATGTTTCAGATGGTCCCTTTGCTTCTTTTGCCATAATACATATAATAATGTGTACAAGGTTTTTTCCTAGGGAATTATATAGGTATCATAACATAAGCATATTGGTAGAGAATCTGTCATTTGCATGAAAATTAGCATATGGGTAACTGAGTAAAAACTTTTTAATCAGTGAAAACATTGTGTTTGGTGACAAAGCTGAGTAACATCTTTAGTGGAAGGACCTGCAAAGTTTTCATGGAACTGCATTTGCTATGGAGTCTTTTTATTGAGATTCCTTTAAGTGTGATCCATGATTAAGTTAAAAATAAAACCAGCAAAGTGGCTTTATTGCATTATTTGAAATGGACAGTTCTTTTTGACAAGATGTGTTCAGCATATGATGGAGGTTTTCGAGAGGAAAAAATTATACACTGAGAAACAAGAAATACAAAAAGGTTTTCAGAGCTGTCATTAAAATGCAGGATATCAATACAAGTCTTAACAATTTTACTCAGTAGAAATTTGTCTGATATGAGACATATCTTGCCTGGGAAATCTAAGTTAGACTTTTTCTTTCTTTTTTTACTGTTCTGAGAAACAGGATGATTTTTCTTTTTTTTTTTTTTTCTCCTGGAGAAAATAGCCCAAGCCATCAAGGTTGTCACAGCAGAGAAGGAAAGGCATGACTTAAACAACGCCGGTTTTGGTAATACCATCTGTTTCAGCCCACTCTGCCCAATGCATTTGTTCTCTCTATGAGCAAAGACAAGACAGATATCCTTAGTAGCCCTCACACTGAGGCTGTCAAAATAAGTTCTTGAATGCTGCCTCTGAAAGTGTCTCTGAGTACAGTGTGGTTCTGGCCGTGATGTGCTTCCTGCAGGAATTTAATTCCTAGCTGCCTAAATGATCAGAATAGGTTGAGAATGTTCCCCACAACCTTCCATTACAGCATTCGTGTCTCACAGTTGCATTTGGTTGCTTTCATGATGGGGAATGTTTTATATCATGACAGTACAAATTGGGAATGGAAGCAGAGGTTTACTTCACCAAGATCACAGAGGAAGCCTGGTGCAGCAGAAAGGGAAGCCAAAGGGCACATCCCTGATGCAATTAGCTTGATGATGACTGTCAGTCAAATACCTCAGGCACTGGAATGCATGTCAGGGCAAAGCTGCACCTGGCCCCATAGGAAGAAAAGCCAAATAGCCCCAGAGAAACTTCTTGCTCCTGAAGCTGGATTGGTTTTAATACCTTAGCTACCAGCTTTGCGTTATCCCATTGAGAAATTCCAGTGGCCCCACAGTCCAGTCCGTTCTGGTATCTTACCGTGGCACTGCCCTGTAACGCAGTACGTTTAAGGTCCTTCATTCATCAGCTCAGGGCCCTGAGCACCAAGATGTTCTTGTCTTGTTGTGTCCTGTAATGACTCACATTCACAGGACAGATTCAGACTGATAATTTCATCCATTGGATGTAGTTTTTTATTTCATTACCTTGTCTGTGTTGAAACCAAGTAAGAACAGTTTAAATTTTGTTAAGACAGGACTACTAAATATATTAATTAGCATGTGACTTCAACAGAATTAAATCTAGTTTCTTCATTTTATGTTACAGTGACATGTCTAGTAGAGCAGCAATGTGTCATTTTCTGACAACTGTGTTGAAGTGATGTTGAGAGACTTCGCATTGCCCTTCTCCATTTTCATGCAAAAATTTATGAAAACTTCTGCTGCATCTATGTAAAGCTGGAACAAAGTCAGAGAACTATGTGGAACAGTAATAACACAGCAGTCAAGAGAAGAGAAGAGAAGCTAAGCAGTGTCAGAGTCAGTGCAGTGTGAGTGCTTGGGGTGTGTCCATACCTGTGTGTGTAGGTCTGGCCACTGCTTTACACTAACTACAGTCCTGTTGTAGTGTCTCTAACACTCCTAGACTCTCTGATCCAGAAAGCTCTTTAGTTTCCCAGGCTCAATTTTTTGTCTCTTGTTACCTAGATAATTTTATATAAAAGATAAAATGAAAATGGTAGAGCCATTTCCGTGAAAAATATTAGAGGAAAAATACTTTCAAATTTTAAAATGTTTCCATTTCCTGCAAAGCTCTGATATCCCTGTGGCATTGAGGAAAAGTTGGCAATTTAGAACACTAGACCCTTCTTCACTGAAAAGCATTTCACTGTCTGCAAATAGTCTACACATTCCTCACTTTTAACTTGTGGGACCTCATGCACTCACCAGTAGCATTCTTACTGATAAAAATGTGGACTCTGTGACTGGTGAATGCACTTCCACTTCTCTGCAGCTTTCTCATACTGAATGAACATAGAAGAATAATTCTTAATTGAAGAATTACAGTAACAAGGAATAATAATCAGTAAGACCCTGCTGCTCTTTATCTAGAAAATAAATTAGTTGAAGAAAATGGATTCCTTTGCTGGTTCTGTTGTCATCACAGTCCTTGCTCTAGAGGCAGAAATTATAATTTACAGGTTTAAAGTTGTTGACAAATAACTTTGGCATGTCATCTATGTTAGAAACAAATACCCCAATATGTAGAATAAAGAAGCTTATAACTTCTAACTAGATTTTTTGAAGAGTGTATCAAGTCCTTTATGACACTGGAGGTGGTTACCAGTAATTCTGTTTCTGTCAAAACATTAAATCCATGCTTTCTGATGGGCAGTATCCAATAGATGTGGGTGATCAGAATTCATTCAGCGAAGAGCTGAACTGTTTGTAATGTGACTCTTGCTGTAATTATTGGGGGAAATGTGTTTTCTCAAGCTTGCATACTGAATATTGGATATCCTGATTATTTTTGAGATACCAAAATGACTGACCTAACCTGACTGGAATGTACTTATAGAAACCATGCCAGTGAAGCTAAATAACTTCTGTGCAGTGGTATGAACATTTGCAAAATCATTAAAGGACAGTAGAGAAAAATCCTTAGCTGCCTTTCACACTGTCAGCTTAATCCTCAGGGAAAGTCTGTAAAATACATTTGAAAGACAAGCATGGAAATGAAATTCAGAAATCTGTTAGGTCTTGAAACTCATGAGCTCAGTGGTATAAACCAAATAATTCTCTTGACCACTTCAGCCAATCTCACTGGTTTAGCACCTTCCTTTTTAGGGAGAGAAAAAAAGGAAGAATAATATAAAATGAAATTAACATGTCTTGCTCCCCTCTACTGGACTCTAAATTAACTCCTTGTCTTCTCACTGGTGTGATGAACACACCTGATTTCAACTCAGCAAGGTGGGTTTCAGCTTTCCTGACTCAAACAACAGTGCTGCCTTTAAGTTTGAGCCATGGCTCTTGCTTGTCACTTATTTCCAGCTTGTCCGTGGCCGTAATGAAAGATCCTTGAGTAAACCTTGCCTTGCTGGCCTCAGTGCAGTGTGTAGTAATGCTAATATCAACATTTGACATCATCACTCCGTGTGGGTAACGCTTATTTCACTGACAGCAAGAGTTCATTGTTTAGTTCTTCAGAATAAATAAGGGACCTGGTGTCTGGCTGGAACCACTTTGTGACAGTCCCAGGGCTTTAACTTAATAGCACTTAAGAAACTTGAAGTATGCAAAATAATGCAGGCTGTTATTTCTCTGGTTTAGAAGTAAAGGAATCCATGGAAAAAAGAGGAAAAACTTCAGCATAGTTTTTTAGGTGCAGTTTAAACCATATTAACTACAATATCATTTGGGGCTTCTCTAACCTATTGGATGGCTTTGACTTCGTGTCAACACTGCACATTTAAATATATTTAAAAGCAGCACAGCCTATAGGTGATTTTCAATACCTGTGTTGCAAAGTTTTTGGGTTGCATAAACCCTCAGGTAGATTAAGAGTTAGGTTCACTTTATTAAGTTGTGCTTGCATGCAATAGGTTCAGTTTGGACCGGTGAGATTCAGTAACTGATTTTCTTAACTGAGGTTCAAAGTCTTGAGTTAATGTTTTGGACCTTCACATGTGGGTTCAGTATCTCACCTCATTCAGTGCATGAAATAAATTTCATGCCATGGGGTTCTTTTCTTTTCATTACTTACTGAAGGTAGCTGGTAAGTAATCACAGGTGCCACTAATATAAGCCAAAAAATATTTCAAATAACATAATTTTGCAGTCAGTCTTTGCATATAGAAGAGTGCTGAGTGTTTGCTGTATGTAAGATCTATATCCTCAAATTGCACTGTCCGAATTATTTTTTAAATGCTCATTTGGTTTGATATTTCAGGAAATAGTATTCTTATGCTCACTTATTTAAAAGACTTTTTGAAGCTTAAGAGAAAGAAAACATTAGAAGGCTGATAAGAGTAGGCAAGCGATGTCTGCATGGCAGCAGCTTTCTGTGGCTTTTTTTTTTTTAAACAGAAGATTACTACTAATACTAGTATCAAAAATATTTTTATTTTTAAAAGGTTTTTTTTCCTTTATCATAACGTGAGAAAATTGCTGTCAACTTTAGGATTATAGATTAATTTTAAATGTTTCCATTATCAACTACTTTATATTTATCAATTCCTAACACTTTATTTGCACAAATCAAGATAAACGTTGATTTAGACGATTGTTTATTTTTTGTAGAACAAAAATCTTTTACATACTGGAAGCTTTTTGGTTTGAAGTACCTTCACAAACAGTGCTGTATGAGGAAGTAATGCTGCTTCAGTGGCCTCCTTGTGGATTTTATTTGGATTTTTGCCACTGGGGGGAGCAGAAGACTGTCACAGGCTTCAGGAAATGGAATAAGTGCCTGTCTTCCATCTCAGAAGACTCGGGCCTTAGTGCTGAGTTGTGGGAGACTGTGGGTCCTTCATGTCTGGCACATGCTTGAAAATCTGTTTTACAGTGAATAAAATTCCTAGATAATCAGGTTTTGTGATTGCTCTTTTCTGAAGAATTGCGTTCTGGATTAAACATGAAATGTATTTTAGAAAAGCAAGGGAAGAAACTAAGGGGAAGAAGAAAGGAGGGGGCTTATACAGACAGATTGTGACAAGACATGGGGCAGTGGTTTTAAACTGAAAGAGGCAGATTTAGATTAGATGTTAGGAAGGAATTCTTTACTGTGAGGCTGGTGAGCACTGGCACAGGCTGCCCAGAGCAGCTGTGGCAGCCCCATCCCTGGCAGTGCCCAAGGCCAGGTTGGATGGAGCTCTGAGCAACCTGGTCTGGTGGAAGGTGTCCCTGCCCATGGCAGGGGGTTGCAATGAGATGATCTTTAAAGTCCTTTCCAACCCAAACCATTCTGTGATTCTATGATTGTTGTTGTGTGAAGAGCAGATTCTGAATGGTGTGGACTTAAGCAGTGTTCTAAAATTCCCTGAAATGTTTTGTTTCAGCAGTTGCCAAATGGCAGCTCCTGCAGCGTGAGAGTGCAGTGCCACTGCATCACTGCATTGGGGTGCAGTTTGCTTTAACAAAAGATGCTGTAGCTGAGAAATGTATATATGTGTTTAAAATTAATATATTCTTGAACCAGACATTTGCTTTAATCCTGGTCTTTCAGCAGTAAATCTAAAAATGCTCTTCCCTTCCTTTGAAAGCATCGGGAAGGAGGAAATACTCACTTTGTTTCTTTTAGTTTTAAATGCATAGAATCAAAGGCTGTATATAAACTATAAACATGTTATTCTAGAAGGACTACAGCTCTAAACAGACTGTTTACTCCCAAGCTCATTTAAGGTTCTCCTGTCAGTGTCTTTGTATGTCACTGTAATTGGGGACAAGTGCCCCACAGGCTGGTGAGGCCTTGCCTTCTTTGCTAAGGTTGCTGGACTGGTCCCATTCATGCTGCATGCAGTTTCTGTTATGTGTCTGTAACTTCCTCGATGTTTGGGACAGAACAAGACATTCCAGTTACAAGCCAAGGTTGGGCTTTCCCTTTGGGAAAACCTTTTCTGTCTGTACTGTCGACAGCAGGCAGTTGAAATTCCTACTTCAAAATTCTTTAACATTTTTGCTCATGGTTTATAGAACTTAGACAAAGCAGAGCAAGCTTAAAGAAATGTTTGGGTAACACTTCAGTGCTCTTGGTCACAGATTTACAGCAGGGTTGTGGGTACAGCAGAAATATCAGATGGCAGCTCCCAGTAGATCCTGGAGCATACCAGCAACCTGGACCAGTGATGTGTTTCCTGTGGGGTCATTTATTGTTCCACCTCTTCTTCTTTTGTTTTGAGAGCTATAAGCTGCCTTAAGGCCCTTTCCCCTCCTGTGTTGTTTGGTTTGGGTTTTTTTTAATATGACATTCACTTAAAAATTATTTTCTGACTGATGCTTGAAACAACCATGGATTCTTACTCTAAGAGCATAAGCAGCTGAGGGTGCTGAGTGAGCTGACAGATGTCACCGTGAGAGTGTTTTTCATCAACATGGATAACCCTGATAACTGGAAAAAGACAAACGTTACTGTGTTCCAAAAAAAGGCAAGGAAGAGAATCCAAGGAATTAACCACTGGTCAGCTTCACCTGAGAATATTAAAGAGCAAATTCTCATATAAGCTGTTTCTAGACGTGTGAAGGACTGGAAGGTAATTGGAAACAGCCAACAAGGAAAAATCTTGCCTGACCAACCTGGCTACCTCCTACAATGACTGCCTCTTCAACTAAGGGGAAAAACAGTGGAAACCACTTCCATTCATCAAGGTCGTTGATGTATCTTCCTATGGTATTTTTGTATCTAAGTGTGGGGTATGGATTGCACCAATGGTGAAGAATTGATTGGACCATAAGGCTTAAGTAATCAATAGTTTGAAGTTTTAAATCAGTGGCCGTTTACTAGGAGTCCTTCCTGGAGTTACTGCTGGAGTGAAACTATTTTAGCACTGACAGCAAGTCAGGCAGAATGCACCATCAACAACTCCTGGATAACAACACCCTTGGGAGGAGGGATCAGAGTGCCAGAGGGCAGGGTGGTCATCCACAGGGCCCTGAGCAAACTGGAGGCGTGAGCAGAGCAGAACACGCTGCAGCTCAGCAAAGGCAAGCATGCAGGTGGAGGAGCAGCCTCCTGGAAAATGGCCAGCGGGTCCTGGTGGGAAACCAGCAGGATGGTGTGCTGTAATGGGGATGAAGGGTAACCATCGAGCTGCTGTGGTGAGAGTGGTGATTATTCCCATCAACTTGCCACTTTGGAATATCTCTGGAATAATTTGCCTGGTTTTGGTCACATCAGTATGAGAAAGAGAGCGAGACAAAAACGAGTGAGTCCAGCACTAGCAGGCTACAGGGTCAGGACATATGATGTGCTAGAAGAGGCTGAAGGGGATTCATGTGTTTAGCCTGAAGAGAAGACAAAAGCAGGGACTTAACTGCAGCCTTTCATTAACTATGTGAACTTTATAAATGAGGCAGGCTGTCTTCAGAACTGTAAAAGGGGCAATGGTCACAAATTGCAATAAAGTGCATTACAACAGATTAAAATAGTAATAGTAAAAAACTCAGGCCTCTTGAGCACAGAATGATTCTGTAGTCTTTCTTGAAGATTTTTGAAACTGATCTGGACAAGGGCCTTCGCAATCTGATCTGGTATTGGACATCTCTCTGAGCATGGGGTTGAACTTGGTGACCACCAAGAGTCTTGTTCATCTGACTTTTTTGTATGAGCCTCATTCCTGTGTGACATCTTTCTGAGCTAAGGTTTTTGTCTCTTACAGCACTTACACTGACTGTCCATAAGGCAGCCTGTTGAACTAATCAGAAGCATGCTGCCTAAACCAGATGTCTAGAGACTTTAGTAACATAACTCAGTAAAGGCCTTAGTGACTTAGATGTGAACATAAACCCCTAAATTCTGTGGAAAATACAGGCAAGATTGCCATGTGCTCATCTGTACATATGTACCCAGAGGAATTTTATTTCCCCCCGCTCCTTCAGCCCAATTATGTTGTTTTGTCTTTGTTTTGATTTGGCTGAAAAAAGCCAAATTTTTTCTTCTTGAAAATAGCAAATTACATTAAGTGGAACAGTTCATAACTCTCTAGCTTGACAGTGACAAATTTGGTCCTTTTGTCCTACTCTGATTTAGACTGTTAAGATTAGTCTTATATTTTCATGAAGTAAACTCTGTGTTTAAAATGATGGTGCTTCACCACTGACTGCAATCTCAGTTTGAAGACATTCAGAATTGGTGATTTTTTTCCCAATGAAATAACTATTTTTAGATTAAATTGAAAACTGGAAAAAACCAGAAAGTTGGAGTAATTAAATATTAAGATTTTCAAAAACAACTCTTATCTTCTCGTGAGCTACCATGTCTCCAAACTGGTAGTTCTTCCTTCTTTCACCCACTTTGGGCTTTTTCCAACGTCATGTGCTAATGCTTCATCAAATCTTAACATTGAACTCAGGGCTGGAGGCTATTAATGAAATCTAGATTCTTCTGGAAATAGCACAGCTCTTACAAAGAGAGGCTTTAATGCCATGGAACTAACAGGAGATTAATTACTTCTTTAAAACATACCATATGCTATCACAAAAAGGAGGTAAAGATTGCTAACTTTATCTCAAGCAGTGGATCAGTTTTGTAAATTAAATGTGCCAAGCAAGAAAAGGAGACACAGTCTCTAAATATTGACCACTTAACACATGACTGATGATAAAACTCTTCAGTTTTCCAACTCATTTCTGCATTGTTAATATCTGGCTCAAGTCTCCATACTCAAGATTCCATACTTTTTTGGGAACAGCATTTCACAGGTTTTGCACTCCAGATTTTTCTATTTTAAGTGTGACAGGTGAAATTGTTTCAAAATAGGTCACTTGCCTTCAGGGTTTCGCACTTGTGGATTTTGAAGCCAACCTGTTTCTGACACAGAAGGGTTTGATGATCTCACCCATTGCCTCTGAACAGGCTTGGACTCTGCCAGGAGTGTCCTGTGCACCAGTTGAGTCCTGGCTCTGCACTTGGCTCATTCTCTTTAACCAGTTTCTTCCCAGCCCCTGTGGCAGCTTGTACCATGCATTTATTTGTAGTTCGTTCTGCCTCCCAGCTTCTTGTTTTGATGCTGTTCACACTGAAAACTGGAGAAGAGTAAGTCAGGCTTTGATCCCCAGTTTAAGCCTTTTCTGAGTGTGTGGTGCTTTTGGGGTATTTTCCCAGTCCTTGTTCTTTCCTATCAGAAGAATGTTTTTGTTGTTTTAACTTGAGTTGCCATTTCTTTACTTTGAAGGCCTCTGTGTTCCCTCTAGTTTGTTACTTTACGCATGCCTTAGAATTTCTCATCTTGCACGTGTGGGATCATTTTGTAAAAAGTAGCGATTTATCTTGTGGATTTCCATCCTTTTTCTGCAAGATTTGTCTCTTTATACTGCACATATTTTTACTGATAAATTTACAAAAATCCAGGCCTTCTCTGTGCAGCAAGGCTTGCACTGGCCTCGGTGTAGGTGACTAAAGGCAGTACTTGCCCACACAGTGCCCCAGTTGATTGCTAACCAGCTCTAAATTAGGATGGTGTTGGCTCGGGACTGTTGGAAATCTGTGGGCTGTCATATTTCAAGATGTGTGTGACGCTGATTTGAAAATATTCATGAAGATAATCTTTGATGTTTAGGATTTTAATATGAAAAATCTCTGTGCTCTAGTCTAAAATTTGGGATTTGTAGAAGACCCCAGCCATCCCTGCAACTGCAGCTCTGCTTTTTAACTCTTGCAAAATTGAATTTTATATACCACATAATTTATTCATATTCTTCATCTCCTTTTTCTTTATATTTTTAAAGTAGAGTATTAGTCCCTGTTTTTTCTTTCCTGTATAGAAATTTCCTGCAGTGCTTTTTGTGATCATTTCTTTCCTTTCTGTGGTGTTCTTCACCATGTTTATAGTTTCACGTCCTTCATTAGTAGTTTAGATGCATCTACTTCAGTATTACAAGTTCCTGATTTTAGCATACAAGGATTATGGTTTTGCTCATTATTATTTTTTTCTTGTCATCCAAAAGAAATGTTTCCCAATGGAATTGGGCAAGTCCTTCTGAAGATTCAGCTTTTTTGTTTGCTTGGTTGGAGTTTTTTTGCTTTTTCTGACTGTAATAGTTTACCTAACCCTGAGATATGCTGTTAAAAATCTGTACTATTAGCTCCTGTTGAAACTTAATCCTGTTGTTAAACGTTTTGTTTTCCATCATCTGGAAGGTGAGGTTTTATTGGTTGGAGAGAGTCAATAGTTTGGAGCTGCAGTAACGTTGCAGGAACAAGTGACATCACTCTGGTATTAGCTTTCTCAGAGTCTAGCAATCCTGACAGCTAAGTTGCTTTTCTTCTGGGTCAGGGTTGTGCAGTACTCATTGGGAAACAGCTTCCAAGAGAAAAGGGTCGTCCCTCACATCCTGACGTGTGTTTTGTTGTTTGTGTGTCAAGCTTGTGGTAAAGAATTAATGTCTCTGGAGACTGGTGAGTAATTCTTATACATTTTAGCAACTGTTTTTCTTAAGACATAAAGCATTTCCTCCCTCTTTGGAAAAATGCTTTTTTTTTGATTTTTAAATCTAGCATTCAATAACTCACAATATATGCAAAGCAGAATACAACTCTTTAGCATTCAATTTCAGATTTTAAGTAGAAACCTAATTGTAGGTAGAAGTTGTGTTTATTACGTACTGTAACCGTGTCTAACTTCCAAGATTTTTATTTCGACGTGCTTGTCTGCTAAATCATGTCTTAGAGATTGAATGTAGCAAATTTGAGCTTTTTAAAATCAGCTTTCAATGCTGAATGGGATATACTTTCCAAATAGACACTTGTCAGTTACCTGATTCTAACACACAATGACCAGGTCTCAAAAGTAATTTTGGGAGTTGTAGATGCTTGTGGAGGGCACAAAACAGAAAACCAGGTACATTTCCAGTCAGTGTGTATCTGTGTGTGTATCACCTGCAAAGCTGGATGTTTATTTCTGTATGGGTGTGGTATACTGAGCTGCAAATTCTGTCAGCAAGAAAATTATTTTGGAAAAAAACCACCAGCCAACCCACAAGACTGTATCTGGTTCTGGCTTAGGATTTAAATAACTGAAAAACACTTCAGTTTCCACTTCATGGTAACTCTTTTCTCATCATAGGAGAAATATGAAATACATGTCTTCTTTTCTCCTCCCTGGCAGTTAAAAGTCTAATTGTAAAAGTGCTGCAGGCATTTGGAAATCTTGTCAGATTCCAATTTTGAAAAGATTTTAAATTGTTTTAGCTAGAAAATTACAGCACACTTTATGTGCACAGACATATTAGCAAGGGAGACGCAAGGTTTTTCTGTGGCACTTTGGTTTTGGTTTCTTTTGGTGTTCTTTTAGCGATGACAGGTCTTGATGGATGAATATATGCAAAAAAGTCTTATTCATCTGTTTGAAGATTCTGGGGAATAGTACAACTCATCTCAGTAAAAGTTAGGTATTGATTTTCATCAGGAAATAATTCCAGACTGAATGTGAATGGTCTGAATCAGAGCTGTGGGTGGCTGTGTGGGTGTAATACATCAGCTTTCAGAAGCCTGTGCTTAGGGTAATTCCATTAATGCATCAACTGGCAGTTTTTGTGATAACAGTAGTGTGGTGGTGATACATTGCAGATGCAGAATTGATGTAGTATTTATGATTTACATGATTGAAAGATGACTGTTAGCATTGAAGTTCCTTTGTAGCTCTGACTCTTCATGTAGGTGGTTTGGCTCCCAACGCAGAACTAAAAACAATGAGCTGTGGGAAATGCTTTTTAAATTCTGTTGTCGTGAATAGAAGAAGTATTTTCTGTGTCGTTATAGTTTGCAAATAAATTCTAATCTTGAATTTAGATAAATTTTAATGTTTCATTTTAGTGAGCTGTTTAACTTACCTACTTGGTGCACTTTTTTTTTTCTTAAAACTTGATAAGTTAAATTTTATTTGCCAGTTTTATCACGAGTTTGTTTTGTTGGGATTTTTTTAGTGTGATTTGGGCTTAGCCAAAATAGGTTTATATAGGCAGTTACATCAAACTGTCTTCAAAGATGTTTAAAGTGCGCTGTGCTTTTTGATATATGTAAACCCCATTGAATGTACTATTAGATGGGAATGAGTACAGAGACTATGCACACAAATGAGGTGCTGGTAGCATTTTAGCTTTAGTATTGTATAGATTGAACAGCAGAAATAGCTGTTTTGCTGTTCTGTTGACGGGAATTTAGGATTGTGCATAAACTTCTAATTTGCTGCTTTTCTTTAGCAAAAAACCCCATGCAGCTATACGTTAATCAGTTAAGCACAAAATAACGCGCTTAAATTCTTTCCAGAAAAGAAAAGGGAGTGGAATGAGAGGCCTTTCTTAAGTATAGGTCTAGAAATGCTTACTGCATATGTTAGCTTAATCATGATTGCTAGTGTGAAGCTTTCTGGGTTTGTTGGTTAACTGAATGGAGCCATACTTAAGAGTGGTGATGGCTGGAATTTTCCAGTTAGGAGTTACATTCTAGCTCATAAATTTCCCATTTTCTTGCAGGATTGGGTGAGTGGTATTTTTTTTTTTTCGTTTTGTTTTGTTTTTTTGTTTTTTTTTTTGTTTTTTAGGTTGTTTTTTGTTTTGTTTTTTGTTTTTTGTTTTTTTTTTAAGGAGGAAAGGCTACAGTTTAAGTATGAGCAAGTTTTTTTAAACCTTAAAGTGTATCTTCATTTAAATGTGTGGCTACCTAATATAAGCTAGAAGAGGAATATATTGATGTACTTAAACATGTCACTGAGCTACATCATTGAAAGAAACTTCTGGCTTTGCTTCTAAACTGAGCCAGGTGTATCAGTCTGCCTGTTTTACTGGGGAATGGGGGCTTTTATGTGGTTCTTCTGGTATTGAAACTGCTATTTTATCTAAATAATGCAATCCCCACTGCAGGACCAGCTGTGAACATTCAGTGTGATCTGCAGTTTCCCTTATCTAGCCATAGAAGCAATTTTTTGCAGCGAACAAGTGAAAACAAGTGAAAGCTGTCATGCAGACAGACATTTTCAGAAGCTGAAAGTGTGGTGTTTAATTTGGGAGGTAGAGAGATGAAGGGACAGATTTCTGATTTCACCTGAGCAATGAAGTATATTAGAGCCATGATACAGAACAAATTCTTTACCTCAAAATACCTTCAGCCTAATGAGGAAAAATATGAAAAACATCCATGGTAAGGCACTATTGCTTGTTCACACTTGCTTTTGGGGAAGCTGATGAATTCATTGCTTGAACTTAACATGTTATTTCATTTTCCTCATACATTGATCTGTTTTCACTTTCTAGAGTGTTCTTTCTTGCAAAACACTGAAAATGCTTATTTTGTGAGGACCATCTTTACTTTTATAACATACCTACTATGAAATTAAGCTTTTAGCTTGGCATTAAATTGTTAAAACCTGTAGTTGTGGGGTAATGCCAGTCATTTCAGGAATGGAACCCTCCAAGTAAAAGTGAAAATAAATTTTATCTGAAGTCGTTCGACCAATATGTATTTTGGCTTGTGCATTTTCTGTTCCTTTAAAATGCGTAAAGAAGGCTGAATTGTTTGGTTTGGATGGTTTTGCCTTAATTATCTCCAGGAAAAGGGCATGAGGAGGGAGGAGACCGTGGCAAGTGTTTTTTGCTGACTTGTCATTGGCAGAGCATCCTCAGAGTCCCTGCCTGGGGCAGGCATGCATCAGGAGCGTGTTGAGTGTTAGCACTCCATACAGTCAACAGGCATGGGGAAACTTCCAGCCCAAGGCAACAGTACAGTCAGACTCCTTGAATTCGTACTCCATGGAGGAGTTATTCAAGTGACAGTTTGTTTTCAACATGCAAGACTTGCTTTAGTCCCCGTTCTTCATGTGGAATGAGAAATTGCTGGTGAATTGATGTCTTTTTCTTCCCCCCCAGCCTTCCACTGTTAAAATCCATTGCTTTATGAGATTCAAATGGCGTAGGAGGAGAATAATATTCACAAATAGCTTCAGAGGCTGTGTCTTCAAGTGATTTCTTCATTGTGATGTCCACCATTAAAGAGTAATTTTGTTGTCCGTACAGCTCTAGCCAGTAGCCAGTTCTAGAGATTTCACTGCCACCTTCATCAGAGCGGGATGCACAAAACCAAGCTGATAAGGTGTTAGTGACAGTCTGTGATTCCTGTTCCATGAGCTGTGTGGTGCCTGGAGCTTCAGTGGGCATCAGGAATCTGGGTTTAAAGCAAACAAGCAAATAAATATTGGTAATTTCAGCCAGGAATGACCAGGGATGTTGAGTTTTTTCCTCTTTGTGCCAATTCTAAAGTATTGTGCTACTCCAAATCTGCTGGCCATAAATACATCTCAAAACTTGCCACACTTGGGAGCTGGGAAGGGGAGTACACCCATGTAAAGGCCGGATACCCATGAAGAATGCAAGCAAATTTGGCATGCCAGAACAAAACCATTCAGAAACAATTTATTGTCAGAAGGTGCATAACAAGTAGAATTGTATTGAGTAGCTGGAGAGCTGTAAAAATTCTGCATAGCATAGTTCCTTTATGGATCTGGAATATCTCTAAGGTTGCCGATTCTGCAAAGAGTCTCTAAGGTGAGAGATACTGTAAAAACGTATTTCTTTACAAATCATCTACTTTATAGTCTTGAAATGTAGCCTAAAATCTGCTTTTCTGATACAATGTGTAATCCAGGAAGAAAAAAAAAAAAAAGAGGGAAGGAGTTTTCACTTCTGGGTTTCATATGAATATTCCCTGCCTTGCAAATGTCTTCCTTATGTTCATGTTTTCTGCTGGTGAGAGGAAAATTGAGTAATACTCCGTATGGGAAACAGCAGTTAATTTGACTTCTTTGGATACAATTTTACTAGTCCTTTAAAAGTGTTTCCAAAGCCAGATTCAACATAAGAAAAACTTAAACAAGTTCCCAAAGAAGTTGATAAAAAATAATGTTCCCGCCCAATAGAGAGGGTGGTTTTCTCTGGGGTTTTCTTTGTCATTTTAAAATCACATGAAATGACTGGTGTCGAGTGTGATGTCTGCCATCCCAATGTTCTTCTGTCCATGACCCCTTGCTCTGACACAAATGAAATAAAATTATTTTCACTTTACGTAAGGTGTTTCTCATGAACTGAGTCTTCACCAGGATGTTTTTCATTGCCATATAGCTACACCCTTAGAAATGTCTGGTGCAGATGAACTACTCTCACGTTAGAAACATCAGTTTTGCCTGCTTGAGGCTGAAGATGTTCTTCCACAATAGTCAGCTGTTGCCAAAAAAGCCAGTTCCATGTCCCTTTACTGTACCCTGAGCTTGAAAAAAACACCTGAGAAAGAAAAACAGCTCCCAGATTCTGGCTCTCACTGAAGTATGAGTTCAATGGAAGAAAATGCTGGCAAGGTCATTGGAAGCACCATGTCTGTTCAAGAGGTGTTGTCCTGTTTCCTCTGCTGCTGCAGTTTAACCTTGAAAGGAACAGCATGGTGTGCCATTTGCTGAAGCAGTGTGTGTTGCTGGGTCAGCAAAAGTCTTTAATAAATATTAATTGTTGTTTCCATTGTATTGTGAGATAAGGATACAGTTGTGAGAGTGAGGGTGTAAAGCCAGGGGACTACTGAATTACAATGTTTTTTTGCTGGGTGTGTTTCCTGCAGAGCTGTCAAATGTGCTGGCAGTTCACTTTGTAAATGAACTGGAGCTGTTCGTTTGCATTTATGAAGTAAGAGGATAATGCCGATCAATCTGTGTAGGTGTTGAAATCCAAGATGTGAAAATACAAGGGGAAGCAGCCAAGAAATAACTTTTGTCAAATGGAAATTTCTAAACTTCTAGAGCCAATGGTTTGATTATATGAGACCAACAGGCATCAAAGTGATTGACAGTCTGCATATAAGCAGTGGGTGGCAGACGTAAACTCTTGGTCAGATGGGGTTCTAAAATTTCATCTGCTAAATTGAATAATGATCTCCTGCTACCTGAATGCTGTTGTTCTTCTGGTGCTTATTTTGGCCAATTTACCTTTTAAAACACCTGACCATATACATGAAACACATTCAAAAAAGCAAATATAGGGGTTTTTTAGTGTAGTGTATTAACGATAATACTTGAAATAATTCTTTTGTGTTTACCCATTATACAGATTTTTTTTCATTTAAAAAGGCCAAATTAATTAGTGAGAAAGTATTACTCTTCATCTGCTCTACTTCCTTACCTGACAGTGAGTATTGGTGTTGCTGCCTCTTCAACCATCTGCCTAAACTGTGGTTTTCATCTATTTTATAAGGAACTTGATACTGAGATGGGAAAAAGTAAAGCATTACTTAAGGAAATAGGATTTAATTTAATCTTTTGCTGTATTCAGTTTGACTTGCTTTTTTTGCTGTTTGTTAGGTAGACTGGTTCTAAAAATCAGTGAATTTTCTCATAATAATTTTTATTGTGGGTATTTTTTATATGGGATCATCCTTTTAACTACTTTTCTTTAGTATGGTTTATTTTAACTAAGTT
This sequence comes from Orthonyx spaldingii, assembly GCA_013397795.1. Lineage (NCBI taxonomy): Eukaryota > Metazoa > Chordata > Aves > Passeriformes > Orthonychidae > Orthonyx > Orthonyx spaldingii. Next base: position 812,035 of record VZTJ01002639.1, on the reverse strand, counting down.
GGCATTTTGGAGATTAATTTGGGGAAGATGTCTGAGTGATGTGAAAGAATTCTGCACAGCTAGGAATCTTAAGTATTAGCAACATTTGATTAACACTAATGTAACTAACTTTTTTCCCTGCATATTCTGAACTAACAGAAAGAGGATCCTGCCAGTTCTCATAATGCATATAATAACAGATCAAAAGAAAATAAACTAAAACTACTTGAAAGACAGTTTGTTATTTGGGTTAGGGATTTTTGCATTTTTTTTGGTATGAACCTGATTGTTGCCTAACCTTGGACATTTTCTTTTAGCCCAGTGCATCTAGATTGTAGAACTATAAAATCACAGAATGATTTGCGTTGGAAGGTCCTTAAAGGTCATCTAATTCCAGGCCCCTGCCCTGGGCAGGGACACCTTCCATTAGACCAGGTTGCTCAGAGCCCCATCCAACCTGGCCTTGGGCACTTCAGGAACGGGGCAGCCACAGCTTCTCTGGGTAACCTATTGCCGGGGCCTCACCAGCCTCACAGGGAAGGATTTCTTCCTAATATCCAATCTAAACCTACTCTCTTGTCAGTTTGAGGCCGTTCCCCCTTGTCCTGTCACTCCAAGCCCTTGGAAATAGTCCCTCTCCATCTCTCTTGTAGGTTCCTTTCAGGTGCTGGAAGGCCACGACTGGGTCACCCAAGGCCTTCTCTTTTCCAGGCTGAACAATCCCAATTCTCCCAGCCTTTCCTCACAGGAGAGGTGCTCCATCCCTCTGACCAACTTGTTGGCAGAGCAGAGCAGAGGGGCAGAATCACCTTCCTCAGCCTGTTGGCTGTGCTGCTTTGGATGCAGCACAGGATACTATTAGATAAATGCTCCCACTGTTCCATTTTGTTGCATAAAACTGCATTTCCATTGCTCTTTGATCTTAGCATCAAAGCAAGGAGCTGATGCTGTAGATTAATAGCATGAAGCAGCATGGAATTCAGTGCTGTGAAGGGCAGGTTTTGCGAATTGCTGACAGGTATTAGCACCAACAATTAGTGCAGACACTCAGTTAACTCTGACAGTCAGCGTTAAACTCACCACAGCAGCAGTGAGCCATCACTGTAGATCAAGAAGGTGGGTCCATCTGGGCTGACGTTCTCTGCCTGATAAGAACTTGTGTCGATGTGTAAGATGTTGTGAGAGCACCACATCACAGTGTGGTACTCTTTGGTATTTTTCTGTGGATAGTGTAATGATGCTTTTCCTGGAAAGTAGTATCTGCTGAAGTGTTGAGGCCTGCCCACTTTTTATAAATACTTGAAGTTAACAAGATGAATAGTAGGCAATGATGAATTTAAAATTAAATAAAAGAGGGGAAATGTGGCCTCTTTGCAGTTAGATCAGGTCTCGAGGTTTCCACACAAGCCTGATTGGCATCCACACCTCTAAATTAAAATATATTTTATCTGCACCATCTGAAAGAGGAGCAAATGAACATTAGGTGTGAATGTTTCAAGAAAACAGTGTAGGGTCTCTTTTAAAGGATGTGAGAGTTAAGAGAAAATCCTGAGGTAATTTCTGATCTACTTGTGATGTCAAACAAATCCCAAACCAATTTTATTTGTTGCTGGTGTTTTAGTCTTTTGGAGGCTTGTAAGACAACTTGCTGCTGTTCTTCTACGGCAACAATATTATTATTTTTCTGAAATGATCAGCTCCTGAAGCTGCGCCCAAATGAACTGAAAGAAAGGAGAGCTAAGCAAGGCTCAGCTGCGCCCTCGGACCTTGGAGATGACAAGTGACATGTTCAGTGTTCCAGTTCAGTGCCACACTTTATACCCCGTGTGTCTCTGTGCTTGAACTTTACGTCAGGCAATGAATATTTTTAATAGAGTTTGTACTCTTTTGTCTGAGATGAATGCAGGCCCACACATGGTGTAAGCTTCAATTAATTATCCTCTGGGGTCTGCTGCACATATTTGCATATGCTCTATCAGTGGACCACCAAGATTATTCAATTAAATCCTCACAATGGCTTTAAGAAGGCCAGTGATTAAAGCCTTAGTGATGACTGTTCATTTATAAAATAATTATTTCTATAAATTTCAGTCTCGATGTTTATTTCTTGCAAAAGAGGATCTATTGGGAGAGACAGCTTAAAATGCAGGATGTGTCTGAATAGCTACCACAATTACAGCTGATACACAAGTGGGTGCACCAACATTTCAGCTGCTTTCTTCTGTCAAATTGCAAAAAAAAAAGATTCCTAATCATTTCCCAGATGACAATGACTTGGCAGAAGTTTGCCAGACCATTTTTGTCTTTCAGCAGAGTTAGGAAGGGTCTAGTTATGACCTAATATATTCTGATACAAGTGCTTGATAAATATAGTTTTCTTTTAAAGCTTCCACCGAGTTACTAATAGAAATATGGTTTTATTTAGTAAAAATGGCTGTCTACCAGAGGTGTGATTGTGTGGTGACTATGCCAATTCCCAGGTATTTGAAGTGATCAAGAAATAGAAGTTGTATAGCTGTCTGGAGACAGTGTAATGTTGTTACACTTCTGTATAACCTTGGCTAAGATGATTAAGGGATTTGAGGTGATTTACACAATCTTAAGAAAGCACCAAATGCAAAAAGACCCAAAGCAACGCACCATTCACACAAAAAAAGAACCCCAAAAGCGAACAATCCTGTGTAATGATAAATAATAGCAGATGAGATAACAGAAAGATAGAAATGTCACCAAAAGTAGAAAACTTAAATGAGGAATTTAACTACTTCTGTTAATGAATATTGGTTTTTTGATCCCAGTATGCTTAGCGAGATTTGCAAAGCAACACTATGGTTTTACCAAATGTGTGTTGAAATTCTGCTGTTGAATTTGAGGTAGTAATTCACTGAAATTACACATATTTTTCTATTTTTATATATCTATTTGTAACTCAATAAATTCAAGAGCTTTACTTTTTTTTTGCAGTTCTGTAGGAGGAGCAGATGCATAACTGCTTCCAAATGAAAGCCAAAGTTGTCTTGTTTTTTCTGTGTCCTCTGATTGCCAAATCCATTGAGAACCCTCCTGAGGCGGAGAAGGGGCTGGGTTGAGTGACAGGACAGTCGAGGTGGTCAGTGCTTGAGAGGTGCAGAGGAGTGACAGTGGTGCAGGGTCCTCAAGCCCAGTGGAAATGAAGACATGGCACAGCAGCTTTTTGCCCAGTACTTTCACTGGAGACATCTTGAGTTCTTGAAACCAAGTGAGCTTGCGGAGAAATCTGACCCAAACCAGACCTCATCTGGGAATGTTTTTGACAGCAAGACTTTTTGCATAGGCCTTACATTAACATATTTTAATATACGTATATACACATCTGTAGGTGTATATATTCAACTGCTTAAATTGTCTGCATTCACTTTTCTTATATTTAGCATTTTTTTTCAAAATATAACTGTTGAAAAACATGTTAAAATTGCTAAGAGGAATTGCTATTAAAGTAGCTTTCTCTTAAAATATCTCTAAATTTCATACAGTGAAATGGAAGCAGAAGTCAGAATTGCCTTTTGAATTACTACTTCTGTTTCTAATGCTTGCTCAAGAGCACAGTTCACTTAGGCTTCTAATAAATCAGGAAGGCCAAGGCTTGCATAACTGAGCTTAGTGGTATGTGGTGGAGATAGTTTTCTGTCTAGTGGGCTTTGAAAACATTAAAAGTTGGTATGTAGCTATAAAAGCATTTGCTGAAAGTTTTTACTGAATTTGATGCTTGTAATTGTAGAGAGGGTGACTAAGACAACTGAATTCTCTCTAATTTACTTGGTGTGATGAGTTTCTTCTGGTGGTGTTATACAGTTGTGCTCATGCAATCAATGTTCATTTGTCCCTTGTAAATTCAAGTCAGGTTTATTTCTTGTTCTGAAAACCTCTAATATTGTATGTGTAATAAAATACCAATTAGTGGTTTCTCATTAACTCATCTAAATGAAATGTCCCAATTAATTAGTATGCTGTGTATTGGAACAGCTTTTTTTTTTTTTTTTTTTTAATTGAATGTAGCTTTTTGTTGCCCTCCCTACAAGTTAGCTTTTACTACTTCTACCCTCCCTACCTCTTCAGGAGAGGCTGCCATGTCCCTCCTGCAGCAGGGAAGTGAGATTTTGGAAAACGTGAGCTGGTCAGACATCTGTCAGTCTTCACAGAATGCCAGACTGGGTCAGGTTGGAAGGCACCACAGTGGTCATCTGGTCCCACCTCCCTGCTCAGGCAAGGTCATCCCGGAGCACATGGCACAGGATTGTGTCCAGACAGTTCTGGAATATCTCCAGTGAGGGACATGGCCTCTCTGGACAATCTGTTCAGGGCTCGGTGACTGCGCAGGGATGAAGTTCTTCCTCATGTTCAGGTGGAACTTCCTGGACATCAGTTCCTGCTTGTTCCTTTTGTCCCACCATTGCTTGGCCCCACGGTTCCTGCTCTGGGCCCTCCTGACAGACAGGGATGAGGGCACCTCTCAGCTGTGTCTTCTTGGGGGCTGAACAGTCCCAGCTCTGTCAACCTTTCCTCATCAGAGAGAAGTTCCAGTCCCCTCACCATCTCCATTGCTCTTGCTGGACCTGCTCCAGGAGCTCCATGTCTCTTTTGTCCCGAGGAGCTCAAACTGGACACAGCACTCCAGGCATGGCCTCACCAGGGCTGAGTAGAGGAGGGTGACATTTGCTTCCTTCTAATCCTCGGACACCTCTCCATGACCTCTCAAAGATGATGATGAGTGTTCAACAGGAAGAGACAGTAGTAGCCAGATTGGAGAATCCTGTGGTGCTTCTGGTCCACAAACCACCTGCTGAACCATGCTGCTCCAAATCCTGTTTCTTTCTAGTAAAAAGGTTGTGGGGTTTCACTTCAGAATTGTTATGTTGCTCTAGTTCTTGGGAGCTCTCCAGGTGGTTAACCATTGAAGGATCCTTGGATTTCAGCTGTCAAGTCTGAGGCTTATAGACAGTTCTGCCTTCTAACATCCACCTCACTATTCTCCTGAACTTACCTCAGATAGTAAACAATGTGTTAGTAATTTTTACCACAGAGTGATACTTACAGAATTGAAATTTTTTTCATTTGCAGTGCTCATATCAAGGGACTGTATTACACCCTGTGCCCAGGGCTTAAGATGTATGTAATGAAATGTTACATAAATTCATGACACATGGCAGGTACATCTCACAAATTGCCACAATTCTAAGTTAAAGATGTGTGGCTTTGTGGCCCTTACTGAGTCTCAGTATTCTATAAATTCCCAAATATGTTACCTACAGAATGAAAGACACCTCCCACAAAGTTCTGGGAACCCTGAAAACAGTAACTTTTTCTGACACTGGAGTGTTTGATTAGAAAGAGCAGTCCTTTATTAAAACTTTCTTAATCTGTAGTAGAGTACACGCTATTTTAGCAAGTATTTCATGGTAACATTTTGAAAGAGTTTTTTTTAATATTTGCCCTTGCTTACATAAACTTAGTTTTACATTGGAGATATGTCATGAGATGTTAATCATATCTGCTCAAGTGAGAAGAGGCTGATTTTGTATGAATATTTTCACTGGAATGTGAATGTGGGTTTAGAATGGTCCCATTGAGAGGAAGGTTTATAATTTTGGGGCAGCAGTGCTTAATCTTTCAGAAAGTTAAAATCAGTAATAAATGAAAAGCTGGAGTACAGTCAGCTGTATGGAAATATCCAGATGCTTTTTACTACGGCAGCAGCAAAGCTACTATAACTGAGGAGGGTTTAAAAGGAGAGCCTGCAGAGCTGGCAGGTTGCCTGAAAAAATAGACTCGGAGTAGCCCAGAAAAATGGTGGCAGCAGTAACTGCAGTTTAGGTGTTGCACTGTCTGCCAAGAAAGTGAGTAGAATTTTGTCTGCACTTTCCCTAGCGTGTGCACACACAAAGGGTTAGAAACACTTTGTTCTTAGCAGCGTATGGGATGTGTTACAGGTCTGTCAGCACTTTGGGATGGCTGTCTCTTTACCCCCTGCTTTTGTTGGGACTCCCTGATGTTAAGTGACCATACTCATATGTTTTCCTGTGGAACCATGCAGTCCTGTTTCCAAACTTGTTGTTTAAAAAGCTTTAATTGAAAAAAGGCTCGTAATTCCAGGGTATGATAGCACTGGCAAAAAAAGTGCTTGCATTTGCTGTTTGCTGTAAAATGTGGCACTGCAGATTTAGAAAAATAGAAGTGTCAGTACAGCCACAGACCACATCCTTGCTAACAGTTGTGTGGGGACTGCATTTACTTAAATTTTTTCCAAGTTCAGACAACTCTTTGTTAGATAACTGTAAGTTACTGCATTTTTTTTCAATTAGAAATTAGAGATGCTTATGCTAGAAAGCAGGCACATGCGGTAAAAGTTGTTGATTTGATTCACCCCTCCAGCCCCTACCCGGGTGAGGAATGAAGGGCTTCACAAAAGCCAAACAAAACTGGCCTAGACTTGTCTGATGTTTGTTTCCAGTTGAACCTCACCTTTAAATATCAAAATTCAGCATTAATGAAGAGAAAATGACTTGATTTTTCTGGTAATCTTGACTTTCTTGCCTTATCTGCCATCTTTTAAAGTATTTTGTCGTGACAAATGCATAAGACTGCTTCTCATAAGAAATATTTCTGATATTTGTGATGTATAGGGATTGTATGTATCCATAATAGAGATTAGATTGTCAGTCTGTAAATCTTATTTAAGACATAGAATAAATGTTAGGAAGCAGATATTTGGTGTAGCATTCTTCTTCAGTGTTCATTTGTCAAAAGGAACAGTGCTTCTAAATTAAAGATGTGGAGGCCTCTTAAAAGTTGTGTCCTGCTTTGTGATTTTGTTTGTATTCAGCCTTTGCTTTGATGGGCACATTGAGAATAAGCAAATGAGGAGGCCCTAGCACTGAGGAACACATAAATAAAGGCTACAAAGAAAGGGCATAAGAGAAGCTTTGAAGTGGCATCTAGTTTTAATTTTAGTGGGAGAAAACCAGATGTGTCTTTGGGAGGTCTGACCCAGCTCTTCTTTTTTTTTTTTTTTTTAAGAGGACAGGGAGCCCAACCAAGTAATTCAATGGAGAGACCCCAAACCAACAGTTTCCACCCTGGTACTTTGATCTTTCTTGCCACTTTTAAGTGAACTGCTGTGTTCCAGAGGGAAAATGGTCTAACCCTTCATTTTAGCTGTGTGCATCATCCTTTACAACTGGATTACATATCTCTCTTCTTTCCATTCCAACTGCAGTGATCTGAGTTAATTTCCTATCCAACATACTGATAAAGATGATAGCCATTTCAAAATGGCAAAACTGATCAGAATTTCGATTTGGCTGACTTTTGTAATGTGTGTGTTAGAACAAAACATTGATACACAGAATTTTGGGTCAGCAGTGCCATAAACACAAGATGGAACGAAAGCAAAGAAACCTGCTTGTGTAGGACTTCTTTTGGCAAGCTCTGCACCTGGAATGATGTGCTCAGTTCCTGCTTACAAGTAGAATAATATCTCTGATATATTTGAGGGCTTTTTTTTTTTTTTCAGTAGTTCTTGGATCACATTAAACCAACAAAAAGATTGCTGTTGAGTGTACATTTGGTGAGTAGATTAAAACTACACAACAAGGTTTTTTTGAACATGTCTAGAAAATAAGTAATATAATCCTGTCTTCTAAAGAGATTAAGAGTCTCAAAGGCTGGAAAGGAGAGAGTAGATAAGAAGGCAAATAACATGAGTCAAATTCAAGGTTACTGTCAACTTCTAACCTGAACAGGATAAATCCTTTTGCTCTGAGGGCTTGTCCATGTGCCAGAACTAAGCTACCTTGTAAATGGTGCCAAAGCTTGCAGTTTTCAGAGGAAAGGATTGGAAAGGAGAAGTTTGAAAATTCTGGAGAAAAGGGGTCAAGTTAAGTTGGTGCTGTTAGGTTGGTATCAGTTGTCTTGCACTCAGATACCTAAAAGTGGACCTTCCACCCATGTGAGGCTATTTTGGTGTGGTTAGCGTTGTGTGTTTTCTTATTTATTGTTGGTTTGGTTTAGTTTGGGGTTGATTCTTTTACGGCAGGTATCAAACCACTACTAGAATCAAGCACAGGATGTTATCTTCATAGGTGTCAAGAACTATGCGTTATTTTGCATTGAAATGCTTATGTCGTGTCACCTCAGTGTCGCTTTCCGAAGCCGGGCACATTCGAGTAGCAGACATTAATGAGGAATAGTTTGTGCCACATACCAGACCTGGAGAATATGCTCATGAATGGGAATGAAACACGCAGGGAATTTTTTTTCCTGCCTTTGTCTCTAGTGTTTAGCATGCCATTAATATGAATCCTAAAATAGTAAGGGTCAGTTATGGCCTTCAGTATAAGTGCAGAAAACTTCGTGTATAGTTATCCTGTGTTCTCAAAATACAGGAAGAACTGGAAGAAGGAAGAGGCTGTATTCTGCATAAGTAAGAAGTAACACACTGGCTTCTATCTGGCTGTGTCAAAGTGAATCACTCTCTTTTCACATAATAAAAGTAAAGAGATATAAATATGCAGAGTTGAAACTCTGAATTACACATCGGACTTGTTACAAAGTTCAAATTAAGAGTTCTCAGTAAAAAAAAAAAACCCCACCGTTTTTGCTGTATTTCCCCTGAGATTTGTTGATGATGTCTATTATATATTATTGTAGTATAATAAATGAAATTCTAAGTGTGTGTGTACCCAGAAATTTATGGATAACTGAACAAATGTCTAAATTGGATGTTGAAGATTGTGAATATCAAATTGTAGCTTGGTTTCAATAAAACTCTCTGTACTCTGCAAGCTGGAGTATAAAACAAATGCCTTAACCTACGGTTATGTGGGAGGGTTATGACAATAATTATCAAGCTTCTCTACACCTTGCTTAAGTATTTTGAGGGGTCTTGTCAAAATACCAGCTAAATTACTGCCAAAAATGCAGTAATTAGATGAGCAATGAAAAAGTTTTCAAGTGGAAGTATTTAAAATCTATTCACCCAGTTAGACATATTTACAGTCATCACTCTTAGTCACGCAAGCTGAATTTCCAGTGTTCACTCATGAAATTTCACTTGTGTCTAACCTGAAGGGAAAGAAAAGCCTGTTTTTCCTTTGCCTTGCCCTTTTAGAAGGAAGTGATTATGCAGATCTAGAGAGAAAGTACTGTATAATCCACAGGAGCATAGTTCATGTCTGTTACATGTTTTCTGCCTTTTTTATGTAATCTCAACTACCTCCTATGCCTCTCAACATCTGTGTGACTAGTGAGGAAAACCGTGGTTTTTTCAAGGATTTTTGGTATTTTTGGAATGCTAGCTTGATACATGACTCAAACCTGAAGCAAAATATTCTTGAATGTTGCTTCCTCTGCTCCCCTCTCTCACTTCTCCACCCTCCCCCTTCTTTCCCTCCTGCTTTTCTGTGGCTTGCCCATTTGGCAGTGTTTGAGTATGGCCTCTTCCTGAATCATCAGTGAGGTGCACTCACACAAAACATGGGATATGCCTCTTCTCGTGTGGACCTGAGTATTGATGGTCCCTGAGCAGAAGTCCTGATCCACTTATTTCTGCATTTATGGATGGCAGCTGACAGTCACCTCTCAAGATTTAATGCAAGCAAGAAGGCAACATTTTGGCAAAGCTTTTTGGCCAGCTCATCTCCATAGTTTTGGGGGTTTTTTTCACTTCGGTGTGAGAGTTTCTGAAATGTCAGAGGGAACAAAAAAAGTTTCTGTAAGGGAAGAAGAAGAGGAATCACAAAAGAAAAAAAACAACCAAAGAACCTGGATGCTTCCTGAGGAATGTCTTGAATCTGAATTCTCTTTAATCTGGGCCACTTTGCTTGAGAGGCATTGTATGACCATGGCAATTAGGAATGGCACAGTGTCCTTGGAATGTCTCTTTCCTGTCTCCTCATTGTAATTGATACATTTCTGCGACAACAGCTTCTTCAGGAGCTAAACTTAGAAATCTGCTGAATTTAGTACAAAGATAAAGTACTGGCAATTGCTGGCTCATTAGTTAAGCTCTGTAACACAGTCTCTCCATTTAGGCATCAGTAGGTTTTTAAAACCCCAGTAGACGAAGTGCAAAGAATTGGGCTCTCTTTCTAATCTTGCACTCTAAGTGTATGAAGGTAGTGTGGATTTTTTATTAGGCTTTTGTTTGGAGACAGCTTTTAATCAATAATGCTCTATAATTGCAAACTATTATGATTCAAATAATTTTATTTTAAAAGTGGAGAATATTAAGATAGTCTTGTTAAATTGAGGTTGTTTTTACGAAGCAGGAAGGGTGGAAAGTGTGACATTCATGAGATGAGCTGTGCTTCATAGTTTTGAAAGTTCAAATGGTTAAATGAAGAGGCAGTAAAAGAAGTAGGTGTTAAGGATAAAGTTCCTCTGGAGATCATCTAGTCCAACGCCTCTGCTAAAGCAGCCTCACCTAGAGCAGAGTGCACAGGATTGTGTCCAGGCAGGTTTTGAATCTGTCCAGAGGAGACTCCGCAGCCTCTCTGGGCAGCCTGTTCCAGTGCTCTGTCACCATCACAGTTAAAAAGTTTTTCCTCGTGTTCGGGGGGATCTCGCTGTGTTTCAGTTTGTGCCCCTTGTCCTGTCACTGGGCACCACTGAAGAGCATCTGGCCCCCGTGCCCTTGTCACTCACCCTTCAGATATGTGGAGGTGTTGATAAGATCCCCTTTCAATCATCTTTTCTGCAGACTGCCCAAGCCCAGCTTCCTCAACTGTTCCTCACTGGAGAGATGCTCCCTCATCATTTCCACAGCCCTGTGCTGAACCCTCTCCCTTAGTCCCTTGTCTTCCTTGAGCTGAGGAGCCCAGAACCAGTCCTCCCTTTCTCTTCCTTCCCTTCAGAGGGTGGAGGACTTAAGTCCAGAGATTTCTTTCTTGCGCGGCAGCAGCTGATAGTTGTTGAATTTGGGCAATTTCTTCCAAATTGTGGGAGCCACTGTGATCTATCAGGGTCTGCAGTTCAGGGGAACGAGATGCTGCAAAGTGAGCATTTTTATGCTGCTGAAGGTGAAGCTCAGCCTCCCAGCCGCTGGAAGGTGCTTCTGCACAGCACCCTGAATTAAAAAGTCACCTGCAAAAGTAGAACTGTGATTTCAACCCCTCACTGTTATTCCAGTCACTGAGTATCTGTAATATTGGAAATTTTAAACTAGTATCTTCATGTCTTAAGGGTGAAGGCAATTGCTTTTACAGTAGTGTTATTTTATCCTTACAGAGCAGTTGTATGTGTCTCATGTTTAACTTCTCCCTGTCCAGCTGAAATCCTGTTTATGAATACATAAAGACATAGCTGAAGTGAATTATCTATGTTCATATATGAACTGAAACCACTTTTACTGTTTTAGTTTTTAAAATTCAGAATGGTTACCAACCCAGTGCCAATGTTTTCCGTCTTTTTTCAGAGTAGTAATGCAGATTCTTCAGTACTAGTTCTCATCCTTTTTCTTAGTCTGTACATATATATATATATATATATATATGCATTTTTGAGTGTATACATGTATGTTGTTGTATGCCATAGCGAAATATTCTTAATGGTTTTCACTGTACATTTGATGTACTGGATTTACATAATTGAGCTGGAAAATCGCAATATTATTGCCTAATACTTTTCTTTCTCTCTCTTTCACAGTCATAATGAACGAAAAGTAACCTGCAAACATCCAGTAACAGGACAGCCATCACAGGACAACTGTATTTTTGTTGTGAATGAGCAGTAAGTGCCTTCTGTTTCACTCTGTAAAACACAGGTTTTAAAGCCCATTAATAATGAAGTAAGATTCAGGAATCACTAGTGGCAATATTTATTTTTCCAAGTCAGATCAGCATGTATATAGTTTTACTTGTTTAAATAACTTGAAAGCAATGATAAATATTTTATACTGACTTTTAAGATAGAAACCATAGCCCAAATTAGTTCTAGGATAGAAATGTATCACATTTATGCACTGTATGAATTTTCACTTGTCACTTTAGTTCTGTAATTTTAGTAAATGACCTAGATATTATATAACAATCAAAATAAACTTCCAAAAAGGGACGAATTTTGTAATCACTTGGGGACAATCATAAGCTGTTAATCTGTAATGTTTTGCCTGATAGTTTCTTCTCAATTGGTTACTTCCTTGGCCACTTGGGACACTTCCTGAACCATTGGATAATAACTTGGATTTGCTGTGTTTGCGTTAGTCTTGTACAATACACAACAATAAAAGAAGGCCTGCATGGAACTCATACCTGACCTCAAGATTTTATTGGTGTCTGGGTTCTGGGTGTCCTGCTCCCCACCACTGCTGCAACACGTTACACGGTGGCTCGAGTGAAAACCGTCCGAACTGGCCAAATTTCACAAAAGTGCCTGTTCTCACCCAAGTGGGGCACAGCCAGATGGGGTCTTTGGAGAGCATTTCTTCCCATTTCCATCTCATGCTCATACTTGTCTTTTTCCCTCCCACCAACACCTTGCGCTAATAGAGAAATTCTGTTTTTAAACAACATATTAAAATTCATCTATAATGGATTTGAGTTTAAAACACAGTGCAGGTAACTCTGCAATGAAGTGTGAATTGCTTTCAAATTGGAAAAGTAGGACACAGGCTGTACAAGGCTACATCTAGGGGTGCTTTTTATTAGCAGTCTGCACACACAGCATGTTCTGGTGCTATTACATATTCTATTTTCAGGACTGCTGCAGCAATGTCATCTGAAGAAAAGAAGGAGCGACCAGTAAGCATGATATGTGAAGCAACTAACTATAATCTGGCATCAGATTATGCTGCTCATCCAATGAGCCCTGTGGGCAGAGTAAGTCTTTATGTCCAAATAAATTAGAACTAAAATAATTCAGTTATTCCACAAGGTGCTAGATAGAGCTATGTGTTAGTATTCCACTAAAAAAGAGAAACAAAGCCTATGTATTTTTCAGGGCACTTGACTCCTTCCACAATTAATTTGGAAACTGAAGTGTCTGAAACAAATTGTCACTGTAGCTGTAATTTTTATCAGGTATCTCAGATCTTGTGACTTGCACATACTTAAATTGCCTACAGAACCTGACCTTTCTGATCTGTGTGAACAGCAAAACCTTGAGTGGCTGATGAGGCATCTGGGCCAGCATTGTTACAGAAATTGCTCCGTCACAAACAATTGCCTGGATGTCTCCAGGTAAACCAGAGAGAGTTGTGATTGTGTGTAAGAAGTAGTAGTGAGAGAGGTGGGAAGTGACCCTGTGCTAAACAGCAGATTACATGATTTCCTGTCATTGGACCAGAACTAGCTTCCTAGGAAAATTCCTGACGAATGTTCAGGAGAATCCTAGGGTCACTTTAATTTATATTTTACTTCTCCATTCACCTAGTTTCTCAGGAGGTTAAGGTAAATGCCCAGGTTTTCTTAGCAACTTTTAAGTCTATTGGATAAAACTGATGAGCCTATTGTGTGCATTTTTAGGTTTTTTTTTTTGATTTTCAGCTTCCCTGAGAGAGAAGTGCACTTGCTACAAAATTAAGAAGTGCCTTAAGTTTTCTAGGAGACCAAGATAACAGCTTTGATCAGTGATGACGGACAAGAGCTGTCATCTCTTCTACCCAGTAGTTAACAGTTAAACAAGGGGAAAAAACCCTGTGCTTTAGTTAGTCATTGAAAATTTTAACCCTGAGAAGTCCTTTTCCAGCAGATTAATCCAGCCTGCAAGGTAAAAATAAACTTTGGAATGTGTTCTAACTGAGCAGATTCCTTAACATCAGAAACTTGGATTGAACTTACCATGTGGTAAGAAACATTGCAAGGTTCCCTTCAGTGCATTTTGGAAACCTTTTGTTTTTTTAAATATCTCTTGAGACAGGCAGAATCCTTGACCTACATTAGAAAACTGTTACTCAGTGAGAAAAGTGTCTTAATCTATTAATGTTGCTGGGGGGAAAAATAGAGAGTCACAGATGTATTATAAACAGTAACAAAATCCATCTCAACTTTCATATGATCATGTTTAAGTCCATGCAGGAAAACCAGTTTAAAATACAACAAACTTGAAAACCCCCAAACAACAACAGTAAAAAATAAACTCAAAACCAGCTAAGCCCTAAAACAACCAAGCAAGCAAAAACACCCAAGATAATTTCTTGTTAGAGTTGTAATAGTGATGTAGAATGCAATAATTGCATAGCTAGTTCTGTTGAAATTCATTTTCTGGGAAGCAATCTCAGGTTAAATATGCAAAATTAATTACAATTTAGGAGCATGCATCTTACATTTTTGCCACTTCTCTTTCAAAAGAGAAGTTGAAAATGCCCTTTAGCCTAATGTTTGTTTCACAGTCCTCTAGAAGGAAATTGAGATTTCTGTGGCCCAGTTACGTTGATTCCTTTTACTTTCATTGATTAATGACACTTTAGTTTCCTGTGAAAATAATATTTTGAAAAAAATGGACTGTTCTGCTTTTCATTCCTCCTCTTCTAGTTATTTAAATGCACTTGAAATATTAATATGACTATTGTGGCTGTATGTGTAATTACTGTACCTCAGTTTTCAGATGTGAATTTGTCTGAATTAGGGCAGCTCCATTTAAAAAGCGTTGTTTTTGGGAGGTGAATGCTGGCAAAGTAGAACCACAGCTAATATCAGCCTGCCTTTCCTGGCTGCTGTTCAAGGCTAATGAGTTGAATCATTTCTAAAGATGAGTATATAGAAATGGCCCATGGGTTGTACCTGGATACAAAACTGATTTTCTTCTGTATTTCTACTCACGTCTCCAAACAGTAGAGCCTGAAATTCTTGGCTGTCTTACTGACTTTTGAATATAATATGTAGAGGCCTGGTGTATTGTAGCACAATAAACCAGGAATAAAATGTTGGTGAGGAAAGTTACAGAGAGTTAATTACAGAGGAGAAGGATGCTTCATCTGGTTGCCAAACCACTTTTTATAGGTGGTTTTTGTTGTCAGAGATAACTCATAAACACACCTGATTCTGGAATGTGATGAGGAAACGAAACAAAGTTTGGGGTACAACTAAAGTTTCAGACAGTTGAGGGGTCTAGGAGAATGTTCTTCCTTCCATTAATGTTGATTGATCCCAGATAGATATGGAACTTGGAGAACTTTCTGGTTTGTGTCAGAAAGACTGTCTGGAGTCTAATGCTGTTGCTGACCAGAGGCTAATACGAGGTGGGGCAAAACTCAGTTGCTACCCAGTAAAAGTCATAATTCTGGTGTTCCTGTCCCGCTTTATACGTGAGGGGTGCCAAATAACACAGTACAGCTCATTACAGTTAAGTGCTGCTTGTTTCCTGCAAGCTTGAAGTGTATTTCCAAACGTGAAGCCACTAGCACAGACCCCTGGCTGTGAAAAAGGTCTGCACAGGCTTCAAATTCCTACAGAAGTATATATTTTCATCTCTGTAGAATTCAGAAATTGTTTTTGTAGTTGTCTTTTTTTATCTTATTTTTCTTCCTGCTGTTAAAATCACTGCCTAGACAAACACAATTATATGTCCTGAATTTCTTTTTAGTGTATAAAGTCAGTCATATTACCAGTCACCCTCCACAGTTCAGATCTGCTGTTCTGCATTGCTGTCCTGATTCTTGGCAGAATAACGTGAACAGTTTTCTCACAGAAAGTGGTGTGGAGTGTTAGCCCAGGACAGCTGCTGCGGAGCTCCTGGTGACTCCATCACAGCTGGGATGTATCCCAGTGTCATAAATATTAATCAGTTTGTTTATGGGTATTTCAAGCCAGTCCAGCTTTGAATGGCTTGTTTAGGTGTAGCCATACAGGTCTGCTCAGGATCCAGGTTAGCTGGAAATTTTGGATGGATAGTCACAAGGTTCATTAGCAAACAGCACAGTGAACAGGAGCAGTGTGAAGGGCAGTACTGGTGCTCAGAGCTGAACATCTGTACTGTGTTTTCATGGTTTATATTCAGACCAGTCCAGTAGTGCTCCTTGTGCATTTTATATCTGAGTCTTGCCTAAATGAAATCCAGTTTGCTTTGTTGTGCAAACCAAAGCACACTCAGCGTGAATGATTGGGAGATTTGCTTCAAGAGCAACCTCCCGATCCAAGCTAAAATGCTGAGGCAGACGCTCACTCAGCTCATGGAAAACTGCAGCATTGGAAGGCACTGAAATTGCCTACAAAATCCAGAAAGTGCATGATGTTGTTTTGTGGTTTGGAAGATAACGTAAGCCTTGAAGACTGGAAACATATTTTTAAACAGAAGTTGAAAGTAACAAAGATACAGATTTGTACTCTCTGAGTTTACATGCAGAAAATTTGGTTATTAGCAAGGTTCTCAACCAAAGTTTTTCAAATATACATGCAATAAGTTTAATGTTAATTAATGGCCTTTGTGCTAGTTCTGAAACTGGGGAAGAAGCCTCACATAAATCCTGTGTTTTCTACCAGAGAGAAAAGCCATTTTCAGGATGATGAAATGTGCAACCCTAGATCCTGACTGGTGTGTTGCCCAGAGTTCTAAACCCTGCTGATGTTCAGTTTTTTCTGTTTTGGAAAAAAGTGAATATCACTGGCAGGACTTCCTGGCTTCTTTTTCAGTACTGGAATCGTACAGGGTTTTTCCTATAGGTTCATTTTGGAGGCATCTGAGTTGCTGGGACTGTGCCTTAGAATGGATCAGATGGTACCAGGTGTGACTAAGTTTGCTTGCTCTGTTACCTTCTACACCTTCCAGCAAGTGATTAGTAGTTGGATCATTGATTCACTATCCTCTTTTTCTCTTTGCCTTTTCCAGAAGCTGGAGCTGGGCAATACGTCCTGTATTTTTTTGTGCTGTGGGGTGAAAAGTACTTGAACCCTTCAGTTCTTACCTTTTTTCCCATCCTCCTGTGCCCACAGTTTGAGATAATTAGTTATGTATGAAAGAACACGGCATGGCCAGGGATCCCAGGCATAACAAGAGAAGGAGGTGATCTGAAGTCTGAGAACTCATAATTAGCTGATGTATGCACCTACAGTATTTCAATATCCCAAAATACTCACTGTCTCAAGATTCAGAATTTGTTGTGAAATTCTCCTCTTTATGCGGTGTGTGGTAAAATAATTACAAGTCATCTAAAGTGTTCTCAGTATTAACTAAAATTAGAAAGCACTTGTGATGCTGCATTTAATTAAAGGAAGTTTGTATTCACAGTTGGTAGGATATACCCCTTTAAAACTGTGCTGTTAGCTCAGTGAAATTGGAGTCAATATGGGTTTTTATCAGACCTACCTTAGAGAGAGCTGTCTAAATTACCTGAATTTGTTAGACTTGACAGAAGTGGTTGGTTGTCTTCAGAAGCATCCTTCGTGCATTAGCTATTTTTACAAGTATAGGAATTCTGGAGCACTCTTGAGGAGTTTTGAACCTTTAATATCTAATATTGGAGTAGGTATGAGTGTTACAAATTATTTCTGATCAAAGTGTTAGCACAGCTTTTATGTGATATGCAGATACAGTGTTACAGGTTAAGAGAGAGAGATGTAGTTCACTTTATAACTGGATGGTTATATGATATTTCTTTGTTATATATTCCTTTTTCACAGCTGAGTGCCATCATTCTCTTGACTTCTTAAAAGTCTTTGTCCATTTTGCATTGATAGAATTTTTCAGGAGAAAATGTGGACGGTTTTTACTTTTATTCTTAATTAGGTTTTCAATTGTTTGCTCTGTCTTGCTTTTCAGAGCTGAGTCAAATTTCTGTATCTCCAAGGGAAATTAAAAGCACTCTGATTGTTTTTATATTCCCTCATGATTCTTGCAAAAATGAAATACAAAATGTCCTTGTTTCATTGTGTTGTAGACTCTGGCAAGTACACATAGGTTTTGTAGTGGTTTTTTGTTTTTTGTTTTTTTTTTTTGCCACGCAATGTTGTGTTTTTCAGTTAATGGCATCATTGACAAAAGCTGCACATAATTTTAAATTAAGTTTTCAGTTTATGATTTTTAACCTACTGTGGGATTCTGTCTGAAGCATGTATAAAACCCAACTTGGTTCTGTGATGCGTGTGGAGAGAATTTCCAGAGAGAAACCCCACATCCTTATTTGCTACAAAACCTGAGTGTTTGTTTAGCATTCCTGCTTTAGGGATTTTGCTTAACCTCATGATTAGTCTCAGTAGTAGAGATAGGGAAGCTGAAACACAGGATTATATTGTCTTAATTCAAATGGTGGATTTGAAGCAGAGACATGAATATAGTTTTAAAAACTTAGTTGAACTTTACTTCTTCTGCACAGGAGTGTACTTTGCTCTATCACACCTCAGGGTCTCTGAGGCAGCAATTCTTACAGAATTGAAAACACAAGTAAATGTTCAGCTCGTTTAGTTGCAGAACAAACTCTGTAAATGTGGGCTGAGAAGAATGAACTGTGAATGGGCAAAGCACTGCAGGTTTCTTTGTGCCTTTTCCAATTTCTTTCGGTTATTCAAGTGAAAGGATTAATTCTAAAACGGTTTCTTTTTCCTACTTCTCTTAATTCTATGTGATCATTGCAAGATGGTAAAAAGTATAAGCAACACCTGACACGAGCACTGGAGTTTCATGGAAAGGTTTCTAAGTAGACTTTAGTGCAAGCAAGTATAATAATGAATATTCAAACCAAGCAAAAGATCACAGGACAAAGAAAGAACACTAAAAAACCAGTATATTTTAGGAAAGGGGGAATTCTGTCTTGTTGGAATATGAACAAGTTTTCATGTGTTAGGTCAGTGTTGGAAGCAGGAAAGAGTAGAATTTCTTGCCCAGGTGATGTAATTTTTCATAATTAATAATAGTTCTGTGAGTTTACTTCTCTTCCTGCAGCTTAGTATGCATTCTATCTACCTTAGAAGAAGGTCATATATGTATTTAGTTGAGTTTTTTCCTTGTTTAAAAAACCCCAAAATATCTTTAAGAAATTGTCTTGGGATTCATTTTCATATTCTCTGCAGAAGAAAAGAAATGCTGAAACCAGCAGAACCATCACAATAATTATTTATCTAAAAAAAGAATACAGTTTGTGTTCTGCAGTCCCCCAGAGGAGGACATATAAGAAAAAGATCTTAAAGAAAAGCGTTTTGATTTTTCTACAGTTATTGATGTCATGGTTTCTTTAACATGTTCAATTCAATTTAGACATCACGATCTTCAAAGAAGGTTCATAATTTTGGAAAGAGATCGAACTCCATAAAGAGAAATCCCAATGCACCAGTTGTCAGACGAGGCTGGCTCTACAAACAGGTACTCTGCCCCTCTTCACCCCCTTCTTTGTTTTCCTCTAATGTGTGTAGTGCATAACACAACCACTTCTATAAAATAAAATTATAGCAATAGCAGAATGAAGCTATAAACTGTGGTCTTCAATTAATTAACTACTGACTGGATATCAGTCTGATACACGTAAGGACATCAGACAAGTAAAGAACATTGATTATATATACTAGATTCTCTCTAAAAATCGAAGCAGATATTGGTAGTAAATAGCTGATTTAATTTCAGGCATGTCAAGATGATGGGACAAAGGTGTGTGACCCAGAATATTGGGGTTTTTTAAGTTTCTTTTGTTAGATTATATATCTTTTTCTTTTTTCTAAAAGTAGTATTTTCAATTAAAAATTGTAAATGAAGCAATTTCTTCATGTATTTCACATAGGTATGTCTATTTTCTTAATTCAGAGATAATCATCTTAAAACCAGAGATAATTTTAGCTTTTCCCATGGAGTGCAAACTAATCTGAAGTATGTGTTCTTCAGTATTGTCACAATGTCCTAGCCTGCTGTGGATTTGCTATTCTGCAATACCAGACTACACTTGCACTTTATTGGTTTGCAGGAATTCAGAGTGCAGTAACTTGATTTTAAAAAATGAACAACAAAACCCGTAGGGCCATATTAAGAATCTGTTTTTAAAATCCACCAAGAACCTTGTGAGAACTTGGAATTTAAACTCAGCTGAGACAAATGTGTGTATGTAATTTTGATCTACATTGTCATTTGCTGTGCCTACTCAGATAGACTGGAATGCCCTGCACAGATTTCTGGGTGCTGGTGATGAGTCAGTTTTTAAAACCTACTCTCAGATAATAAGATCTAGAAGTGTCTGTTTAGTAGGAGATTCTCCCAGGTTTAGACAATCCTGTGGTCTCTACTCTTGTTTAGTGCTGAGAGTAAAAAATTCTCACCAAGGTGAGAGATTTTGTTGCTTTGGTTTGGGGATGTTAAACTTTTCAGCTTGAAAAAACTCATTCTATTCCTATAGTAATGTTTTCTGCATGTATTTTAAGATCACAGAATCACACATATCTGTGTGACTTCATGATAGTCACACAGATCATGAGGTGACCTGGTGATAAGCTAGCAGGCTCAGCTAGAGCAGGTTCACAGAATCATGGAACATGCTGAGTTGGAAGGGACCCATCAGGATCATCGAGTCCAGCTCCTGGCCCTGCACAGGACGCCCCCAGAATCACAGCATATGTTTGAGAGTCTTGGCAGGACTTTGTCAAACTGGACTTGGAATATCCTCACAGATGAAGATCGCACCACAACTTCTCTGGCAACTTGGGACAGTATTTGGCCATTCTCACAATAAAAAAGTTTACTTCTGCTCAGGTGGAATTTCATGTTTCTTATTTCGTGCCCATTGTTTCTTTTCTTGTCCTTGGCAAAAGTTTGGCTCCACGTTCTTTACAGTCTTTCATCACATATTTATACACACTGATAAGATGCATTCTAAGCTGCCCTCTCCCCAGACTGAACAGTCCCAACTCTCTCACCCTGTTTTCATGGGAAAGATGCTCCAATCCCTGAATCATCTCCGTGGCACTTTGCTCGCTTCTCTCTGGTAGGTTCACATTTCTCTTGTGCCAGTGAGCCCAGTGCTGGACCAGCACTCCAGCCAGGCCTCTGTAGTGCTGAGCAGAGAGGAAGGGTGTCCTCCCTCCAGCTGTTGGCAGCACTGCTAATGCACACTGGGGTGCTGCTGCCCTTCCTTGCCACGAGGGTGCATTCCTGGCTCGTGATGGTGCATGGGGGTATTCCTCTCCAGATAGAGGTCTGAACACTTCCCTCTGTTGAACTTCAAGAGATCATTCTCTGCCCAATTTCCCAGCCTGTCGAGGTCCCTCTGAATGACAGCACAGCCATCCTGGAGTATGAGCCACTCCTCATAACCCTCATTATCTGCAGGCTTGCTGAGGGTGAGCTCTGTGCCTGTGTGCAGCTCATTAATGAAGTTGTTAAATTGTCGTGGCCGCAGTCTCAACCCCTGGGGCAGAACACGAGGCACTGGCTGCCCACTCCCGGGGCCTGGCACTTCAACCTGCTTTTAATCCACCTCAGTGTTGAAGAAGGTTGATGTAGTAAACAATTTAAATGCTGTGATGTTGTGATTGGTGTTTGTAAGAAAAGGTGCTGCTGCTGTATATTTCCATATTGTAGTAGTCATTGGAAACCAATTTAGTCAAGAGTTTTATCAACAGATATGATCTTCAGAAATTTACAGTGAAAGCTTGTGCAGGTTTCTTTGTGATAGTAAGGTAACATGTTTATGTAATCACAGAGTGGCATTTTTTGTTTAATTCAGGGTGTGCTGTCATAATGCATGTAATGATCTTCTTCTGTCATTTTTCTGCTAATTTTTAAGTCCAGAGGCAACTCCCTTTTTGAAAGATGTTACTTTTTCTGAATAATATTTCCTAGCTAATGCTTGGTTTATCCTTTCTTCTTCTTTCAGCTCATTTCTCCCACCCCAAAAAGAGCAGAGCTTGAAATATGAGGCTAAAAATGATCCTCACTTTTCTCACGTGGGGGAACTTTTGGGGGAACCCCAAAAACAAACTCACCCCACAGTTTTTCATTATACAATCCCTCTTCTTCATTGTCACCAAACCTATTTGCTACACGAATATTGCTAATTCACACATACTTTTCTTCTTGGAACAGATTAGCATATTTATTAAATCTGATTCTACCAGGATGTGTGTGCTGCAATGCTCTGGCTTGTTTACACTGCAGTAGTGGTGGCAGTCTTTCATTTTGAGTTGTGTGGTGTAAATTGGTTATAAGCATAAAACAAAATTAAATTGCTGTAGGAATAAACTTTATTTGGGAAAGAAACTTGCTCTAGATATATGAGTGGTAGTAGAAGACAAAGTTCAATGGAGAGTTTCTTCAGAAAACAAAGGAGGATGTGCCTGAAGTATTATCTTGCTCTTTAAGGAAAAAAAAAGCCTTTTTTTTTTTAATTAGTTAAACTGTATATTGTAATCTCTAGCATGCCTGGGGAACAGGAGCCTCAGAGAGGGCCTTTGTACTCTCTACAACTGCCTAAGAGGAGATTGTAGTGATGTGGGGGCTGGTCTCTTCTTCCAGGTGACAAGACAAAAGGAAATAGCCTCAAGTTTTAGGTTGGATATTAGAAAAACATTCCTCACCAGAAGGGTTGTCAGGCGTTGGTACTGACTGCCCAGGGGCTGGATTTGGGTCACCAACCCTGAAGGTAAAATCAGATGTGTCAAAGTGGCACTTGGGGACATGGTTTAGTGGTGGACTTGGCAGTTGGACTTTCCAAACGGCCTTTTCCAACCTAAACAATTCTGTGATTCTCCGTTAACTTTGGGCTTCCTCCAGTCTTTGTTTGCAGTGCAGGTCAGGATGAGAAGTCACATGCTTAAAATAGCCAAGAAAATGAGCTATTAGCACACACAGCAGGGTTGTGTGGTGCCTGGTTTGCTCTGTGAACCATTGCTGTGAGCAGTGTGAAAGTTCTGACTTGATCCCTGTGGTTCGTGCAGGACAGTACTGGAATGAAGCTGTGGAAGAAGCGGTGGTTCGTGCTCTCAGATCTGTGTCTCTTCTATTACAGAGGTAAGTTCAGCTCCTGACAGCTTAGTTTGCTAATTTTGCTGCTAGCAGATACATTTTGACACACCACTCAAATGTAAGAAATAAGCTACTACTTAACTTAATGGATTAAAATAGTTGTATAGCTGTCAATATCCAGGCCTGTTACTCTTTATCTTTTTTTTTTTTCTTTCTTTCTTTCTTTCTTAATTACCAGTTTCACATAATTGCTTCCTGCCTGGCAGGCTGGGCTCAAAGGGTAAACTCATTTGCTGCCACCTCTGTAACTGAATCTGGATTGTAGTTTTCTCACAGCTTCTATTGCTAGAAACCAAGTATGTCAGGTTAAATCTGATTTCTCATGCAAATTAAGTAGCTGAAATAGGAATAGGGAAGGGATATAGTGCAGGAGAGCGGAAACTCTGCCTTTGGAATGATAAAGAGGATATATATGCCTTTGGGAATTCTAATCAGTGTTCATGAATACTTGTAAAATGAAATATTGTCCAGTTCCATATGAGTAGAAGTCTCTGCTGTATTTGGAACAAAAGAATCTGTTAGTAACCTCATGTAGCTGGATCAGACTTACTTTACATGGAAAAAATTAATTAGGTGCTTCTCATTCTAGTCTGGAGTTATGTGTGTCAGTGATCCCTTCACCATTGCAAGTTATGAACTGTAGTGCTCCTGAGGAGAAAAACAAATGGGACTTGGGCATAGGGAAACAGAAAATCCTAAAATAAAGTGTACAACCATATTAGTTTAAAGAAGGCTGACAATGAAGTAGATTATAAAGCATGGCAAAACAGAGGAGTGTAAACAGGACCATCTGCAGCCTTAACTGTGGGTGAAGGGTAACAAAGGGTTTCAGTTTGGGATGAAACTTCAGAATTGGTGGAACTGGTGTGGATGCTGGTGATGCTGAAAGCAGAGACTGATGAATTTTAAATGGTGTTCTCTGAAAGTGCAGCATGGATCCAGTCAAAGACAAATCAGGTCTGAAGCATAAAAGCTCTTTGCAACTGGTTTAGTTAACAAATTCTGAATTATTCAAATATGATCATTAGGCTTTGTTTCTCTACCCCAAGTGATGCACATAGTTGGATAAACCCCTGCTGAGTCAAAATCACCCTAAAATTTCAGTCATGGGGGCATCGACTGACTGATACAGTTACACTGTGCTTACCTAGGCCATCATTATATGCTCTGTGCTTCTTACAGGTTTATTTTAAACAAGTCTTCAGGCTCCTTCTTCAAAAAGTTGTGAAGAAAGTGCTACATTGTAGCCTTAAGAACAGATTGAATTGAATTTAACCGGTGCACGGGAAGTTTGTCAAAATAAAACAAAAAAAGCAATAAGCAAAACCAACAACAAATAAAATAAACAGCTCTGTAATCTTAGTTTTTATTTTCTACATGTTAATCCGCCCAACAAGCTGAAATACAAGCAGAATAGTCTAAATTGTTTACATGATAAATGTAGCTTTTAGCTATCAGTCACTAGAAAGTAGTTAAGCTGTGAAACTGGAATTAAACATATCCAGTGATAGTCCAACATGCATTGGAAGTGGCTGCTAAAGTACAAAAAGCTTTTGCTCTAAACCTTTTATGTCTCTTTTAACTCTGTCTCAGATATTGAAAAAATAGAAAAAGGAGAGCCATGCACCTACTCCCAGATCAAACCACAAACCGTGCTTGTGGTTGTGCAGTTGTGGTTGTTGGGTTTTTTGGTTTTGTTAGTAAATCTTACTAAACTTCCACAATTGTGTTACAGTGTTAGCAGCTGAAATACAATTTATGGGTGAAAAGATGAATCGTGTCATGGAATTTTTTTCAGAGCTTAGAGAATACTATTTTTCTGTTTCCCCGAGGCATGAAGGACTGCCCGCTTTCATATTGGAAGGTTGTTATTGGCACAAATAAAAGTTCTTGGAACTGGACAGAAGATCTGCTCTTTTTCCCATGTGCTGTTCATACACAGCACACAAGTAAAGATGGGTATGGGGCAGTGGAATACGTAGATAAAAGCCAGTGGGATTGGAAACAGATTTTTTAAAATCTGGAACTGGAATGTAGCAGTATGTCTTTAACAAAGCCCAGAGTTCTCCAGACACGCAGCTGTTCAGTGCAACAAAAGTGCTTAATGCTATTATATGGCACTAGTGGGGGGACTTAGTAGTTAGTCAAAATGTAGGCTAGCAGAACTTTTCCCCCAAACAGAAGTCCAAATAAAGTAAAGCCCAACATTTGCCATGTGTGCTGGGCCAGGGGGAAAAAAGGCACATTTTTGTGTGTGGCTAGCAAGGAGTTAATATTTGAAGGGAAGGCGGGATGGTTTCAGTCATACTTAAGGGTACTGTTGAGTTCCTGAAAGTAGACCCACTCCATTTCTTTTCTGCCTTTTAATCAGAATAAATTTATGCTCATCTCTGCAATTAAATAACTATCCCAGAAAGCATAATTTTTACATCTGTCATGTGATATTAAAATGGCTGAGGCCATATAAATAACTTAAATGAAGGTTATGGCTTTTCAAAATTTAGTGAGTGAATGAGAATCTGGAAAAGATTTTTAAATCCACACATAAGCAATAATCCTTTTGTGCTGTTGAAGTGTATTTTAATTGTAACAGTGTTAATTTTTCATTGAAATTTTGTAACACTTATGATCTTATCTTAATTTCATAGATACGGTCATTTATTGTGGGCACTGTCTTCAAGTGTTGTGGGGGGCAGTCTCTAAGATACTGATTGTGAATAGAAGTTCTGTACATGAAATACAGTCAGGACTGACTTTGTGACTGGATTCCAAGTATTCCTTTGTTAAAGTATAATTGGATTTAAAAGCTGGTTGTGGTGTTCAATTAGAATGGCAGGTTTTCATTATGATCTATTGATCTAAAATTTTATGTAAAATAAGGTTCTGGGAAAGGGATGTTTGTTTTGGGGGAGAGCTGGTTTTTTTATGAATTATCTGAAACATATGCATTCCTACAAAAAGAATGTAATTGAGTGTAAACTCTTTGTGGGAATTATGATCAATAACTAAATATTATAATGGGGATTATGTAGCATAATATGCCTGAGATCAGAAGAAAAATATGCAGATTTTCTCTAAGGCCAACAGTAATAAGCAGCATTTTAAACTACCTGTGTTGTCATAGGTGTTTTTGTTGAGCAGGCAGTAGATGGAGGTGCTATTATTGTTCCTGTCACTCAATTAGAGGCCTGACTTTATCTGCTCTTCAGAATTAGTCTGATTTTCTGGTTCTTCATGCATTCTCCTCTGAGCTAAACTTCTTGTTAGTGCTTGTGTGTGGCTAGAAGAGTTTCATGGAGAGTCTGGATGCAGGTATTGTGTGTCCAGAGGCTGTTTCTCTAATCCAAGTGTGCATTCCCAGATGAGAAGGAAGAAGGAATACTGGGGAGCATACTTCTGCCTAGTTTTCAGATATCTGTGCTGTCTGCTGAGGACCATATTAACCGCAAATATGCCTTTAAGGTAAGGGGATCAGCTTTTCCATTTGGTTTTATATCTGAAAGCACAAGAGCCTGGCCATAAGAACTCGTTTTACAGAATTGTTAGATAAAACAGGATTGCCAAAGAGCTTCTGAGCCTGATTTTTGCCTAACATGGTAGTAAAAGTTTCAGGTACTTTGTCTGATGTAAATATAGACATAATTGCTAGAATGGGAAAATGGATGGATATCACTTAGGAGTAGTATTTTCTTTTTAGTTCGTGGGTCTTAAATACTCTGTGGTGCTTTAGAACCAACATCTGCAGCTGAACTTACCCACTAATGAAAGTTCATTAGTTATTTAGATACAAAGTTTCTTTACACATAAATAAAAACAGGAATTTATTATCACTTAAATCACAGTATTACATGTATCACTCTCAGGAGCGTTTCATGACACTCTTTTAAATCATGATATAAATTACTTTGCTAAATATTTTGTCCTGACTTTTTTTATTGTTGTTTTATGAGCTCCTTTTGGCACTTCGTTTGGTCTCCTAACCAAGACATCATTTATTTACTATGGTAAGTACAAATTAAAACTTACTGCATCTTTCAGACTGCCAAAATCTCATTTATAAGAATTCTACTAATCAACATTAATTAATGCTCTATATAGTTTTTAGTAGATTGAAGAAATTCAAGGGCTTTTTATTTAATGTATTTATGAAGAAGCAGCTATGATTGAAAATTACAGGCAGTTATTTTGCAAATATGAATGCAGTGACCAAAAAACATTGTAGTGTTCCTTTTGGGTTTTTTTATCATATTATTTGCAGAAATCTTATTAGATAAGGCATTAGAGTGAGTAATGCAGTAACAATATTTACCTCTTTTCTTTTACAGAATCTTACATTTTTATTGCAATGACCATGTCATTTCCAATCAGGCAGCTCATCCAAACATGAGGACCTATTATTTCTGCACAGATACAGGGAAGGAAATGGAGTTGTGGATGAAAGCCATGATAGATGCAGCACTTGTGCAAACAGAGCCTGTGAAAAGGTAGTGTGGACTGCCAAAACAGTGCAACAGTGTGTTACTTTCTCTTATTTAGTTTGATTTATTTAATGAAAGGCTGTTCCTTAAAATAGAATGTAAATTGATGGAAGTGATTTCTCCTTATATTAAAGACCCCTTACTAACTGGGCAGTGTTGGATAAAATTTTGAAGGAGTAAAAATAATCTAAGTTCTGTTCTGAATATTGCAGCTAGAAGAAAAAACCTGAATTATTCCTTTAGCCAGTGGCATCAGAAGAAGTGCAGTGACAAATACTGTGTGCAGGCATGTTTGACTTCCCCGCCCTCCTGACTGAATAGCAACAGCAGCTCAACTGGTGGTAGCCTTTGGCTCAGACCTGTCATAATTCTCAAATTCACAGCTGGAGTTTCTGGCTAAATTAACCAGTTGTACCTGTGGGCGACCTGTGGGGAGCCATTCTTGTTCATCATTAAGCTGTCATCAAATTTATGCTTACCTGATCTGGAGCCTTATCTCTCTGTGCCCGTGTGTTGACAACGAAAAGCAAATTATCACCGGGAGCTTTGTGTTCTCAGAAACTGAGCACTGTCTGCTGCTGCCTCTCCAGTGGGAGTCGTTTTCTCTCAGAATGTGCTCCCTGGGGTCAGCTCCATGGCATCTATAATGGAAACCTCATCAATTGAAAGTTTAAAAGCTCCTCATTTATTGACAGCACGCAACTTATTGCTGATGGCTGCTGTCACTTGATCTGTTCTCTGCTCTGTTAGTTCCTGCTACCCTGGAGCTAAATAAATGTCAGCAGTACTGAGAGACTCTAAGTTGAAAACAGTAGTAAAAAAATCTTATGGGCACAGGTACCAGAGAAGTTTCGTAGTAATAAACTTTATCTGAAAAATCCTGTTCATATTGCAGATACAATGGTAATTTACATATGGAGAAATTATTAAACCAAATCAAACCCACTTAACTTCAGACAAAAGTCACGTATCAATTGCATAAACGCTTTGTAGAGGAATAAAACTGAAGGGACTAATTCTGAATCTTTTTCTGAACCGGTGAAATGACCTTCATTTGATATTTGCAATACCTTGAATATCTGCCTGGATAGCACAGGGAGAACATGCTTGCCAACAGCCAAACAATTGTCAGAAAGCAACTTATGTAACACCATCTTGTTGTTTTAATTCAGGCAAGAAACCTCAGAACGAAACAGATGTGACCTCTTTGAAAACTGTCTTGGTAGCCTTGAAATAATCACTTCAGAGAAAATAGATTTCAAGACCAAGTCTCAAAGACTTTCATATCTGTTAGCTATAATAAGGAAGAAAACCCTTCAGACATCTGTTTTCTAAAGAAATCCATCTTTTTGCTATCAAACCAGTTCTTAAAATGAAACATAGCAGGATATGATCTTATGCAGAAGAAATATTGTTCTTTCCCTGTAAAAATCTGTTAAGTATTAAGTGTTTTATTACCTCATTTCTAAGTAACCTAAAGTTTGGCATACATGGAGCCCTAAGCATAAATGGTTTTGGTTCAGTCAAATTTGGCAGTGCTTTTGTTTCTCAGTTCTGGTTTTTTCTAGAGGTTCTGACATTGCACTGAATACAGTTTTCTAACAAACTAGATACTTGCAATACAATAAATGAGTAATTAAGAACTTGTTTCCTTACATATCCATGTAAATTGATGTTGAGCCACTTTTAAGTGCCTGTTAATATAAAGTGCCCCATGATAAATCAAGAGTTTTTTGCAGTATGATTATTTAAATCTAGAAATCAAGGTACTCCACTGCTTATGTTACTCTGGAAATCAAATTCAACAGTCTTTTAAACCAAATTTTTAAATAATTTTAGTACTTTAATTTGTGTCTTTATTTTTCTGGAGATGTGAGTTCCTTGGCGAGGATAAAAAGAATATTTAAAACATTAAGTTGGTGGGAAGGGAGTGGTGTTGCCAAGTTTTTCATAAACTACTACTCTTATTTTCCACACATAGTTAGCTATTTAAACCACAAATGAGATACTGAAGTGAGAAAATAAAATTGTATCCATTTCTCTTAGAACTGGTCTCTATTAATAGCAGAAGTATTCCCTTCTGATGTTTAACTGCAGGGAAGGACAAGCAGTATTTGGTCCTATTGACTTAATTGTAATTACTCCTTTCTAATAATTTTTGATTTTACCTAGATAGTACATTCAAGTTTAATAATGTACTGGGAGACCTATTAAAATAATTAAACTTCAGTCAGTGAGGAGCTATTGAAGGTTATGACTCAAAATATTATCTCAAACACCCTCTCTGGATCAGCAGAATATCTTGCTTATTCCATGCTGTACCCCTGCAGGCCGTGGTTGGGTTGTGTCTGAGTCCTGGTTGCCTGCTGTGTTTGTAATGGTAATGTCCACCAGCATCCTGACTGACCAGTTTCACCCTCAGTGCTGATTTCTCTGCTCTCCCTTGCCTCAGTGTCATTTCTCTATCCTTTCCCTGTCACCTTGTGTGCCACAGCCTTTGTTTCTTCTCAGTGATGCAGCATGTACGAAGAAAAGATTGCTTTTTTTCCTCCTAGTGTAGTTACTTTCCCTGAACAGCATAAGCCAGGCTGCCAAAAAAGCACTTGTTAGCACAGAGACATCCACAGTGGGGGCCTACTGACGTCACTGTGCTTGGAAAAGATGGCTTTTCCTTTTCCTTTTCAAATGCCTCTGCCTTGCTTTGTTAAATCACAGTCCTCATGTCCATCTGATCATTAATCACATGCTCCCCCCTCTCCAACCCTTTCAGAATAATTTATTTATATAAACCAGCATAAAACAGTACTTTTCCTGTGTTGCATATTGCATATTATACATATGATTCCTGTTTGGTTGCAGGAATCTATAAATTGCATTCAGCATATGCTGAAAGACCTGTGTTCAATGCTCATTCTCCTCCTGTTCTCCCCATCCCGTCCTCAAACAGCCTGCAAGCCTCATTGAACATATCTTTGAGAGCTAACTATAAATATGGAGCCAAATATACGTATGGATTTACGTTTCTTACATTTGCCTGCTAGTTTCTGATAATTTTTTCCCATATGGATCCTTCACTGTGGAAAGAGATCCCTTGCTCACACAAAGTTGGCTGATTTGGGTTCACCAAGGTAGAGAGGCCAGAGTCTGTTTGAATGTCAGTCCTTCAGCCTCTGCACCATCACAGAGATTGTAAAATGTGAATGTTTGGCTCTGCTGTGTATAACCATAGTAACGAGTGATGCAGCATGAGACTGCATGGAAAAACAGTTCTGTGATTTTGGGAGTTGTTGGGTTTTAATTAAAACACAGTGGAAAGTACCGTGAGAGTGTGAATTGAACACGGTGCCAAGCGTTGACTTTGCCACGTGTATGATGAGTGTCCTAGAGATGCCACTCTCCCTCTCCACCATGGATGTTCCACCTGTTTCTCTGCTCTAAAGCCCCTTGAGAAAGATTTATAAAAAGTTTTATATTATATAAGGGGGTGGGTGGTGCTGTTGAGACATTCTGCAAATATTAATGCCGATGTTCAGGACTGTTTGCAAGGTAGTTCTTATATTCGTTTGTAAACTCGAGAGTGCTGGCTGAAAACTGAAATCCCAGCACCTTTCCTTGACTTGATAATTGTGGGAAATGGAGTTTTTCATTCACATTCCTGTTGGGAAATTCCTTTGGTTTCTAGTAGAAGACTGGATAGTAGAGTTTTGAGGTGGGAGTGAGGAGGTGATCCATTTTTTTTTTCCATAACCTTGAGAAGGAACCTAGGCAGAAATGTTTGCTGTTGGGAACAATTTAAGGTCTTGGGGGGGAAAAATAAATACCTTTTGTTCACGATGGGGTAAGCAATAATACTTAAAGCTGTGCATGTAATCTGTTCTTGTGCTCTTGGCGAGTTGTGTGTGTGCTGGCCTTTTTACAGACTCTCGAGCTGGACACAGTTATGAAGATGAATAATGCATTTGCAAAAAAACACAAACAAGATGCAAAACAGAACAAAAAGTTAATTCAACATAATCTTAAAATATAGCGTTGTTCTTGGTTTGGTTTTATACAGAGATGTAATCTTAAGGAATTATATCTCTTCCTCTTCTTTCCTCCCATACCAAAAATGTAGAACACAACATTTTAAGGTGGTGGGGTATTTTTTCTACTGAACTAAACCCAAAAGTCACTATTTGAGCTAGAATTGAAGTTCAGGTCCTCCCAGTACGGCAAAAAATAGAGTTTCTTGACATTTTGGAATTTTGAAAGGAAGATCACTAATAGAACTGCACACATTGAGTATTTATGTAAATACTGTAAAGCAGTAGCAATTCTAAAAATATTATTTTTGTGGTAAAGTTACTTAAGTCAGCAGCTATTTTCCCCCTTGAAATTAGAAAACCCACAGTCATTTTCCACAAAATGTATGCCAGCCAAAGTGATAACATACCAGAGAAACCTAATTGATACCAATGACCATGAAAAGTCATTTGCTTTCTTTAAAGGATCTCATTATATGCTAAATTCAGCAGTATTGTGAATCACAAGCTGACTTTGAAAATCATCTGAATTTCAGGCTGTTGACATTTAGAAGCTGTAGCTCTTGGAGAGCCACTGAATATTTTTGCCCTTTGAATGTTCAGCCCTCCAGGAGCTGAACATCCACTTTTTCAGACTCTGGCTTTATTTCCTGTTGTGCACATTTTTTTAGGGTGTTAATTGACAGTTGACTTTTTTTAAAAAATTACCTCATGTTCTCTGTTTTTAAAACAGCAAAGAAAGAGAGAAGTGTAGAAGAAAAAAGTACTCACACTTGCCAACCAGAAAAACCCCAAATCAACCAACCAAAGAACACATTAACCAAGCACCACCACAAATCCCCAAACAAAATTAAAACAAAAGGAAAAACAACAGCAGCAAAACCCCCCAACCTTTC
The DNA here is from genome assembly GCA_013397795.1 of Orthonyx spaldingii. NCBI lineage: Eukaryota > Metazoa > Chordata > Aves > Passeriformes > Orthonychidae > Orthonyx > Orthonyx spaldingii. The sequence goes on along the minus strand of VZTJ01002639.1, from coordinate 779,755 downwards.
CTCAATCATCATGAAAATGTCCTGACTTTTTCTCTCAGATTCAAGATGTTGTTGTAAAAAATGGACAGGGGTTCACTGAAATACCTTTCAATTTTTTATTGCTATTTGTAATGAATGCTGTTTTGGTATTATAGCTTGTCATATGTTCCCTTCCAGAATAGAGAAGTTCACTGTTGAAAATACATCACCTCGAGAGGCAAATAATATTTCAAACCATCGGGTGCTAATTAAGCCAGAGGCACAAAATAACCAGAAAAACAAAGAAGTGAGCAAAAATGAGGAGAAGAAAGCTTTGGAAGCTGAAAAATATGGATTCCAGAAAGTTGGGCAAGATAAACCATTAACAAAAATTAACAGTGTAAAGCTAAATCCCTTGGGATCCGAGTACAGGACTTTGCCCATAAGCACGATTCCGGCAGGACACTTCAGACCTGTCCATTTGAATGGATCTGAGAATAAATCCATGGGAGCCGTGCTGGCGGACGGTGGGGATGGCGCTCATCACAACGCGGTGCAGGCGCACATGGAGTCCGAGCGGGTCATGCAGAGAACTAACTCCATGCTGCAGCTGGAACAGTGGATTAAAATACAGAGGGGGAGAGGACAGGAGGAGGAGACAAGAGGGTAAGTACTGTGTAATTCTATTTTTTTTCCCTGTTAGGCTTTCCAGTAAATAATACTTACGTTTGTACCCTGGTTAGTTTCTTTGCTTCTTGGTCTATATGACATAAATACATTCTTTGTTGTTCTTTGTAGGAAATGCCTGGATGACTTCTCAGATTTATGAAAGTTTCTTTTATTAGCATTTGAGTGACTATTAATAAATTGAAGTATATAAATAACTCGATAAATAAAAATGGCCAGAAACCCTTTTTGGGTATTAGAAATTTCCCTGTCCTAGCAGGGAAAAGGTGTCATCAATCATAAAAATTCTTTTTCCTCCTAATATCTGTTCTTGAAATTGCCCTGTGTTCTGCATTGTTGGATCACAAATTCTTGTAATAATATATTTTATTTGAAATTCTTAAAAAAATATTCCCATGAGCTTTTAAACTTTAAACCAGCTTTAAATGAAGAGAGAAGATTTATCTAAAAGTAACTCACAGAAATCTAACTTGATGCTTAAAGCTTCTCCTCTCATGAAATTAGCTATCTCCCAGTTATAATATTGAGCTCTAGTGCTTATTCATGAAGCTTTAAAATGATGTGTGAATGATTGACAATATTGAATGTCATGCCAATAGCAATTTCTCTGTCTGACAGAAGTGTAGGGACGTTGCTTCCAGGCTGGCTTACAGACAAGCAGCCCTAGCATGAAAATGTAAGAGGTTTTTAATATTACATTTGATAGGAAGTATCGAGATGCTATCACAGGAGATATTTTGAAGAGCTGGAAATTAAGGAGTTTGTGTATAGATGGATGGCAGAGCAGAGCTTAAGATACACCAAGTTCAGAAAATGTGTTTCCCCACAAATTTCAAAATATGGAGCTGGGGGCCTTTCAGTTTTCTCGAAATCTTGAAAAATTTCCATGAGCTTCCACTTGCCAAGGTTGAACATTTCCTCATTGCCTTTAGCCCTTCATTAAATATAATTAGGACTTGTTAATGTGTTGTTTCATGAAATACTTATCCTAAGTAGTTTGATCAAGTTTGAACTTGGAATGCAGACAGCGACTTGCACAGCCTGACATTTATTTTATTATTCAGACTTGCATAATGAGAACTCAGAAGCCTCTTTGATACAGTTATTTTTTTTAATTGGTCTTTAAAACTCACAACCAAACAGAGGAAGTTAGAATAGCTGTGCCAGTTTTCAGTTGTGAACAAATGTAAAGACCCTAAAACTGATTTCATTGTGAGAATCAAATAGAGGGAAGCACTATTAACAATATGTTACTAAGTAACAATATTTTTTTCTTGAGTATAAGGAACACTTGTTTGCCTAGATAGGGGTGGCACTGATAACATAAATGCTTTCAAATGCACTTCTGCATAAAAGTAGCAAACTGAAGGAGAATTGGCCTTGAGCTGTCTTTTTTGCTTTGCATGGAAATGGCCTTTAATAATGATCCAAATTTCTAATGTGCATAGTGATGTCTTTTAAATGTGGCTTCATTTAAATTTAAAATTTTATTTTTGTTCAGGTTCAGGTTGCCAGTTTTTGACTGGAGACAGAAATTTAAGTATAATCAAAGTTGGTGAGTGAGAGCAGAAAAAAGCTCTGGTTTATGTTAAAGCTTAAGGTTGGGGTGTCAGCCTCCTTAGGCTTTGTAAGATCTGTAAAACGCATAACTTGAATTTTTGAAAAAAGTGGTCTTTACTTAGTGGGGAAAAGTTGCTGACTTGCCACAAAGCTGCTTTCCAGTGCATCTGTATGAGTGTATCTGCATTAGAGGAATCATGGAGGACCCATCTGAGTATCTCTGGTGTGTCAGACTGACAAAAAAAAAATTAGGACAAATACTAAAATGTTAACAAAGAGGTTCAATTAAATAACTATATATAAAAGGGGAGTTCTTAGCTGTCCTCATTATTGAATGAAAAAGGTTCACTATACAGCTACTAAATTTTTTAGAGGAACAGGCTGACCCCTCAGTAGTTTGCCCAAAGAAGTAATGAGAATGATGGCAATATAGTTTTTAATTCTTAAGGTGCTATCTGCTGTTTCTATGGATTTAGACATCTAGTTTGGCAAAAGCCACATGAATAAACTGCTACCTTAAGGAAGACAAACTTTTTTTAAACCAAAAATAAATGTGGTGTAAATAAAAAATAAACACATTTCACTTCAGTATCATTTTATTGAATTTTGCACAAGTCAGTTATGAAAAAAAATGTTTTCAACAAAAGTGGTTCGCTTGAGCGGTCTTTCTCAAATGTGTAAAAATACAGAAGGGTTATTTGGTACTAAGTGAGGTTTTTTTATTTCTGCTAACCGAGGATGTGAGCCTGTCTCTCTGCCTTGCCCTTATCAGATTCATCCAAAATAATGAATGCCTGCCATAAAACACCAGGTTTCTATCTTCACTCTGTCACTCTCTCTTGATTCTTACGTGCAAGTTCCGTATTCAGGGCCAGCTGATACTTGTGTTCATTAGGATGAAGGACTGTTTTGAGGTTTCAATCTGAGAATATTCATAATGTTGCAGAACTGAGCCCCTGAAGGCTTAGCAGCAAAGTTGCTTTCCCACGTAGTCCAACTTGGACATCAGAACCGCTATTGCTACCCAAGAGTAGTCCTAGAGACAACCTCTAAAGGTGTCTGTAAACACATGTGGAAGACTCAATATGGGAGCAATTATAAGGAGCTATTTGTGATGACAGCTGCAGAAATATTTTATAGCCTCAGACCAAACTGCAGCAGTCTCCCCTTGTGTGCAGGGCAGCTGGAAGCTGCGGTTCTGTCTGGAGTTGTGTTTTGAATTCGGCTGGAATGACATTTTTGCAAGTATCAACAGTACATTGGTGAATCTACTTCAACTTTATCAAGTTACATAAAGCAAGACTTCAATATTAAGTGATTGAGCTTTTCACAGTTTTCATGGTTTACCAGTTGAAGATGGATTATGTTATCTTTCTAAATGTTCTAGAATATAAGTAATTGCATGCGGATTTTAAATTGATGTCTTTAACACAGTAAGAATTTCAAGGCAGCTTTTTTGCAAGTTCAGGATATTCAAAGGTGCCAACAGGATTACTCTGCCCATTTAATTAATGAAATGTGTGAGGAGCTTCAGTGAGTGGGGTATGTCCTACTAAATACGTTCATGAAAATGTCAGGCCTCACTTTAGTTGTTGTGGGGTATAGCTACAATTCTATTTTGAAAGTTAGAAATGGAGCTCAAAAGCATCTTGTTAGTTTGTTTTTAAATATGGAGATGGACAAAAGCCTTATCATTAATGGTATGTTACCAAAGAAATTTAGAGGTATTTAAGCAGATTTTGCAACAAAGACTAGGACTTCCTTTTCCCTTTTTATAATTTTCTTGCAAGATTGGAAAGCTGTGCAATCTACAAAGTGGGGATAATTCTTCATTAATGCTTGAAAAGCTTCAGAAACTGTAGCAGATTTTGTACGTAAAGCTCTTTATAGCAGTCTTCATCTTTGAACTGTTACAGGTGATCATAAATACTCAGCTGAACTATTTTCAGTGAAAAGTGGGTTTTACCATCATCAATTTCCTTGATAGTTATTCCATAAGGATCTCATAGGCATCATGCTGGTTTACCTTGCTGTTTGCTCTATGTTTCTTAAATTATTTTTTTTTTTGTGGCACTGAAGTGATTCAAAACCATCTTCAGGTTCTGGTGCCTCGTGGTGCAGGGGTTTCAGTTAAGATTAGTGTGGGGTGCAGCTGGAAGCTGCTGCCCTCTCATGGCTAAAGCAGTACCAGTTTGAGGCTGGTTTTGTTGTCTCTGAGCAACCATCAATCATATGCACGATCAGTAGCAAAAGGTTTTAAGAGGTGCTCATTTGCATTTTAGATAAGCGATGAATGAATCAATGTTTATGACCTAGATTTTGTCCTCTGAAAAAAAATGAACAAGAAGTGCTTTGTCATACTTAGGCATGCATCGAGCCTTGGTATAGAAAATTTTGCATTTCAGCTAATGCTGAAAGTTGCTAAATCACTGTAGAACTCCAGAATTTTAATGGGGCAAAAAATTAAAGAAATAAGCCTTTGAATTCATATCTGAATTGAAAAGCAATAAAATATTATTATCAAACAAAGACATATATTGCTTCTTGTTTCACTTGAATGGCTGATAGGGAATGGCTTGTCCTGGACAATTGCAAAATATAATTTCTTTAGACAATTCCTGCAGCTTTCCCCTGGACTGCTGTTAAAAGGATCTTCTTCTTTTTTTTATGTCCATAGTAATTGCTCAAGATTTTCTTAGGGATACAAGAGCGTATTTTTTAACATTTGATAAAGCGAACATTTCAAATGGAAATATGAAAAACATATGGAAACAGTGTAGAATTTTAAAGCTTTAAAAACTTTTACCTGTCCAGCATAGAGACAAGTTGCAAGATTTGGTCAAAACTTGACACTGCTAGACTGGCAAGTTGGTAAAAAAATGAAATATGGATTATATCAGCAAGAGCTAATCAGAGAGAAAGGACCCACTTTTGGCTGCTGCAGTGCATTCAGTCAGCATCATTGATTCTTTAACTGTTGCCTTGATTTTCTTGTGTGTTTTTTAAACGTCATTTGAAGTACTACAGAAAGTAAGAGCTGGATAGACTTACTCATAGTGAACAACTTTATATTGCCGTAATATTAATGCTAACGAAAGGAAACTTGCGTTCCAGCATAATCTCCTACCAGACGCTCCCAAGGAACATGCCAAGCCATCGCGCTCAGATGTTGCCCCGGTACCCAGAAGGGTACAGGACGCTGCCAAGGAACAGCAAGACACGTCCAGAAAGCCTCTGCAGTGTCGCTCCCTCGGCGTATGACAGAGCCATGGCACCCATGAGCGCCGAGGACAAGCGGCGCTCGATGCGCGACGACACGATGTGGCAGCTCTACGAGTGGCAGCAGCGCCAGTTCTACAACAAGCAGACCACCCTCAGCAGGCACAGCACCCTGAGCAGCCCAAAAACCATGATCAATATCTCTGATCAGACGATGCATTCGATTCCCACGTCCCCCTCGCACGGGTCCATCGCTGGTTTCCAGGGATACTCCCCACAGCGGACCTACCGATCGGAAGTGTCATCACCAGTGCAAAGGGGAGATCTAACCATTGATCGCAGGCACAGGGCGCATCATACAAAGGTAAAAATGCTTCAGTTGATGGTTAAAACTCTCATTTACAGGGCTGTTCACTAGAAAGTGTCTGATTACTGTAAAACTCATGTTGCACTGTATAATGTTTCGTTATAATGGAGATTGCTACGTCACTGTTTTCGTGGAGAAAGTTTTGATTTTAAAAAGTACTGAAAAATCTAAGGGTGGTAAAAATGTATGTTTTTAAAACACTAGCTGATGAAAACGTCCTGATGCTGTTTACTGTCCATGATAATGTTTCTCTAAAAAAAAAAGGAGTCAGGAGGCAAATTATTCAGAATAGCTTGTGTATGTACAGAAATCTTTCTCCCTTCCAGCTGCAAAAGGACTCAGACTCCCAGGTTTCTTTCCACATGCTGTTTTCAGTTCTTCAGCAACAAGTTTAGCTGCCTTGGATTCCAGCAGCAAACTTTGTTCCTTTTTATGCCTTTGAGCTCTTAGGGAGATCACTGAAGATCAGTCTAAATGCACACAACCTTAGTTCTTGACCAGTGTTAACTCTGTGGGTCTTCACCACTGAGAGGGAGACAGGAAGAATCGTAAACTTGGGTGCTGTATGCACCACTCTGCTACATCCAGCATGCTTGTGTTACCATGGGTTTTAATAGATTGGAAATAATTAAATAAAAATTACTCCTTCATTTGGAAGCAAAACGAGCATTTTTTCAAAAAAAATGTATCCTTGGATGTCTTCTTTTTGATGCAGGGGGGAAAAAAAATCCATAACTACATCTTAAAGCAATTTAAACAACTTAGAGTTGATTATCAAGTCTTGGATTTTAAAGTTTATAGATCTCCATCACCAAAAGAATCATTTTGTTTTGACATCCCTTATGTCTCAACTGCTCTGGAAGTTTAGTAATCAGTGCTTCTCACATATCTGAGAAATATTGCTGGGGTCAGTGCTGCAGAGCATGTCTTACTTGTCCTGTCAGCCATGTTTTGCTTCCTGATGTTTTTGTTCCTCGTTAAACACTTTATGCTAGTATTTAATTTAGTATTTAGTATCTTTTATACAAGCCTCCTGTTTCCCTTGAATTTTTCATGCTATGTGCTTGGTGTTTCATTAGTTAGACAACCAGCTTTTGCCATTAGCTTAAAAACACAGCTGTCTCTAAGAGGTGGGTAATTAGAAGACTGATTATTTGAAATCAGTAGGGTAAATTTAACATTGAAACCCCATCTACATAGAGATCTTAGGTTTTTTGATGGCCTTCAATGGTAAACTTTCTGTTTTAGGTTCTCAAAATCCCTGTGAAACCCCTCATTGACAGAGATTTGAAAGTGCCACGCTGTGTCTCTCCAGGGCTCAGTCCCATCTATGCCCATTAAGCACTATCCCAAGTTAAGAGCTGGGGTGAGCTTTCTTCTCCAGGGCTGTGTAGCCTGTATTTGTCATATGCAGTGCTGCACTTCTGCAAAGATAGCCATCCAAACAGAAAGTTCTAGAATTTATCCAATATTTTGTAATTCTTTTGTCATGAGAAGTTAAAACTTAGTGTACCTGGTAATACATCAGTTGTTATATGCTGGAGCCTTTAACCAACAAGAAGATCAATTTTTTTTGACCAATATATTTTTCTCCATGTACTACAAGATTGTAATGTTATGATCCCTGGCTGGACTTTTATATTTGCAGAATTCCTGTTAACATTTGTTACCTTTTAAGCTTTTACCTTTTTTAGACTTGTTCACAAGTGATGAAATAGAATATCTGGAGAGGGACATAAAATAATTAAAATACTCTTTATTATGTATAACACAGAAAGGAGACTAATGTCCACTAACCTGAGGAATTATGACAATAAACTAAAAAATTTTGACAGTTTTATAAAGTCATTAGTTCTCCACTCAAACAATTGAGACTCGAGTGCTTTGAACCCATATTCCTGTACAAGTTTTTTGATTGAATCCAGTGGCACAGGTTTGGACCAAAATTTCCCCCTGTAAAGACTGTTCCCTGTCACAGCTGAGCTTGCACATGAAGAAATTTAAAAAGTAGAAATGTGATGGGTCATTTCACTGAGAACTGGGGCAGTCTTTGGGCCAGACTGTCATTGGGATTGGATAGCTCTGTAGGAAGAGGAGCCAAGAAAAGTTCTTCCTGCCTGTGATCCTTTACAGTGCTTAAGAGCAGATAAAACCTTTACAGTGACCCCAAGAATGGTTTTCTCAGTCCATGATCATCCTGTCAGCAGAAAATCGAAACTATTTCCTGGGAAATAATGACAGCTGATCCTTGCTGGCCTAGGAACCGCCAGGGCTCCTGAATGCCCTTTATCTGCCTTAACTTTAATCCATCTTTAGAAGTCCCTGTCTGGCAGAGAGTACTTGACCTCATCTTCCCCACTCTGTGTAAGGCTACTTGGCAGCACACTGTCGTCTTTGTTCAAAACAGCTTCAGAGTTTGCTCACTGAACTTCATTTTAGTTTGGTTCAAGATGGCCTTTTTTCCTGTAATGTGCAGTTTCCTGTAGGCACTTAGTTGCTGCTTTTGTCTCCATTCTCCTCCTCTATATGCAGGTAGCTGCATGGGAGGGACACCATACCATTTTTGGGTTTGGGGTTTTTTACATTTAAAATGTGAAGATCTTGCCTGGATCTCATCCTCAGCTAAACTGAGCTAAAATCAAATGGCTAGAGAATAAGGCTGAACTTGCAGGAGCTACCTCATGTGTTGGAACTGGACAGATGAAGAAGATCTTTTAGTCATCAAGCAACTTTATAAGAAAGTGGACACTTAAATGTCAAGTTCGATCCAAAGTTGAAGACACAGAAAAATGTGAGACAGAACTGTGCTTGGCAAGGCCAGAATGTTAGTTCTGAGACCAACGTCTTAAGAATATTTTATGCTTTGCCTGTGGACGTCAATCATGACATGCCACTTCCAAAGCAGGTAGCAGGCAGAAATCTGAACCCAGAAAATGGGCTCAGATGAAGGGACGGCTAAAACTGAAAGATGCAGTGTTTGGGTCGCCAAACACACTGCCTGATGAGTGTCATGGTGTAGTGCCATTTTGACAAAAGCTGCTAGCTCCTGATAGTTGCCATCAATCTCCAAATAGCTCCAGAAAGTGCACTGACTGCCTCAAGAGCAGGGCTCCTGATGATTGACTATTCTTGCAAATAAAATAAAGCATATTGATGGTCAGGATGAGATTTAAAAGATTTAAAAAACCTTCAGGAAGTTAAGAAATCACGGCCCCAGGTGTGGTCAGTGAGGGTGAGGAGGGGCAGGCCCTGCTGAGGGCTCCTTGCAGAGGGGTTACTGGGGCTGCTGGAGTGGGCGATCCCTGGGGATCTCTCAAAGGACAATAGTGAGAGCATCTTGCAGGAGCTGGGGGAACACCTGGGTGCTCCCGGAGCATTGCTCCAGGATGTGCAAGGGACAAGCCCTGTGCCACAGGGCAGCCCAGGAGAGGGGAGCAGCACACCTGAGCAGGTGGGAGAGCATGTAGGGGTGCGGGGAAGGTCCTTTTGCTTTCTCTTTTCCATTTCATCTTCCCAGTCCCATCCCACTGCATTCAGTCACTCCCAAGTGCTATCAGTCCCTCCCTCGCACATCCTAGTGACCCCAGATCAAAGAGGGATTTGAGGGGAAAAGGGTTGAAATTGAGGGGGAAAGCCTCCTTTTCTATTATTGTCTGTGTTTAAATTGGAGGGGTTCCCTCTTCACCTGTGATTCCAAGGGTATCAATTGAAGGAAAACCTTCAATTTCCCAGGATTTAGGAGTATTAATTGATTAGGAATTCTTATTTTATGGTTTAAAGGGAAGGGAAAAACCTTTATGAGGCCATTTTATGGTTTTGAATTGAGGGCAGACTCCCCATTTTCATCATCTTAAGGTTTTAATTGCAAGGGAATCCTTGTTTTCCCTCAGTTTTAAGGGTTTGAAGTGAGGGAAAATCCCCCCTTTTGTAACACGTAAGAGAAAGAAAAGCTGGGGAAAAGTGAGGTGAAAAAGGACAGGAAGAAGGAGAGGAAAAAGGATGTAAAAGGTGAGGGGAAAAGGGTGGGAAATGTGAAAAAGGTGGAGATAGTGAAAGGGAAAAGGGTGGGAAAAGGGAGAGAAGAAAGGGTAGGAAACATGAGGTGGAAAAAGGAAGGAAGTGTGAGGGGGGGAAAAAGAATGAGAAACATAAGTGAAAAGCTAGAATTGTTGTTTACATAGTCTGTTAGTAGGGCAACAACAATGAAGGAGAACTGTTAATTAAATTAATTATGAAATTTGGGGATATTTTTAAAATTTAAAGGTAGACTACTTGAGTGACTTAGGTAGTAGATCAGCAGGGAGCGTGACTGGCGCAAATCATAGCAACTTTTCATGAGAGTGAAGTTGGCTTGACTTTTTTTTTTTTTAGCGTTTGAAAGTTTTTGAGTCTTTCAGAAATAACTGTGGATCATACTGTGCTGTTTTCTTTGTACAGCATGTCTTTGTGCCCGACAGAAGGTCGATGCCAGCAGCTCTGAGTTTACAGCCTGTTACTCCTCAGAGCCTCCAAGGCAAAACAGTGAGTTGGATTTTTATTTGGTACATCAGGGGGGTTTTAAGAATAATCCTTTAAGTATGAAGAGGCAACACTGAGATTTTATTCTATTTAAAGCTTGCTTTGAATGTAGCCTTTATTTAAATTGTCGGGGAAAGAAGTACTCTGCGGTTCCACCGAATTCGGAGAATACCATGTAGCTGCTGAGTCAGGATTTTCTTTGGGAAATGCAGATTTGTTACTTTTTAATCATCATTGATACATTGCTGAAATTCCTGGGAGAGGGTAGACTACATCTCAGAATGCTTATTTATCCATTAATTATTTAGAAAATCCTAGAAGTAAAGTTTGGCTTTTTTTTTTTGGAAAAGTAAAAGATACTAAAACAGCATTTTGTAAAATTATGTCCTTTCTGACATTTTGCTGTGGTAAAGCTGAAATTCTCATTGAAGATATTCCATCAAAATGATATTGGTGAATACTGTCCACTTTACTGATTGAAACATGACTCTCAGCCAAAAAATTGCCCTAAATTTATGTCATTTCTTTACTAGTTTTTGTCTCCTTTTTTGTCATCTCTCTGTCTGAAAATATTGATTGAGAGAGTTACGAATGAAGAAAACAGATTTTTTTTTTAATTTTTTTTTTTTTATCATACTGTGAGCAGCAGTTCCCAGTCAGTCCTTCCACTGCCTCGAGCCCTGTTTCATGCACTTCCCAGCACAGATTTCTGGCACCTTCAATAACTTTTGTGGGTTGGCCTTTGGCAGCTGGAGCCTTCCAGACGTTTCTTGGGGTTCACAGCCCGCTCAGCTCTCCTGGGCTCTGCTCGTGGAGCTGGCCTGATCTCCAGAGGGACAAGGAGGTCCAAGCTTCTGCCTGTAGAAACCAGAAATCCTGCCCACAGCAGGGACCGGAGGAGGAAACCTGTAGGTAGCTCTTAGAAAATTTTGTGTTGTGGTTGTTGCACGAGTCCCAAGACCTGCATCATGTGCACAGCACTTGCAGCAACATTATGAATGTATAGAGAGGAGTTGTGTTCAGTGGGCTCCTCTATGGAAAAAAAGTTGGGATTGGAGTGCCATTAGTTTATTCCTAATGCACTAAAATTGGGCTTTTGCAGAATGTACCAAAAGGAGTTTTGGTCTTGAAAAAGTGGATTGCTGTTCCTTTTGCATGAAGATGCTACTTTTTGTTCTCATATTCCTAAAAACAAGACTTCTTGTGCTTTGACTTGATTTTAATTTTCAGACTGAAAGCACTGTCACCTATTTTTGGAGAGAACTCAAAAATGCCTTGCATAGCAGTCTAGATTCTTACCCTTACTCTCTAAAATTAAGTATTTTAAATCCAGGTATTGAAAGAGTACTGTAAGAAGGAAAACTGCTATTAGACAATTTCGGTTTGGTGATGGTTTTCCCTCAAAAGCAAATGGTTTTGCCAACTGAAGCTATGTGAAAATCCCTTGCTCCCTCTTGTGGGCTCCTCTGTTCTGAAGTCACAAAAGTGCCAGTGCCCTGCTGCTTCTCAGGGGTTTTTCCTCTTTATTCTGAGAAACGGGTATTCATTTTCAGTATTTTTAATATGTGGTTCTCTGGAGGTCTTTTCTTTACTTCTTTGCTTTGGGGAAGTTCTGTGGCTGTGGGAGAGAGCGAGCAGGGTTTTAGGAGGTTTTTGGTTTTGGGCTTTATTTAACTCACAGGGCTTGTGAGAAAATCAAAATGCTGGATGAATATTTAGCTTCTTGTAAGGCTGACTTCTGGAGAAGTGTAAGAAACAGAAGGAAACAGGAACATAACAAAAATACTTGTGATGTTCAGTGGTTTGTTTTCTTTGAAGTATTGCTAATAGAAATGGTTCCCAGGAATGGGTCAGGTAGAGTTTCCCAAACTGATCTAAGCTGATGTGTGTGGAATTACCTGACAAATACCCATTTGAGTTGGACTTTATATATATAATAATACATTTAATCTTGGGTCTTAAATGCTGTTCTTTATCCCTTTTTAAGGCTGTATTGTACACCTTAGTCATAAAAATAAAGCAATAAAATAACTGCCAGCTGTGAAAGGTGGGATGGAAAATTGTTTTTGTCATGCTTGTGCAGATTTATTTTGTGAAAGGTGATTATTTCTGAGGTAGTTCAGTTAACATGGGTTTGTCATCATTTTTTCCTCTCAATTTTGACACATACATTTGAAGAATTATTTTTAAAACTCCATTTTCTTGAGGGCATGTTTTGGTTCTTTCACCAAGTTCAAATGGCTGCCCATGTACACGTAATGACATCCTGAGGGCTGGAATTGTCTCCCCCTGATGTAAGTCAATATTATTAATTTGGTATGCGTGTCAGGAAAAGTTTGAGTACTGCACAGACTTTGTCCTGCAAAATCCTCAATTATTTTTGTCCTTGATACGAAATGTTTCACTTTTACGGCATTTGCTGGCTTGAGTAGTCAGAAGTTAACCCTTCATTTTATATTTGGAAGTGTTCAGCTGGGGAAAATGGTGTCTCTTGTGTCGTATCACTGTCCGAGTTCCTGTAAGGTACTCGGAAGGTGCGCCTTGATTTACTTCAGAGGCAAACTTTTTATAAGGTGCACCTTATGTTACTGTAGTGTTGTTTGGGGTACCAATTAACCTTTTCTCTACTCTTTGGCTTCTCACACTGCACTCCTTCAGCCGGAGGAGCTGACACTGCTGCTCATAAAGCTGAGACGGCAGCAGGCGGAGCTGAGTAGTATCCGGGAACACACACTAGCACAGCTCATGCAGCTAAAACTTGAGGCCAGCAGCCCAAAGGTCAGCTATCAAGCAATGTATGTCATGTTCCATTCTCACTAACTCATAGTCACTCATTAATCAAAGTTTGCTTTGTACTGCTAGTGCAAAATTTTCTGACTCCTATGCCAGTAGAATAGAGTAACGTTGATTCTTTGTGTGCGTGGTGTTCTGCTATTAACCGTTTGACGTTTTGCTTTTTGAAATAAGCCAAGTTGAAAGTACATAGGAGTATTGTAAAATATGTTGTAGTTCATGTGTAAAATTAAGTGGGTTTAATCTATCGGTATTACAAACAAAATCAGTTGTGATAGATTGAGATTAATCTATTGTTTATACAGCCTCCTGTCAGATACCATCTTATTTGTAATTAGTCTGTGAAAAGCAGGACGTGTTTAAAACACGGATTTATCAAAGGGTTCATAGTTGCTTGTGTAGTGGACATTTATATAAGCTTACTGTATTTTATATGTGAGCCAAAATGTAACATGGTAGTTCATAGTCTGATTTGTAGCAAACTTTCATCTCTTCTGTTTCGGGCTCAAAATTTGTTAACAGTTCACCAAAAAAAAAAGGCATTTAAAAGCAGCATTATATTTCTCCATAAAACAGAAAGTTCACTGTCTAGTTCAGTTTACGTCTTTGAAAGCTCTTTTCATGCATCCTGCACCTTCTGTCCCTTTCCTTTTTCTCTCTGACTGCTGCCTCCTAGAATGAGATTCTTTCACATCACCTTCAAAGGAATGCCATATATTTGGATCACCAGGTGGGATTTGCAGTTTACTTGTGCATTTATATTTCTTAATGCTTTTTGCCTGCTTCTATCAAAGCTGGAAATATCTGGGGAGAAGGATTTTCAGTGCTTTTTATGAAGTTGGATGATGTCCACAGCATAAAATATCTTAATCAATCAGAAATTTGAGATGTTATAGGGAAGAAAAATCTCAATTAAAAATTTGTCAGAAAACAGTAGCCAATCACCAGTTAATTTTTCTGTTCTAAATATGTTCCTAATTTCCTTTTCATTATAACACTAACTGTACCATTTTACATTCTTTAACCAATCTTAATATATTTCCAAGCTCATATGACACACATGCAATTTATAAAATATGGGTACTTCTGAGAATTGCAGTTTTTCAAATTAAGAAGAATTAAATGTTTCTACAGGACATTAAATAGAGGTTAAACATGAAGAAATATTTTAAACAAATGATAACATGGCTCATTTTCTCATTTTTCTCAGTTCATTCTGAAGGATTTATATGAGAATAAGATTTTAAATCTTTGCAATTTCTGATACCTTGTAGAGTGAGGGTATAGTTCTGTCTTCACTGACATAATTCATTGCTGAGTGAAGAATTGCAATATCACATACCTCTCTTTATGGCCTTGTTGCATGACCAAATGGGATTTCTGTACAATTTGTGTTTGAGAAGTTTTCAAGTGGATTTTTTTTTTTTTTGCTAGCAGTTATAAAAGCCAATTATAAGTGCTTAGAACTAAAATAACCAACTGGATGACCACTGGTTAAAAATAGAAAAATCACTTTTTGTAATAATCTGTCTTGAAATGAAACTTTTGAGCCTTACACTCAAAACCAACTGTTAGAACTTTTATATTCCTCTGCATGTTCCTCCTCTGGGGTTTCACAGAGTTATTAAAAACCCAAGCTGTGCACAGAGACACACAATACACAGTCTCACATAGGCTTGGTTCACCCAGTAACTTTATTTTCCTATTACCTCTTGAAAACAATGTGGGAATTATGACCAATTCAATTTGATGTCAACACATTTCCAAACGTCTCTGTATTGTTTTATTTAAGGGGCTTCGGGAGGTCCAAAACAGTAGGGACACACTGCTTGCTGAATTAGACCAAAATATTGCATCCAACTCAAATATTTCCAGTCTCTAATGTTTTGGAATAAGGGAGTGATTCTGTCTTCAACAGTATAATTCATTGTCAAGAAAGGATAACCGTCAATATGAAGTGTAAAACTGTGGTGGTGTTGCTTGATTAGCCAAGCTTGTCAGAATGATGGGCAGTATTAAATGGGGGGGATTGTCTATGTACAAGAGGCAAAGTGGTAAAAATTACTTTCCTTTTACTTGCATCAGATAAAATTTAGAAATGTGATGTGGTAAGCATTAATTTAGGAAAGTGTGTAAGTCTTACAGTTGTGCCATACCAGAGATGCAAGGAACCAGTACAATTTAGAAATCCAGTCTAAAATACATTATCTTAACCACAAAATCATGGAAGAGCAAGCTGGAATACTTGTCTCAGTTTCTGATAAGTTTTTCTTTTTTCGTCTTGTTTTATAATCCTGTCATCCACCTGTAGAAAATAAATCCTCCTGAGAGTCTTTTTGCTTTCAGTACCACTGCTTCTAGGGGTGGTATCACATTTATAGATTTTCATTATTTTGTCCAATATCAATTTGCTTTTATGTTGTAAAGCATAAAAAATGAAAATTTCTTTCAGTCTAATTGAGGCCTTTCCCCCTTGTTACCAGCATCTGTAACCAGTGTGCATAATCACTTACCCTCTCTGAATTTTAAATGTCCTGTGTACTTAAAGTAGGTATTTCCACTTCTATTTAATCTCTGAAAATAGTGTCAAAACCTGCTTTGCTTATAGCATGTGGTGGGAATCCAGTCCCTTTATCTTCAGCTCTCACCTTCTTGGTCACAGAGTTCAGCAGTGTACACAACAACAATATTAAGATTGTTCTGAGGTTGCACAGGTGATTTTTCAGGCAGACTGAAGTTCATGTGTAGGGAAGGTAACTTATATTCTGCTGCAATAAGTTGTCTGCTGATTAGGTGGTTTTCGTATCAAGAATCAAGAATATCCCATCGCCTTTTTGAAATCGTGCTTTGTTTTTGTACTGCTTTTTCTTTTGGCGATGCTTGGAAATTCTCATGTTATACTTTCTGATGGTTTTGTTTTATGCTTTCGGAATTTTTGTTGTTGTTGTTGGAGTTCAGAGATAGAGGGGAAAAAAGACTGAAAAGACTTGGCACACAGATATCCAGCCATATGATTTCTTTGATGTCTTATAGCCAAATAAATGGTTTTCCAGCACCCTTTTCTTTTTAAACCACTCTGCTGGCTCAAGGTTTGTAGAGTTGAGAGAGAGATTCAAGTACAATTTAGGAAGTAGTTCTGGATGTAGCTAGAAACCCTAGGCAATGATGATTTGTTTGCCAGCGTGGGACATTGAGTACACATAGGATCTCAGTCTTCTGCGTTATTAAATTTTAATGAATCACTTCTTGTGTGCTACTAAATGCAAGCCAGCTGTCTCCTTAATTTATTTGTACCCAGTAATTACAAAAAGTGTAACCAAACCATAACATAGGGTTGGGTTTTTTCCCCAAGTAAAAGCTAGACATGCTTTTTTCTGCTTTGCAAATAAAGCCATGGCAGAAGGTCCCACTCGAACCTTTCTGTTATTATCAAGAATTCCAGCACACCAGTCTTTTAGTACACTTCTGAATCTTGATAGTAAAACTTTTCTTTGGCTGAAAAACCCTTTTCTGCTAAGCTCATGTTAACTGTGTAAAACTCACTATCCCAGGCCAGTTGGTCACAGTAGAAGCTTTACTAAATTTAATTTCATTTAATCTTTTTTTTGTTTTGTTTTTTTCCACTTTTTTTAAATAGCTATTTATGTAAGTAGCTTAGATGTTCAGGAGTTTAAATAATTCTGCTGGGACTTTAATTTTTAGTTTCTTTCTGTTTTCAAAGTGTGCCTAGAAGTAAACAGAACTTGAACAAGAAGTTGTCAAACAAAGGAATGAAGGTCCCCACAGCCAACATCCTCACTGTCTTGGTGTTTTGCTCTCTTTTCTGCTCTTCATCTCCCTTTTTCTGAGATGCTGAAAGTGTCTCTGGGAACAAGTAGTAAATTAGGGAAGGCTGAAATGGCACAAGGAGGTTTGGATTGAGTTGACATGGTATCTTGTGTTTCAGCCTAAAATTCTATGTCCTATGTTAGGATACTACTTTTATTTGTATTTTTCAGGTTATCTAGAACAGGTAAAGGGACCCAGCCCTTTTTTTTCCTCCTCAAAGCAAGAAGGAAGGCTCAAGGACAGGGACTGTAGGGTGAAAGAAAGACTGCAGGGGGGAAGGAAAAGTGCTTCCTCCTTGCTTTCTTGGGCGGAGGGAAGGTGGGAGAAAAGCTTGCTCAGGTCCCATTGCCACTGCTTTTACCCTCAGGGAGCTTGAGAGGAAATGGATAAAATGCCTCATCTGAGTCTTTTGTCACCCAAAACATACTGATGCCACCTCAGCAGTGAGGTCAGCTGCTGTCCCAGTTGACTGCTGCTGCCTCGGTAGAACATACGGGAATGTCATCTGTGTAGGGTGTTACCAGATGTGGAATCCAGGAGAAGGGAGGAAGAGAAAAACTGTTGATGGCTTGGCTTTCCAGTTTAAAGACAAAATACCCACTCAGAAATAAAGTAGCCGTTCATATAATTCACATGTCAAGGAGATGGGGGCTTTATTTGCTTTTTTATGTGACATCAGTACAAAGAAAAGCAAAGATGAAACATCACTTCTGCTGAGAAAGAGTTTTTTACTTAAAGTAAGAAGTAGTAAAGCCAAGACTGCTGAGTTTTATTTGGTTTTGTTGCTGTGTGGCAGTTCACACTTCAGTTTGCTTATGGAGATATTAATTCCAATTTTTGTGACTTGTCTAATTGGAGAGAATCTATGAGTGTAATACTTTTAGTGTTACATGTAGGGTCTAAAATCTGTCCTTTATTGCGCAAAGCTAATGTTTTTCCTTAAATGTGTGAAAACTAAGGCTTGCCTCTGTTACGAGCAAGCAAATATTTTTCCTTGAGCTATTCATTCAATGTGAATAGTGTCCAGCTTCAGTTTGGGAGTAGCTTTATGATAATGCTTGAAGATCACAAAATAGGTGTCCTTGTCACCTTTTAGAGCAAGATCCTAACTGCTCAATCCTTAAATGTCAGTATATTTTTGGAAGCATTCTTACCCAAAGGGGAAAAACACTTGTATGTGACTGCTCCCAAGGCTCTTTGATTGACATTGCTTTGCCAATTGCCTGATTTTTGATCTTTTTTCCATAAGGGCTTAAGGAACTGTGACTTTTCTGGATATAACTGAGCTTTGCAAACAGTGTTAGAAAAGCATGATTAAGCATCAGTGGGAGTAAAAATATTGAAAGAACTCCTGTAAATCAAATTTGGAGCTTCTAGAGGACAAAACATGACTTTAGAATGCCTTGTGAGCAAATATGCTTTGCTTGTTTTCTAATGTGGATTTAAACAAACCTTGAGCAGTTCAATGGAAATTAATTTTGGCATTGTCTGTTATTGGTCAGGAAAGAAAAATTTGAAATATTGTAAAATGATATTAGCTAGAGGATATGAAGCTGTTGGAATCCTGATAATAAAATATCATACAAACCTGTATGGTCCTCATAAAATACTTGAGCTTTAGAGAAATTTTTATTTTATAAATATATCAGCTGACTCTAGTTTGATTGCTTGGCTTTGGACCTTATTGTTGCTCTTCTTATTGAGATCTCTTTTGGTATCACAACTCTCTGGAGTACACCCACTCTCTGGACAAAATTTTAATGTAGAGAGAGAACAACTTCTTGTGTCAGTTCTGGTTTTCTGTTTATGTGTACTGGAGATGATGGAGTACATGCTAGGGGTTGCTTGTTTAGGGTTTTTTCCTGCCTTGAACAAACAGAGCATCATAAGCTTCTTAAGGTACCTTTTATTAGCTGATTAACTTAGCAGCTGATCAGACTGTGCAATGGATAAAAAACAACAACAACAACAAAAAGGTCCTCTTTCTATAATAAGAATTTTTTTTTACCATAAGACAAAAAAAAAAATACTTCTCCAAATGTAGAAGTTAGGTTTTTCATAAATAATTTGGGGCAAGATATACTGGAAGGCATCAAAAACTCATTCTGTTGCATTTCCATCTATGAAAAAAAACCTTACTATGCAAATTCATGGAGAATGTATATATACACACACACACACACACACACATAAATGCAAAGTAAAAGATCATAAATGCTCCTTCACATGCTTTGTGTAACTATACCTGAAACAGGTATTGCTAAAGTTTCCAACAGGTCCTAAAGTTTCCAACAAAAATAGGAGAAGAATTGTGCATTAAGTGGCTTTCCAGTTTCTTCTGGAGAAGGAAACCACCTGTTTTCATAATTTTCCCCTTATTGTTAGGAAAGTCTCCTTTTTAAAACCAAAATCCCATACTTTTTTCTGTGTTACACACTTTCCTGAAACCCTAAATGTATGCAATGTGTAATAAAATACCAGATTTTGACATTTGCATGCTTAACAATAAATACTAATCGTTATAGAAAATGTCTGGTCAGTTCCAAAATAGTTTCACACCTGTGTATGGGGGTGGATAAATGCAACAGGCAATGATTCAAAGTTCCAAAGGATATAAATCAGTGCAGTATATAAAGGCATTTTATGATACGTGAACATAAGCCTATTCACAGGCTGGGAATACTTATATCTTTTTAATGCACACGGAGTTATTAAATCTATAATTTAAAAGGTTTTCTGATAAAGGTTTGAGTGTTCCTGCTGCAAAATCCAATAATCCTTTTCATTTCAATACCATGCAAAGGCAAACTTATTTTAAGCGTTTTTATTTTTTAAAAGGGAGAGTGTTGGTGAATAAATATTACATTGGTTTTGAGCATTTACATTGTTTCTGATACAGTTGTTTGATATTATTAAACTTTTCAGATGTTGATATTACTGAATGATGGAATATATAAAAAGCATGGGTTAAAATGTAATCTACTGCATTGTTAGAAAGAATTAAAGTAGAGGCTATATTTTACAGTGTCGTCTTTCAAATCTAGCCATGCTGTAAACTGATGTTTGCTGTATGCTCCTCCTGATTTGAAATAGATGAAAGAGAATGAACCTTTAATCACCATGGTTCACACTATGATTGAGAACTCGGCGCTAAGACCGCAACTGTACCAGCAAGTAAGGTCTTGGAGAGTGAATGAAATTGCTTTATCATCTGCGAAAATTTTCCTTAGTGACAGTTTTGGTTGTTCCTCAGATTTATTCATAACATTGGTGTTTCTCTTCTTTGCTTTGGAAACCCACAAGTCATCCATGCTTCCTAAAATGCTGCAATATCGTTAGCATGGCTTTCGCTGCGTTTTTGTTGTTGAGTATTAAATGTACACTTTTGAATAACTTTTTCTGTCTAGACGATTTAATTAGTTGATGCTTTATGCAGGTGTCCAATAAATTCATGAAACTTCCAATAAGCTTCCAACATTTGTCTTAGCATGATTCTCTGCAATTAGTGTTCAAAGGTGCTTCTTTCTTTTGACCACTACAAAAGCATGTGAGTGGTGTTTACCTGGTCATTTCTGGCAATTTTGTTTTGTTCTAGGAAGTGGATTTACAAGTTTTTTGTTTGCACCTACCAAGCCTTTAGCCACTGAAGAAAGAAAGGATCAAAATTACTTTGATCTGGGGCCTGTAAATCCAAAAGGCAGTGTCTGTTCATAAAGTCACAGCAGACTTTACTGTGCACACTTACAGAGTATCTAGTGCTGGTTGGCAATGGTAAGATGGAAGAAGAATCGGAAATGTGAATGGAAATATTGTCTGTGAGTTGAGACCTGCATTAACTTATGAGCATGGCCAATCCCTACCCGTTGGCACCTCAGTGTCTTAGGGATGCTGGGGCTGAACTGAATAGCCCCTGTCATGTCAGGGGATGTTTAAGAAGTTTCTTGCCTCAACTACAATGAAGGTGTTGTTCTAACAAGGGAATATCTGGCCAGCTCCCTTGCATTTACATTTGTGCCCTTGTGAGTCAAAATTACACATAAAGGCTGCCGTAGTTTGAAGAAAAGGAGATGTTCTGCCATGTAAAACAGATGTTTGTTATTGCCATGTTTCTGAAAAAATGCTGCAGCTTAATTGCATGTTTCATTTTTTTTAAAGTCAACTCCACATCGTAACTTTGCTTCTGATCCAGAAATGTTGCCAAAAAAATCTGTTTTCCAAAGAAAATTGGGTTGTAAGTGACTGATTTCATGACGATCCGATTTGTGCTCCTACGTGCAAAACAGAAGCTTCAACATGGAACCTGAAGGAACTGTTTGGAGGGGAGTGAGAGAATTAAGGTGCCCTCAAGCCCTAAATGAAATTTTGGGGGTTTGTTGTAATTTTTTAAAGAAGCGTGACTGTTAGGATTTTTTTAAAGCAAGTCAATTTTGTGTGATACAGTATGTAAGACAAATAAATCAATAGTGTATCATGAGCAGAGTTGTTGTAGATGTGTCAGGGGAAATTAGCCCGAGCTTCTAATATTAAATAGACATACTGGAGGTATGGCTGTGCCTGGGCTAATCTGCTCATGTCTTTGGGGATAGCGATGAATTCCCAAGCGCTGCCCTGACGAAGCTCTGCTGTCAGCTGCAATATCTGCCTTCACCTTGCAGGCATATCTGCTGCTTCCTGTCTGACACTGAATGAGCACCTTTTTTGACATTCTTGTCAGAGAAACAGGGGCTCTAACAGGTCATGAAGACTGAATAGCCTGTTACCGCTAGAGATGTGATCTCTTCAGGTCAGAGTGTTTGTGACATGTTGGAAGGCTTCTGCAGAAGAACCCGTGTGCTGCCTTAGCTGAAAAGTAAAAAACATCATCTGCTTTCGTGGATAAAGTTTCCTGCATGAGATGTTGCATTGACTTTCAGGATAGGCTAAAAATACTTCACTGCCTAAATAGTCTTCTAAACTTTTGTAAAGCAAAACCAACCTGTTTAAAATTCTGGCAACTTACTTAAAATCTAAACAACGTATAGTTTTTTATTCAAATAAAATAAATTGGTTTAACAGTCATCTTTGCTGATGCAGTTTTAAAGAGACGTAAATAATTGCGAGAAACCTCTGTGCACGTGACTGAAATTTGTTTTGTTGTCAGGATGCTAAAATAGTTTGTGATGACTGCAACCATTCCTGTGGATAAAGAAAAGGATCTTTCTCAGCTTCAGTTTATTCAGTTCAGTTTTATGTCTGAGCTCATTTAGAGTTAAGCAAAGGAAAGCAAGAAAAGCTTGTATTTAACTTGTCTTGCTTCCTGTTTGTAATGATTAATGGTTCTTTAGTAAAATAGCAAAAATATCTACTATTTCAAATGTGTTATTTATAAGACACTTGTTTGTGATTCGTTGCATCTTCAGAGTTATTTAAATCACTTTGACTTACATCAGTCTGCTCTGCAGATTGTGCTGTAAATTCACAAGTACAAGCCAGGGATATTATTCCATATGTACAGGCAAGAAAAAAGGGTTTTTTACAGACTAGACCCATTTCTACCTTGGTTTTGGGTTTTTTGCTTCTTTCTAATAGTAGATGAGGAATGTTAATCGTGTTCTCTAATCTTTTTCTCTAAAGCAGTACAGACTGACTTTAAAAAGCAAAAATTTCAATTCCTCTTATATGTGTGAGTTCGCTTAAGGAGGAAGAATTAAAATCTGAGTGCAACAAGCCAACATCCAGGTCTTGCCATGGATATTTGTTCTTAATACATTAAAAACATAGAAAAATAGCCCCTAAGATTTTTGTTCCTATAAGGATAGGGAGGTCTTGCTTATGGCTTGTTATTGTTATAGGAGCTACACACATTTCAACTGTTATGCATGTTAGATTTTGAGATGTTTCAGGTTTTGTTATGAACACGAGATGAGTGTGTTCGAGCTAAAAATCTTGTCTTTTCAATTTGTACTTGAAGTGTTTTATGTCACAGAATTCAAAATTAGAGGAGAACCTTGTTTAATGGGGCCAAATGCCCATTTGCTCTGCTTCCTGATAGCAAGAAGTATTTTAAAAAGCAATCAAAAGAGCCTCTTGGAAGTCTTGATTTTAATCTTGTGCTCAACAACAAAATGCCCTAGGTTGTCCTGTTTTAATTTCCTAAGTACAGCATCCTGCAGAGGTGCATGGAGTGCTTTTGGGGTGTGAAATGTCCTCCTGTATATTTATTGAATCAAAACAGTTGGTGGAATCTGAAAATAGCTTATAAAGTAATGAAATAATGCTGTCACTTAAATGTTTGTACTATGAACTACTTAAATAGCTTTAACCACTTGTGTCTCCACGACATCTTACAGTGTCCATCATGGGGGATCTCTGCCTTTCTGGGAATCATCTGGCACTGGCCTGTGCCAGAGGTGGGGACTGTGCAGTTGATGACAAATGATTTCTAACCTAAGAGAGAGGTTCAGTTAAGGTCAAGTTACTTTTTCATATGCAAGGTACACGTTTAGCCAAACTCTGCGTGTGCAGTTTGCCTTGTAAAAACAGCAAGTTCTACTTGTGGAACTTACATCGGGGTGCTGCTCCCTAACGACTGGGAGGTTTTCCGTGTGTTTCCCCACGTTAAGTGGAATGGATTTGGTGTGTTTAAATAGGCAAATGTCAAGGGAAAGGAAAGCCAGCAGCAGCTCCTGTCACTGGTTCAGTAGATGGCACTCTTGCTCTGGAATTACTGTCCTGGCAAAGGCTTTTTAGGAGCGATTTGGCAGAAAAGGCGTTTGTGGAAAGTGACATAAAGTACATTTTGATAACTTGGTCACTGGAGCTCTCATAATGCGTTTTCCAGGGTTATGAGGTTGTTAACCTTGCCTGAAATGTGTAATTGCGTTTTGTCTGCTGCAGTTCCTCCTGTCATTCCAGCAGGATGCGATAGCATTCCGCACTTCTTGCCTTGAGCGAATTTATTGATGTGCTGTGAGAAGTGGAGCTGCTGTTTTGTCAGAGATGGATTAAGTTATTCATATTATTTGGGGAGTTTTTGTGCTAAGTCTGTGCAAAATGTTGCAGTGGAAATGTTAAAATGAGGTGGCTCTCCAGCCGTGCCTATTGTGGGGAACTGGTACTGCTGACCAATGCAAGAAGTTGGTAGCAGTTTGAAAAGTGTGATAGGATTTTAATAAGAAGAATTAGCACGTCTATAGTGTTCTTGGAAAATCTGTTTTGCTTTTCTGAATACTTAAGATGTATTCCTTCCAGGAGATACGTAGGGGTAAGGATGCTGAATTGGCAAACTGTTTTAAACTGGGTTATAATTAAGGTTGAAATGCCAGAAAAATAAATGTCTCTCTTTTTTAAAAAGTATAAAAGATGCTGGCATGAAAAAGCAATCTATTTTTCCAGCCAAGCCACATAAAATGCTGAGCAGTGACTTGAAAAGGTGTTTTTATCTAATAGGGGATAATCTTTCCTCTGTAAAATCTTTCTGTTGTGAAATATAACTAGGTTTCCTCTGTAAGTTAAAGACATTTGGCCATGTTTATGAGTTTTATTTAAATATTTCCATTCCTCATTTTTCTCTCATTGTGATAAAATCAACAGTAAAACAACACAACTCTACAATAGTGGGAGTTTAAATAGATATCTTAATTTGTGTGACATTCATGAGGTGCAAAGGTGCTGTGGCTTTTTTCATATTCCAACATTCATTTTCATGAAATGTCCATTTCAAAGAAAGTTGCTGTATGCTTTTAATACACTATACATACTTTTGAATTGTCACCAGGTACATCTGCATGAGGTATGTGGACATAATATCGTGAAATGAAACACTTTAATGTGTTGAAGATTTATTTTATGTTTGGAATGCTTGTCTCATTAACCCTTCCCTAGTCCTTTTTTTATAAGTGTCCCTTAACATGGACTTATGTTTCAGTAGTCTTTCTTGTACTATTAAGTCATGATAACCTAATTATGACACACACATGGAGGAAAAGCTTCTCTGTTGTGACTCTGTGCACACAGTGCTTTTAATGAAATAGAATATGAAGGCTGATAGTGTTATGTCCATGCTTGCTGTGTAGGACATTAAGTAGTTACTGTGTGTGACAATTCACTCTAAAATGGGGAGCTGCCTTTTTTCTTGTAAAATATTTTAAAATCTTGTTACAGTAACAGATTGAAAAAAGTTAAGAACTTAATGTGAGGAGCTGTATGAAAGTAGTTTGAGGTACTTTGCATCCTAACTAGCACAAGGAGACAAGTTTGCCTGGGTCCAAAGATAAAATAGAAGAGCTTCCATTTGTAGCATTTCTGGTAGCACTCTGTTGGAGGGGAGGAAATCCTATGAAAAATAGGAAATCCATATGAAAAGTGGTGTCACTTATTGGACGTATCTATAGCAAGACATTTACATATATGTTGTAAACTTGGGTCATTCTGCTCTGGTTTTGGATTCACATCTGATCATCCTGCTTATGAAACACCTGGCCTTAGTGGGCCCAGAATGGCTAATTCAGAGTAGAATGAACTCCTGTATTTAGAATTCATATAACAAAGCTCAGACACAATGGTGCATCATTTTTTAGATGTACTGGCAAAGTTCATCTTCCTACATAATCCATGTTTGATTGAGTTGTACATCTTTAAAACTCTAGTTTGCATTAGAAACAGCCTGTTAATTTAATGCAACTCTACTGACAGTCTGCTTGGCATTCCATTTCTTTACTTTCGTTAATGTATATTGGCTAAATGTATATTGTTGGATGTGGTAGGTTTGCCTTTCAAGCAAAAGCTGATTTCTGTGTTAAAACTCTTAAGCTGAACAGTAGTTTCTATTTTCATAGTCCAACTAAGTTGTTTTATGGCAATATTATTCTTCCTTATAGTTAACACAAGAAGAATGTAGGGGTACACTATACAAATATAGAACTGAAGAGCTGGACATTGATGTAAGTAATTTGTATTCCTTCTTCCTTTTCAATGTTGGTGTTTGTATCTATTTTGATAACAACTTTCCTCTTGGCTTTTGGGTTTGAAACCCCCTTCATACAGGTGATTGCCAACAGAAATTGCATCATGAAACTGAGGGACATTTCTCTGTAATAAGCTTCTAACTTGCAGGAAATATTACATTTTAGGCTGAAATTTTAACTGTGATACAATCACCTGAAAAACCATGGGACAGACTGTGAATGTATAAAATCATCTTTATAATACTAAGCAATATGTAAATTAAAATGGAATCTAATACCTATTATTAAGTTGTAAAGATTTAGCTGTGGAATCATAAATTATATGTTTTGAGGCATGCTGTTTCAAGTTATAATAGCACTTCGTACTTTGTTAAGAGGGTTTCTTAATCAATTTGAAAATGCAAGACTGATGCCTACATAATTTTAGAGTTCTTATTTTAATAGCGTTTTATATAGATTCATGTAACGATTTGATCCAGTTAGATTTTGATTACTGGAGATGTAAATAACAGAATGCTAATTGTGGTAATTTTCTGTTCTATACTAGGCTAAACTGAGCCGTTTATGTGAACAGGATAAAGTTGTGCAGGCACTGGAGGAGAAGCTTCAACAGCTACACAAGGAGAAAGTAGGACAATTGTATTTATTACCTAAAGTGGATGTTATTTTACATGCTTATTATCACAACATTGATAGCTGAAATAAAACGAAAATCAGCCCAATGATGCAGAACATTAAAAATAATTCTTTTTATTACAATAGTACACGCTTGAGCAAGCTTTGCTATCAGCAAGTCAGGAGATAGAAATGAATGCAGATAACCCAGCGGCCATACAAAATGTAGTCTTACAGAGAGATGACTTGCAGAACGGACTGCTCAGCACTTGTCGGGAGGTATCCCGAGCCACTGCAGTAAGTACCACGTTCTTTCCAGCAAAACTTAATGAAGTGTGAAATGTTTTATGTTCATATTCTTAATTGCATTGGTTTTGCTTTTTTTTTACTGCATCCAAACAAAAACTCAGTTGTCTTTTACATGTTTGCATTTTTCTCAAAGGCAGATGGAAAGTGATCTTTTCAGTGCATTCATCAAGTGGTGTTTCTCTAATTTTGGGGGGGTTTTGACCAGCAATGGGTGCATACTGACTTTATTGGTGTGGTAATTATCATCTTTATAATACGAAAAAATGATAACAGGAGAAGTAAATAATGCAAGTAAGCTGTTCCATGTGATGGCAAAATAGTGTCAAGCACAAACTTCATTCAGCTTGTTTTAAGCAAAAGCAGCTGCAGGACTGCCATGGTCTCTCTTAGTAGTGGGCCATTATATTTAAAAGAGCTTTCAAATTATGCACTTCCAAAAGTCTTTTTAAAAAGAAAAGGGAAAGGAAGGAAATTGCTATTTACTGTCCTTTTCCACTTGTGATGGTTTCTATGCTGAAATGACAAAGAATGATTGTTGCCTGCTTACAGATGTATCCAAAAAGGCATTTCAGTGTCAAATTCCAGGGGGTAGCTGTGGTAAAACTGATAGGATGTCAGCCCTGAAATCCTGCTTATAGTCTGAATGTTAGATTATCTTCTAGAAGGAATTGGTTGGACACGGAAAGGGGAACCAGGGGAAAGGAAATCCTCAAGATACACTTTCCCTCATTAACTTTTTAATTTATTCTAAATGAGTAAATTGCTTGATGTAGGCTGCAAAAGTGAGATGGTAGGGCTCAAAGAATAATTTTTTTGGTTTTTTTTTCCCCACTTTTCCCTTCTGGTGTTTGCAGTTGCACATATGTAAAATAGCGGTGTATTCACAGGCCTGGGGCACTCCCTGGCAGCCTTGCAGGCAGGGTTGGATGAGTTACATTCCTCTTGCATAATACATTGCCTATGCACACACATGCTGTGCACTCACACATGTGTATTCTGGGTGATAAAAGAGACAAATTTGCATCCATTTTTGTGGCTTTTCTGCCTCACTGGAAAGACAGCTTAAGATCCACATGCCTGCTGACTATAAAGGCGTGTTCTGAAGAATTTGCCCTTGCCTATCTTTTTTGTTAGTGAAAAGACAAAATGCTGGTTGTTTGAATTTCATTCAGTATCATTAGAAAATCAAAAAGCTGCTTAAACATTGCATTCTCTAAATTGTGTGTTTATTTATTTATTGCAGATATCTCTTTATGTGTTACTTCCTGAAGTTTCATGCCACTGGAAAAAGAAAAAAATTTTTTTTAATTGAATTTGCACCTGTAATTCTTTACCTTTGTTATACACTTAGGAACTGGAAAGAGCTTGGAGAGAATATGATAAATTGGAGTATGATGTAACTGTAACTAGGAACCATATGCAGGATCAACTCGATCGGCTTGGAGAAATTCAGGTGTGGCAAAGATCTTACAGTACACTAAATTCACTTTTGCTTTCTATGACTTTTAAAACTATACAAATGAAAAAAGGAGGACAAATGCTGAACTAAGTTAAAAACTTTTAATTTCTTTTTCTACCTTGTAAGTCCTGAAGAAGTCTTCAGTTTTTCCTACTTTTTTTTTTTTTTTTTTAAGTTACAGCACTGGTTTTCCTTTGAAAGCTTCTTTTTTTTGTTTCAGTGAGTGGGTTTGAAACAGGATGGCTTTCTCAGACCTTAGTTGCTCTGACACTCATAATAAATCTTCACACAAATCCTTCCATTTAAGTGAACATTTTCAAATTAAATCGTTCTATTGAAAAAAAATATTACAGAAAGTGCTCTGGGTGTTGCTTCAGGCCTCACAAAGAAAGGGTTCTGCTGTGTCTCTTAGTACTCACTGTGCAGGACTGGGCAGTGTTGGTGCAGAATTCCTAAGGAGAGCTCTCTGTGACACACACACAGACGTGGACATGGAGGTGGGCACAGAGTATCTGGAGCAGGCAGATGGGTGTGGGCTGCATTACAGGTTCTTTGCTTCAGGGGTTGATTTTTTTATGCAGCTATGAAAGAGATTACAAGGAAGCCCAAAATCTGGAAAACTTGCATTGATAGGTCCACAGTGTGCATGTCCATGAATGTAAATAGGTTTATATGCCAGCATGCAAACTCTCTGTTCATCTCCACCTGTTTTGGGGCTGGAAGTGATGGTTCCTTTTCTACTGTTGTACGTAGGTCTCCTGTGCAAAGTCTGCTTGGATTTTCTTTGGAGACAGTAGATAAAATTCTGTTCTTGAAGTGAGGTTTGAACTAGCAGATTGCTCTCACATTGACTGAGGCATTATGAAATTAGTTAATCTTATACTTTTTGTTCTGGACAATATTTGAACGTTTTATGGGAGAGTGTCCATCATTACTACATTTTATTTTCCTGCACTTTGAAGGGATATGCACTGTAGTCCAAAGAGAGAAAAAGGTTTTCCCGTTTTTTTTCCACTTGCGATATATTCTAATGTGCTGGCCATGTATACTGTTTATTTACTGACAGACTGAGTCAGCAGGGATACAGCGTGCTCAGATTCAGAAGGAACTGTGGAGAATTCAGGATGTCATGGAGGGTTTACTTAAACATAAACAGCAAAGAAACTCCTCAGAGGCAGGTACGCTGATGCTTTTGTCTCGTAGGAAATGAAATTGGATCATACAAATTTTTTAAGTACAAGCTTCATCGTTGCTTTTGTATGTTTGAAAAAATGGCACAATGAGAAAAGAACAAAGCAGTTACTACTTTAAGTTGATGCTTTGTGTATTAGTTTGACAGCAACAGGTTGTAGTTCCTGTTTTAAAAGCTGTTTATTGAAAACAATTTTTCTCTTATTTTTTTTCCTCCACCTTTCCCCCTTCCCCCAAACAGGCATCATGGTATCAAGGACGTTTTCATCTATTAAATATAAAAATGAGGTATGGTTTTAGCATATTTACTATTTAGCATCATGGAAGTTGTAATGTGGCTATGATAAAAACAAACATCTTGAATATTTTAAGGATCTGAAGGATGTATTCAGCATGTTTCTGTAAAAGCACTGCATTATGAACTAGTTTTAAAGACTGATACTGCCACTAGTAATTCTAAAACTTTCATTTGTACTGTGTCTCTATATTCTCACTGGTATGTTTCTCTTTTCCATTTCTTACCTTTTCCTCTCCCTAGGCTCTTGCCATAGAAATATAAACCCTGATTTATGGATATGTTTTCTACCCACCACACTTTTCATGGGAAGAAGTACATTGCTTTATATGTTTATTCAGATATTGAGCCTGGTTCTCAGATGGCCAGAGCACCCACAAGAAGAGCTGAAACTGTGGGAGCTCCCAAACGTTCAATTCCTCTGAAAATCTGGCTAGAAGTTACAGTTTTAAAGGGACATTGTCATGGTTATCTAAAGTGTATGCAATATACATCTGGCTTACAGAACTTCCTAAAAGTCTCATTTATGTAAAAATCCTTAAAAATATCATGGATTTAATTTTTAAAAGGATGATTTTGAGAGTTTGTACATGTCCAATAGTGCAGGTGTTAGAATTTACTTTTCTTTGTTAAATGTGGCATTGTCCCTTTAATTGCAAAATCTATAGCTGCTGTAGCCATGGTAATATATTTTTCTTTTGAAGTTATAAATAATTGTACCAGGTGCGCACGTCTAAATAAGGTGACTATTCTACAATCTTTAGGAAGAGGAAGTAGTCCCACCTCGTCCTCCACTCCCTCGGTCCTATGACTTTACAGAGCATCCTCCCATAATCCCCCCTCTGCCCAGTGATAGCAGCTCCTTGCTCTGTTATAGCAGGGGCCCAGTACATCTGACAGAAGACAAGAAGATGTACCAAGTTCAAGGATATCAGAGAAATGGATCTTACTGTGTAAGTGGCTTAAACTGCCACGTTGTCCTTGAAGCATCCTCCCTCCTTTGCACAGTCACCATTTTTGTTTACTCATCCAGCTGCTTTTGTGTTATGGTTTTGTTCAGTTTTGTTTATAGCTGCATCCTTTGCGCTTCGCATTTTCCTGTCATATATTCTGTGCATAGAGAAAATGTCTTAAGACTTAAATTTCATAAAATTAGGTTCTTCCCTCGCTAGTTCTTCAAAAACCGAGCCCAGAGTTTTTTAAAGTTCGTACCAATTTGTTTCCAGAAGATAATTTAAAAAAACCCCACAGCTCTGCCTTTTTATGGCAACATTTTGCTCTAATTTTCTGATTGTCTGCAAACATCATTACTCAAATTAACTACCAAAAAATACTTCTGCCATACCACTTGAGCAATGGAACGCTATCTTAAAGTGAGAAGAGTCATTACAAAATAATTAGTTTGGGTCTTAAGACATAAATACTTGTACCAAACTGCCTGTTTATTTACCTCATACCTTGATGTTCCTCAGGGTCCTGATTATAGGCTTTATAAGAGCGAACCAGAGTTAACTACAGTAGCAGAAGTGGATGAGTCTAATGGTGAAGAAAAAACAGAAACAATTTCAGAATCAGAATCTTCTGCTAAAGGTTTGTCCCCAGGCACAGTGTTTACAACCTTTCAGCTTTTTCACAAGGGAGGCAGAGTTTAACTGTGTTATAGAAGCTGCCTCGTGGTTTGTGTCTTTGTAGCCTGCCCGTTTCTCAGTTTGATGAAACAGCTTCCACAATAAAATAATGATTTAATTATATGACGAGAGAAATTTCAGTCAATTATACCGCAGAAAAATCAAACATTACACTCACCAACAACCCTGAAATCCTTATTGACACCATGTCTAATCACATCACTCACATTCCCCACACACCATTCCCTTGAACAATTACCCATTTTATGTTCTTGCCCTTGAACAATTACTCACTTTTTGAATCAAGCTCCTGATGTTATGTCACTGGAACGTCCAAAAAGGCAGCACCGCAGAATTTTCAGACTCTCATAAGGCAGGGAAACAATGTCTTTTTCTTTTTTTTAATCTTGTAATTGTTGAATTGCCTTCTGTCCTCTGATATAATAGGAATAATGATCATGACCTTGGAGTGTACAGACAATAAAGGTCTTTGCACTTGCTAAATGCTTTAGATTCTTCTCTTCATCTAGCTCCCATAAAAGCTACTAATTGCTTCGTAGAGTCTTTTACCAGGAAGTGCTTCTCAATTCTGTTTGTTAAAACACACAGAATAGTTTGTTAAAGGTGACTTCAGCTTTAGTGCCTCCAAAAACTGTATTAAGAGCTTTGAGAAAAGGTACCTAAACTTAGCTATTTTTTCACCCTAAGGATCCATGTTGCCAGTGCCAGCAGGATCACTGCTTTCTGTTTTGGTACTTTGACTAAGAATTTACAGAGCAGGCTGGTGCAACAGTACCAGAATTTTACCAAGAACTGTCACTATACAAGGATATTGTTTTCATCAGAATGGTCATAGAGATTTCTAAAAGTAAGGTTAGCACATGGTTTGGGTGTAAACTGTGTGAATGACCCTGTGATATAATTAAGCTTGCAGTTACCAGGCAGTTAGTCAATTCAGATTCTCTAGGGTGTTTCTGAGATATAATGTTAAGACACATACTAAATTTCTGTTAACCTGGTGCCGAAAAATTGATAGTTTAGCCTGAGATTTGCTAATCATCAATGACCTAAATTGAGAAACTTGTCTTTCTGACAACATGCCTAGGTTTTATTGACCTGTGATGTTTCTGTTTGTTCATAGTAATTTATGTCAAGAGGTAAAGTAATGATCAAGACAAAATAAGAAAGTCTACACTGACTGTATAAAACAACTCAGTACTTTTTGAGCACCTCAATCTGCTTTCTGTCTTACAGGCAGAAATAATTCTATTACGGCCATTTGTAGAAAAACAGTCCTCAGTCAGAGGAAGCAATAGTAAAAATTCCTCTAAGATAAATAGTGTTTAGGGACAAGGGGCAGAATAAAAGCAGTATATTCTTAAACTGCCTTAAGCTTTGTATATTCTAAAACTCCCTTCAGTCTGTTGTTTATCGTAGCTGTGTTTTATCATTTGAGCATATGAATTTTGTAACAGCCATTTCTTGTTCTGGGCATTCACTCATAATAACAATCCCCATGCAGAAGAAAAATGTAACCATTTCTGATTGCTTCAGTTCTGCTATAGTGTGCATGCCATTACAGCTCTATGCTGTTACAGTAAAGATTTTTACACCATTCTGTCTTCAGTTTTTAAGCTGATAAGGAAGGAAAGGCAGCTCATCTCTGAGTTTTTTCTTGCTCTTTTAAAAAGTCATACTTAAATGACAGTAGTTTCTTATTGAGGGTGGTTCTAAAAATTAATAATTTCCATGGAAATTTAAAAATATTTTTCTAGTTTTGCATGTTACTGTTCTGAACACTTCTCATGTCAGCCATTTCCCTCTCTTTTCGAACATCAGCAATTAAAGAGAAATGAGACCATGTCAGATATGAGACCGGAGGAATATTTATGACCTGTGTAGTACACAAAGGTGATACAAAAAGAAGATGGAATTCTGCTGTGTTTTATCCTTTTTATGTCTAAAGGAGACCCAAACTGTTGCTTTATAGCAGAATTTCGTCAGCTCCTGTTTTCACTCACCAGCTGGCCAGGCTTAGGGGTGGTTTCATTCACACACAGACATGAGCACACATGTGCACACACAAATAAGGCCATCCAAGAACTGGCTGGACCTACAGCATCTTCACCCATCAACTCTCAGTACCTCTGGCCTCTCCAATTCGTGAATGTGCCTTTTGAAGAAGAGTTCCCAAAGCTGACAATGGGTCTTTTCTAGAAAACAAATCAACAGTTTTGGCAGCGTTTTGTGCAGCACTTAGTATGTTGCTTTGCTGTTTTGCAGGCTCACATTTTCCTGTGGGAGTTGTACCACCCAGAACCAAATCCCCAACACCAGAGTCTTCAACAATAGCATCCTATGTCACTTTGAGGAAGAATAAGAAGATAGATCTAAGAACGGTACTTTAAAATAACCTTTGGGCGTTGATCGTGTTCATTTTTAAGTTTGGTAGTTACTTCAAGAGTTGCAGTTATTTTAATTTTCCTTACAAAAAAAAAAAAAGGAATAAAAATCACTGTTATAAAAGCATTATATGCTAGATCAATGGAGACAGCTATAAAAAGAATGATAAAATTATGAGTGCCATGTATGTTTAACTGCATGGAGACTCTCAAACTGGGCAAGAACTAAATGGTGAATGATAAATCTACCAATCTACTGAAGTGCAGGCTTGAGTTGAAAGCATATGAAGTATCTTTGAAGGACATGTATTTACCAGTTTAAGAGCCCCTTTGTAACAAACACAGACTTTTATTTATTTCATTACTAAAATGATTTGGGAAATAGCTAAAGCAGCCAAAAAATAAGGATGTAGTAAGCACTATGCAGGTAATAAGCCTGAAATTTCAGATGAGAGAGTTCTGTAGTCTCTGGGTTAAAGACAGATGTTTACATGTAGTTCATGCAAAAGAGAGGAAAGCTTTTGCCATAGTTACAGCACAAACAGTAGAGGAGGAGTTGTGAGAAGACTGGGAGAGGAGAGATAAACTCCCAGGATGTTGACTGGAGAAAGAATACCACTTCTCATAAGTGAAATTAGCTACCATAAATTACTGAATGCAGCTGATTAGCCTGAAGTTGATTTTTGTCTGTCATAAAAAGTACAAATCTGCCTGAAAACCAGTGAATTTCAAGAACAGAGTAGGTAAATGGGTGTTATTTTGGGAAAAACAATGCTTAGAATTACAGACTTTTAAGTGGTAATAAATTCACTTAGTTTCAGCCTGCACTTGCAGTTAAATGATGCTCAGCTGTAGTTTTTCTTGAAATAAAAAGGCAGAAATTACTATTAGATCAACTGGTATAAATGTCCTGGATCATTAAATTTCAATTACGTTTCTGTCTCAGTCAAATATCTTGTGTTTGCCAATTGTGTAATGTCTGGTTTATCGTTTCGGCTTGAGAGGGTGGCTTTGAGAGAGCATCTCCCCATTCTCTTCATGTTTATCAGTGGTGATGGTAATGTCATTGTTCAGAAAAGCAAATTATTCCTGCCTTTCATTGTGAATTTCAGTCTTTGTTTATTGATAATTGGTTCTTGTACTTTTTTTTCACGTACGTAGCAAGTCTTTATTTGCCCACTATTTTTCTGCTCTTTAGTAAATCATTAGGTGCTCTCTTCTGGTAAGTTACCAGTTTGAAATCTTGGTTTTTTGAAACACGTATATATATATATTTTCTCCATTTAAGGAAAGACCAAGGAGTGCAGTGGAGCAGCTGTGCCTTGCAGAAGGCTCACGGCCTCGAATGACTGTGGAGGAACAGATGGAAAGAATAAAGAGACACCAACAAGCTTGTCTGAGAGAGAAGAGGAAAGGGCTCAATATTATTGGTGTTTCAGACCAGTCTCCTTCCCAGAGTTTGTCCTATGTCAGGGATAATCCATTCAAAGTGGCACAGGTGGGTCCCACGGTGATCAAAAGCTTCTCTGTGTCCAGTTAATAAACAAAGGAGTTTATTTGAGATGGACTGTAGAGTCACAGACACAAAGGACACTCTTGATGCTTGCACCTAATAATAGAAGCCACTTCTTTGCCGTTTTGGAAAACAAACAGTTCAAATCCACATCCATTTGATTGTGTACTGTGATGTTTGTTGACAAGGTGGGGTGTTTTGGTCAAATTCAGCAAACAACATGAAATTGCAAGGTTTGTGAATAAAAACAGGGTCAGGGAGAATCATGACTCAGTTGATGTTGAAATGAAGTCAATGCCAGCTTTTCTGCTATGTAATATATTCAAACATCTGTAGCATTTTTAGGTATGAATGTATATTTATGATCAGATCCCCTAAGTGGTGCTCTTCTGCCCACAAATACGTTAAAATAGAACCCAAACTTTTATTTTCATTCAGACTTGTTTATTTGCCTAAAAAGTTTATTCAAGGGCAAGAGATGGGGGGAGAAGAGGAAAATAAAACTGCTTGTCATGAACCAGGAAATATCATTCTGAATATATATCTAAAAAACCCCCAAACAAAACACAAAAAGCCAAACCAAACCCAGACATTAGGATAGCAGATATTAGGCAGCCTACTACTTTCAAAATATCAAGAATTAGTTTTCTTTTCCAGTAGCTTCATGGAGTTGATTTTTTGGTTCGTTTCGATTTGTTTGGGTTTTTAATCTTCTGGCATACTTTTATCCTCAACCACACTGTTTATTGACTTTTTTTTATTTGTTTTTCCACTGATATGGAAATGCCTTCTTTTTTTTGTTGTGTAGGCATTTAAACTTCTGATTTTCCAAAAGCAGATTAAATACATTGCAGTGTCAGGAAATCAGTTATTTCCAAAGATGTTTTAGGTTTGCATTTTGGGTTGGTTTTTCCCCCTCTCAGCATGATAAGCTGCTACAGAGGTATAGAAACGTTACATTTTCCTCAAGAACTTTGCATCCCCAGAAGACCCTGAATTCCAGTTTTACCTCTGCAATAGAGCGTCAGTATCTGGGGTGACATCAGGAATGTATGTGAAGGGAGTTCCTACAAATATTTCTGTGATTAACACTGCCTTTCTCGAGAAGGGGTTGTGCAAAGCAAAGCTTTGCAGATGTTTCTTTCAGTCGTCTTTACAGAGGTGTTTGAGCTTTACCTCTTCCCGTTTCCTACCTCAAGGTGAGGAAGCTGCAGTCCTGTGTGTCAGTCCTGGGTAGCCAGCACAGGGGAGCAGAGTGGAGGAATGGGCCAAATCTGTGCCAGAACTCCAAATATTTCTGTTCATTTCACCGTGTTCCTCAGCCTTCTCTGTGAAATCAGGGCTCTGTGGATGATAAGAAATTTATGGAGTAAGTGAGAAGATCTCTGAATTGAATATTTAGCTACTAGTCCATGTTACAAAGTCACTTTTTCTGTACAACTTTAATTCTTCCAGAATGCTATTTGGCTAAAAGCTCCAGGATGAAGTATTATGCTGAGTAATAGCTTTTATTTCTAAAAGCATAGTTTCGATGTCTATTGATTTTTAGAGAAATGGTGCAATGGCATTAACTGCTGGAAGTCTTTTCGACTGTGGTTTGGTTATTTAAGAATTGGAGGGAAAAAGGGTTTTATGAAGGGCCTGCTGTGTAATTTTGAAGTGATTACCATAACACAAAAGGAAGCCGCTTTGCAATTGTTATTGGGACAAGCATATGATAAGGGGTGCATACTTTAATTTGGGAGAGCACAGACATTGATTTATGAACTGACTTACATGGAATTTCCTCTTAAGAGAGTGCATGTGTTAGGTCACAGGAATTCAGCCTCGAGATTTACTGCTTCCATGGCTCCTTTCTT
The DNA here is from genome assembly GCA_013397795.1 of Orthonyx spaldingii. Lineage (NCBI taxonomy): Eukaryota > Metazoa > Chordata > Aves > Passeriformes > Orthonychidae > Orthonyx > Orthonyx spaldingii. The sequence goes on along the minus strand of VZTJ01002639.1, from coordinate 742,609 downwards.
TTCTCAGCTCCAGTTCTTAGACGAGCCTCCCTTTGGCTCGGTTTGCCACTGCCAATACAATGTTCACAGTTCACAGTCTTAAGTCACCTCTACATCCTTCCTCAGAATTTTTGTATCAGCTTATTCTGTGTGCAGTGGATTTTTAATTTTTTTAGGAAATAATTAATATCCTCTGCCATTATCAGATACTGTGTTGTCCTCTATTCAATCAGTTCACACCGTAGGCTTGGAGGATACCCAAGATAATTGGAGGAAGTGCATGCAGGTGCACTGTGAATTTTGTGCTGAAAGCAGATTTTTATCAATTTTTTTCTTAAAGCAGAAAAAGCTATTTTATAAAAAGAGCAGTGCTTATGAATGCAAGTAGGAATGCTACTAAGCTGGTGTGTGACTGAGCTAAATATGAATGAAATTTCAGAAGATAACGGTGACATTGAAATACTGTAGAGGAAGGGGGGAGCTGAAGGTACAATAATCTTACAGACAAAGAACTGAACACAGACTGAACTGTTTTGAAAGGTACAAAAATGAGAAAATTCAAGTCCTGAACAATTTCCATTTTCCTTATTGCAATGTATGCTTAAGGGGGTTTTTAGTATTTTTTTTATCACAGTCAGAGGACAGCACAAGGCTCAGAACTGAGACTGTGATGACTTCTGTAACAGTATGTCCATGTACCGATTTTTTTCCACAGAATCGGAAAAAGGAGGATACAGTATCTAGTAACATGAAGGAGTTAGAGAGCACCAGCAGGGAAAATAATTTGAAACAAAATAATGGAAGTCGTGGAGAAGAAATAGCACAACTAAAAAGTGATGGAGAACAAGGACATAACTCAAGTTTTACTAAAGAGGTACAGAACTACTCCTTATTAAACTGTTCATCAGCTTGTCTTGCAGTAAAAAAGTATTTTGAGATACACCAGAGCATGGGAAAATGAGCCAGTTCCTTTTACTTGGAAGATAAAGACTTCTTGTTGGATGTACAGTATTCCACAGAGAATCACAAATTTTATCAGCACTATCTACAACTGAGACATTGAATTTTCTTGTATATGGTCTTTAAATAATGATCATTGACACATTAATTGCTCAGGCTACCCCAGTGTAATTTTTGACAGCCATTTAATGTCCCTGAATTTTTGTTTGGTTGGCTATAGTGCATCAAATAGTTTATAGAAAGCAGCATAAAGCTGGCACAAGAAATTATACATGGAAGTAGGCAGTGTAAGCGTAGTTTTATATTTGTTTATATATATTTGCTTATTTATATAGGCATGCTTTTAGATATTTGTCATGGGTTTGATTTCTGCCTTGAAATAGTTTGACACTCACTTGGCAGGGAATTACCTTGGTGTTTCTGGTTCTAAAGTGCCCTTAACACTCAGCAAAACCAGGCTGACTTTGAAGAATTGATTACTAGAATTGCTTCTACATACTCATATCCTGCTTATAGTTTAGTATTTTTTTAAGTATTCTGTAGAGGTTTTTTTCTTCTTTTATATCCATATTCCTCAATTAATCATTATTTGCTTTTCCTTTTCCTCACTCATTTTTCCTTTTGTTTTCCTATATTTAGTTTTTTAAGTATATGTCTGATGGAGAATGGTATAAAATCAAATAACTAATTTATATTGTTACCCATTATTGTTACCATTACTTCCTTATTGAGAGACTGCTGCTTTGTTAAATATGCAAATATTTCAAAAGGAAAATTATGTGATGCGCTCATATTGTTTACATGTGATCAGACCTTTAAGAGCAGCATTCAGTCTTATCAACAAAATACTGCAGTATCTGGAATCTCTGTTGGCATCATGAAGAGAGGGATAGCATGAAAAAACAGGCAGGCTGCAATCCAAAGAGTTCAGATAAGTTCTGGAAGTTATTAAGTCAAGCCCTGCCCATGGACTCTGGTATAAGTTTTAGGATAACTCTATTAACCTACATGGTATTGATAAAAATTTCTGAAGTTATGTAATTCTGAGTTACTAAGTATACATGATGGCAAAATTTGTCTGTTAATAAAACTGTTTCCTGGTACTGTATTTCTTATCTGCCACTTAGTGTGTGTTACAGCTTTTGTTTCATGATTTCAATTTTTTTATAGCTGTCAAAAACTGATGATCTTTTATCAGATGCACATGTTGTATCTGGCTCAAAAGAAGTGAGTAATGAAGAGAAAGCAGAAAAGAAAAATAAATTGAAAGAAACACATGATGGTGATCTAAGGTAAAAATCAAACAAGATGTTCAGAGGTTATTTTAAACTTGCATTTTGTATTTATTAGCTGAATGGACCAAGCAACTGCCATAAATACTGAAAAGGTATTTTTGTATGGTTTTGAGTGATTTACATATAGGGAAATCTAGTCAGAGGCTTAACTGCTGCAGGGGTTCAGTAAGAGGTGCTGAGTTGGTGGGTGAAGCGATGTTTATTTTCAAGTGTTGTCCCAGTTATGAACAGAATGCATTCATAATCCTTGTTTTGGCCTCCAAAATTGGTTTAATAATGTCAGTTCAAGCTTTGTATCAATTTATTATGAACACTTCAGCCAGTGCTTCCATGGCATGCTCTTTATTGCTGATATTTAGGAGCAAACTGAACATCTTATTCTGCATCTCCTGCTTTAATTTTTACCTCACTACTTTGCAGCACTGCAGAATTAGAAGGATATTCTGTCTTGGTATTTCTCTCTAAGGGTTCCTAATTTCAGTGTAAGTTGCACTGCAAGTCCTAAGTGAGTTCTCACATTAGGTCATAACTTTGTCACAGGACCCTTCACCAATAGGAAACTGGAGGAGTACATAAAGGAAAGGAATTCAATTCCAGGTGCCTTTTTAAAAGTGTAACTACACCAAGTAGAAGTGTTTCAAAATGCTTGCTTAATTTATGCTACCCGGACTTGCAAGTTTCAACTTTCTTCTGTTAACAGGAGAAAATTAAATTATAGCTCCTACACTTAGTGGTTAACACCTGAAGTTAAGTTAGAGCGAGTTCTAAATGCTGTGCTTTTTTTAAGCAGCTTTCAGAGTGTGACCACAGTTGCAAACCACAAACCCAAAACCAGCTCAGAAGAAAGTGAAATACTTAGTGTTCAAGAACAAGAAGGGATTGTGTCTTCGTTTGAATTAGCAGCACAGTCTTCAAAAGGAAATCAGGCAGCAGCAGGTATGGAAAAGAGTTTGACTGAAGCACAACTTATACAGTACATATGTAAAACTTTATTTCATTTTGATTGTGTCTTTTGGTGCTCTGAAACCCTTGTGAATTGAAAATGCTGAGCTAGTCTACATGTGAAGTGTTGAGTTTTATAACATAGAGAAAAATAGTTTCCCAGTGGACAGCTACAGAAATTCTTTTTTTCTGAGGTTTTAATATAGCTTTTATAGCTGCTAATTCAGGGATTTAAATGACTATTGCCAGAAATTGAGTCATACTGTAGTTGTTGTTTGGAGCAAATCCTTTCTTTTTCATCTCAGTCCTGGATATGTGTAGATTTTTTACCATTACTCCCTGCTGCTGAGTGTCCTTAGATACACCTTAAATTGTGGAATCATTGAGAGTTTCCAGTATTTGAAACTAACAAGTAAAACACCCCAATTTGGTCATGTTTTGAGGAGTAAGAAAGATGAAGAAACAGAAAACACCGCCTGACTAGTACGATGCATGGTGGTGGACTATTTTGCAAGAAGACTGGAATAAAGCAAAACTGTGTGCAAAGAAGGAAAAAAAAAGAAGGGGGGGAGTGAGTAGGGGAGGAGGAAGGGAGAAGATGGAATTCAAGACATTATTAGGATATTGGCTGATGGGAATGGTTAAGTAAGCCAAATGGTTCAACTTACGGATATAAAAGGTGATCTGGACCTTTGCAGTGCAGTCAGCAATCCTTTCTGTGACTTGATAATCAAAACCAGAGCTTGTATGTACATTTTGTACTGCTCAGCAGAATGAAACAGCTTAGTTATCTGAGCTGGGATATGAAGGTGGGTCTGTGCCTATCCCAACTACTTACATTTTACTTTTTTTTCCTCTCTTTCTTGGCAACACAGAACATGAGCATTCATGTGTTTGCTGTTCTACTAGTTATTTCTAAGCCTGATTAAGGGTCAGCTATGCTCTCCCTTGAAGCAGTGCTTTTTGTGCTCATCAGATTTTAAGTCTTTGCTTGTGTAGCTTTCATTTGTTTCTGCTTATGTTTACTATGGCTTGAAATGGTGATTTTCAAGCTTATCTTTATTATGGCTTCTGTAACTTGTATTCTTATTTATTTTGCTGTATGACTCGCAGTGAAGAGTTCGCCTTCTTCACCAGAATCGTCCTTGTCACCAGCTCCATCCACACAGACACAGCTCACAGAAGGATCACATTTCATGTGTGTATAGTTACAGAGAAGTACGTTCTTTTTTTCCCACCCCTCCTGTTCCTAGTATTCTTCCAAGTATTTGTATCCTGTTGTTTTTGTGAGAAACATCTGTAGCCGATACTCAGCTAGACAGTTACCTGCAGTGTTGAATATAAATTAGCCAGAAAACAAACAAATTCATGTATTGATTGGCTTGCAAGGAGTGTGTTCTCTATTCAGCTACAAAGAGAAAGGGCTAATTGGTTTATCAAGCTTGTTCTCCACAACTGGCAGGGTAATAGCCCTTGGAATTACATGAGAGGCCTAAGCTGTTACAAAACAAGGAGCTAAGGCTTGAGCATCACTGCACAGGTGCAAACGAGTCTCGATGCTTCAGTCATGGTAATGGGCAAAATGGGCAACCAGAGCTCAGACTTAGTGATGCACAGGAGGGGATGGGCTAATGGCCTGAAGAATTTATGGCTTAAGACATAGAAACAACAATTAGAAAACTTGGTTTTTTCTTTCTATAGAGAAAGCCCTACACAGCTGCTCTTTCCTATCATAGTGGGTGATTGCTTCCAGGAATCAAGTTAGAAAGCATGAGTTAGGCTAGATTTACATGTTCCTACCTGTGGTGTTACCCACTTAATGAATGGCAGTGGAGATATAAAGTATGTGTTTGTTTAGACAAGTGTTTAACAGAATTAGTAGGATATCAGTGTGAATGCTTCAGCACTTTACCAGCATTTAAATCAATCCACATTGCTTTGTTGTCAGGAAGTGTCTGTTTAAATAAGCTTTCTACTAAAAGAATGAGCTTTGTTTCAATGGCAATGTTAAATGCCATATCTAATGTAACTTAAGAAAGCTTTAAAATCAAGAACATCTTAAAATTGAGACCTTTTCAGTCATTTAGCATGAGGAGATCTGAAAATGCATTTTTTAATTTACTGTCCCAGTCTCAATTGCCAAGGTTTCATCTTAGCAAAATTAGACTTGTTAGTCATCACAGAGACCTTTCTTATATGAAGTAAGGGAAAAAAACTATTTATACTCTTAAAAAAAAAAAAAAGGGAAAATTATTTAAAATATTTTCTTCTTTTGAGAAAGTGGAAAATACCATCTTCACATTCAATCCTGACACAGCTCCTGCCTTCCTGATGGGTGTGGTCTGCCATTAGATTTAGCTTGAACTTTTGTACTTTTAGTCAAAATTTTTATTACAGAACTAATTAAAAAAAATGAGTGGGACTTTTCTTCTGGAAATACTGATTTGTGTTACTGCTTTTCAGGTTCAGTGTATAGATATATACACGTTTATCATGCATCTCCTTTTTAAATAGGAGAAACATTCCCCCATCAACTGAGTTTTGTGTCAGTAATGAAAGTGAAACTGCACTGCTGGATTCTGTCCATAGGCACAGGGCACCTGTCAGGAAGGGGGGAGCAACCAGAAATTTATCACCGACTGCATTAAGCTGCCTTCAGTTCAAATGACCAGATCAGCAAATTCGTTTTCTTTGGGATTTATGCAATTTAAAATAGAAATAAATAGGAAAAGGGAAGGTGCTCATGTAGTGATGTGCCTTGTCACTTAAAGCCCAAGGCTTGGCCCCCATTGGTGAGGTGTAACCCCACAGCCAAGACTGCAGGTGAAGTGTTCCTGTGTTCAGGACAATTCTACCCTCTAAAGGCTCTATTGCTTATGGCAGAATGGCCCATCTGGGATGGCACTTGTCAGTCCAATGCTCTGCGTGCACACGCTCACCATAATGGAGAAAGGATTCCACAACTTCCAACACATCCATTGTGGCTGTTTAGTGTTTGGGTTGAGTTGAGAAAAGCTCTTAACTGTGTGCATACACGTTCCACGTTGCTGCATTTGATGCCTCTGTTGATTGTTTCCTTGGAGTTCCAAAACAAACTCATGCCATGAGCTGGGCTTGGCAGACAGAGGAGATGGATGAAGCATAGTGCTTGCCTGCAGTGTTTCCTGCCCTTGACCTTCTGGGGCTGTGGTTCCAGTGTTCCAGTGCTTTGCTGGGAGGTTTTGGCGCATCTTTTAACGTGCAGGAATTCAGCATCCCTCATTTTCATTATGTGGCAAAGGGAACTTCCGAGCTGTAGGATCAGCTCTGTTCCTATGCGACCAAATTTTTCAGGCAGCATCTGGAAAATGTATAGTAGATTTCAGGGGATGAAGAGGTAATACCTATATTTGGCTTTTACAGTCAATTAGAAAAATGATACTCTTGGCACAATGCCGGGGGAATTTGCCATAGGAAATTGGTGGCACAGGATATTGTAGGACTAAGGAGAAAGCCCTTAACACAAGGCTCCTTTTTTGTCACAGCCCTTATTTTGCAGAGACAAACCTCTGTGTGTACCACTAATGCTGTTGGATTTTAAGCATTGCATTTGCACTGAGTAATGGAGGGATAATGAAGTTTTATACAGCACCTGGGTTCAAAGCTCAGGAACATTTTTACCAATAAACTGTTAAAAGCTATTTATAGAAGTCCTTGCAGCAATTACCAAAACACAGCAAGCTCTGGGTGGAGCACTTGAACTATGCTGCCAGTACAGTGCAGCAGCTCAATAATTCTGCATCCCTCTTCAAAATGCGCCTGTCATTTCCAAGACCAGTTAGGATCTTTGCTGTTATTACTGGTTTTAGATGAAGAGCATTTGGAGGTGGCCATGTGTAACAGGATAAACTCTCAGAGTAAACAGAGTTTCATTCAAAGTGGTGTAAATTTGAAAAAAAATCTTGGGTTTGCTTCTTGCTGTCGAAATATCTTTACAGCAGTTTTGTTCATCAGGAAAACAGATTTTGGAAACAATTGATTTCTAAGATACTTTATTATGTTCTACACCTGCCTTGCTAGGATGAGGTCAGGAATTCTTTGCTATGTTTAATCCCCTGAGTTGTTTATACAATATTCTGTTGCTAAACTGGAGTAACTTAATCTGTGTCTGTCTTTCAGCACTAATGGCTTCTGTTGAAACAATTCATGCCTGAGATGTATGGATCTGACCTATGAAAATACGAGAAGATATTGTACAGTATATTTTAAATCTATGAAATTCATAGTTCTGATGCTTTTGGCCACAGAGCATCGTTTTATCACTTCCTGGAAAATGTTTATTCCAAGAGAGCTTTAAATGGCCCACGTGTACACTCAACAACCTTCAGATTGTTCTCCTGATACCAGCTTGCTGCTATGATTTCTGTGCACATAAAATAAAGGCTCTTTTTAATGTGCAACCTACAGTCAGAACTTTATTTGCTATTCTTCAGAATTTAATGTTCTTTTAATTATGGATCATATAAGTTTACTTTTTCTGCTTCTTTTAGATGCATAACTCGGTTAATTTTACATATCACCACTAAACCTTGTTTTACACTTTTTAAACATTACAATTTATTGTTTTAACAATTTATTTGTAAAATTTTTATATATATACATATAGATATATTTAAAATGTGCCATTTTTATTATTGCTTAGTAAAAGATGTCCTGTTTCTGCTGTAATTATTTCTTGGTCAAGTTGCAATGTCAGCAGTTACTGCCACACTTCTGTCAACATAGACATTAATGTTAGTGGTTACTTTTTCTTGACTAAAATGGAGTGTAGGTGTTTTGAGGTACTGGGCTTTTCCTTCATGGGGTTAGGGTGTGTACAGCAATAAGCAGGTTTTCAATCCAGTACTTAGTTTGTGTACAAATGTAATTATGTTCATTGTGTATATATTATACAATGAGCACATAACGATGTAAGTATAAGAAGCCATTTACTATTGTTCAAATACGAATGTTCATATCCCATTTCTTTTATATCCTATTAAATAAATGTTGATGTTCTTAAGGACTTGTATGGTTAGTGTTTCTTCCAGCAAACAGATGTCACACTGTGTTCTGCCTTTTGATGTGGGGAATGCAACAATTCCTATCCCATTGGCAACATCACCTGTCAACCAGAGTAGCAGTGACAGACTCTTAAGAGATCCCAGTCTTCCTCTTCAGGAAAGAATTAAGGCTGCAACACAGAACAAAACAGGCAACCTGAGACTGAGATGCAAGAAATACAGGTTCAGCTCCTGGCTCTCCCAGACTTGTGTTGTGATACTGGAATAATCACTTAGTCATTCTGTGCCTCCATTCCCTGCCTGTTTACATGGGAGGTAATAGCCTGTCTTAGTGGGGTGTGGTGAGCAGTAATTCAATATTTGCAAATGCTGATTGCCAAGGTCAGTGGGGTTAAGGAGAGAAGTGTGATGATTCCTGGAGGCTTTGGCATCTGCAAAGCATCTTCCAGAAACTGAAGCAAAACCTAAAATAATTTGTCAAGTGTTGTCACAATACAGATGTTACCAGCTTCGCTTTTCCATCTCGCACAGCTGCCTGAGACAGAAGAGGTTTAGAGAAGAATGGTGAGAAATGAAAATATTTCAGGGAAAGCTTTTGAATCCAGGATGTAAAGCTAAGGAATCTTTTGCAGGTTCAGGCAACTGCTGTGTGCTTCAGTGCATGTGTGTGCCATAAGTGGTAAGGCAAGTTTCACAGGAAGGCAGCTGCCAGCTCCTGTTGTGCTTTTTTTATCATACAAATCATATCCTGATCAAGTTAATATTGCTGTTCTAGAGACTGTATAATTCATTGTGCTTTTCCATAGAGGCGTGCCTGATACTGTCACATAGTTTAAAATGACTTTACCATTGCCCCCCTCCCCAGGTAGCAGTTTGCATTTGCATTCAAAGTGGGGTGCTGCCAGTTCTTCCTGGTGCTCTTTGCCACAAAGACAGAGTATGTTGTCTGGCTGCCTGTTGTTCTGCCATTTTCTCTGGCAAGTGAAAAAATAGCGATCAGAATTCAGCAGCAGAGCCTGAAGGGTCACAGTGGAAGAGGTGGCTGAAGGAAGGATGAATCACGGTGCAGGCACACAGCATCCAGCTGAAAAATTGCAGCATCACCCTCTTTTTTTTGGAACAGCAGCCCTAAATTAGTGTATCCTTCCATCCAAAAGACAGAGGAAAATGATTTTTATTGGTCAACCAGGCAAGGCTTAAGTTCAGTGGCATCACTGGAACACCTGAGGCAAAGCAAATAGGACACACCCTGTTCTCTCCCTAACCCTTCTAGAGAGAGCTGATTGCTGTCAAGTTTTGCAATCCCTTTCTGCCCTTGCTGCCAAGAAAAAATTGCAACCAATAAAGGAAAGAATGACTAAGTGATTTTTGGACATTTACAGATGTTGTCTGTGTCTAAAGCAGTTGTTGGTTTGGTAAATCTGCGAGGAACGTGCAGTTTATAATGGAGCTGGGAATGGGGGGAGAATGAGCAAGTTCTGCTGATGGAACTGTTGGCAAAGACAGCAAAGGTGAATGATGCAGGAATGTAGTAATGATCATAGACTATAATTTCACTTCCTGTGGGCACTTGCTGCAAAGACTTGGAGTTTCATTGGGTGCTCTATTTTTTTGTCTTATGGAAAAAAATAAATGTATGGCTTTATGTTATCACAGAGCATCTACTGTTTCTTACCTCATCAGAATAACTCATCCCAGTGATCGTACTCCTGAGATATAGAAATATCAGAATACTGATATGGTCAGCCTTGGAACATCTATTTTAAGTTTGTATCTAGGATATTTTTATATTTCTGACTGCTTTATTGGCTATTGCACTGACACTTGTATATATGGAACGTGCTTTTTTTCGAAAGCAAGAGTCCTTGGGAATAATGCAACACATTCTCTACAGATGTTCATGCTTTTCAGAACCAATTACATCTATTTTGGTCTTTTGTTCACCATTTGCATTGTTCCAAGGCTACTAGAGAATGTGATTCTTTTAAGTCCCTTAATAAAGTGACATTACTCAAAAAGTAAGAGTTGGTGTCTTGGCAGTTTTTGTATCTTGTGGACTGGCTCAAAGGGAAAGACCTCTCCAGGCAGCTGAAACCCAAATCTTGTTTGTGTTGTTATTGAGGTGGAAAAAGTAGTCTTCAGTTCACATTTCCTCAGAAATATGTGTCATAAAATGAATCCAGGAAGGTTCTATTTTCAGGAAATCAGAAAAAAAAAATTACACATTTCTATCTAAATCACATCAATTGGACAGTGACAGGTTTCTTATCCACCTTATTGGATCCACTAGATGTACCAGGAGTGCATACATGAAAAACATTAATGCACTACACTGTCAGTAATAGATTTATTAAGTTCTCTAGGACTTAGACTGGTGGCTTAAGTTGTATCCTGGTTGAGTAAACCAGCAGAATAAAAGACCTTTAATTGGTGGTGCTGTTGGATAAGTCGTACCTCAAACTTTTCATTATATTTTAAAAATAAGGTGGAGGGGTTTAATTTTTCCTTTTCTAATCATAAGTAGTACTCATTCAGATCTCAGAAATGGCTTATCATGGTTTTTCTACACAATACTATTTTGTCCCTGTGATCCTGGATTGTGCTATAATTATTTTCTGAAGTTATTCTAGGTTAGTTTAATCTTATTTCAGTTTGAATCCTAAGTTAAAATGTTATTTTCCATCCTTTAGGAAGTTGACATTTAAACATCTGATAAATTGCCTCTACCTGGCATTAATAACATATCTGAAACAAATTAATCTAACTTTTTTAAGGATGCACGTGGAGATAACAAAGCAACATCTGGCCTTCATTTCTTCTAAAGAACATTACATATGCTTGCTGTTACATCCTAGGAGCTGTTTGGCTTGTCCATATGGGAACGCTGAAGAAACTGCAACAAAATAAAATGGAATATACTGGTGGCTGCAAACAAATGCCTGAGCCAGACTGAAGGCTAAAAGCAGCTGCTTTCTGAACTTGACATGCACAACTTGTTACCCAGCTGTTCCAGATGTGTCAGCATTCAAATGTTACTTGTGGAATGAAGGTTTTGGATTTTGGTTTGGTTTTTTGTTGTTTTTTTTTTGTGGTGTTTCTTCATTCTGTGGTATGCCAAAGAAAAATGTTTTTAAGGTCTGTCTAAATATTATCTGGCTGCTGGGGTGAAATGGCAAGCAACTCTTAATTGCAGCTCTAGATAAGTGACGTCAGCACAGAGGTTGCTAACAGCCTCGTGGCAGTCTGGCTAGGGATGATTTTAAGGACACTTATTTAGACTGGATTAGGTTCTGCTTGGGATAAAAGTAAAGCTATATGCAAATGATGCTGTTTCCAGTGAACTGCTGTAGAGTATATCTGGACAAAACCAGATGTGGAATCATTAACTTCTTTTTTACTGAAACCAAAATGAAAATAAGGAATTAATTTTTTTCTTTTTGTCGAATTCTATCCAGATCCCTGGTCTGTGGAATGGGAATACTTCAAAGTATTTCAGACTAAAAATGGAAACACCCTCTTGCTCTTTTGAAGGTGAAATGAGTACTGTTAAAAAAAAAAAA
>VZTJ01002639.1:674928-730796 GCA_013397795.1 Orthonyx spaldingii | reverse complement strand
AGCAGAGCCTGCATGTTTATATGTAGAACAAGCAAGATTTACTTATGGCCTAGAGGTCTGGTCAATGAAAACTTTCAGGAAAGTACCTCATCCTCATCTGTTGTCATCTGGTCATTTTTCTGTGCCACAGTGAAGTGACTGGTACTGTCCTGGACTCTCTTCTGCAACTTTAAACGCATTACAGCCCAATGTGTAAAGTGTTCTGCATTCCTTATGTGGAGAAAAACTGCCTTATCCATACCCCATCTGTCTGTCCCTACATGAGCAGCTAAATTGAGGCAATCAGTTCTGTGGAGTGGTTAAAATCTGCAGATGCTTATCATCCTGAAAGACTGAGTCAAAGCATATCATGAGAGACACCCCGTGTTTCCAAGTAACTTGCATGTGAATCTCCCTTATTTTCAGCAACGGATTCTATTTAGAAAAGAAAAAAAAAATTCTAAGTAATAGCCATTTTACTGGAAATAAAATAATTAATAGGTACAAACAAATACGTAAGGATTTGTTTGAGGAAATTTATCATTAATTGACAGTACATTTCAAATCAATTGAGGGGGATAAAAGGCTACAAAATCCAGCAACTCAGCTCATAAATCACCTCTTCACAATATAAATTTCTGGTGAGTCTTGACACTGATTACACATGTAGTTGACTGCTTCATACTGTGCAGCTTTCTTGGTAAATTCCCAAGTCAGCAAGAACATAGAGGCTGTTTCAGATGTTTTAGCTTTAAAGAGGAATTATTTTTGATTTTTTTTTAGTATGCTCATCCACCAGTCTAGGAAACAGCTGTTAATGGCTGTTGTGTCTACTGTGTTTATACACTGAAATGGTCCTATCTAGATAGAGGGGAAAAAAGACAGCTGAACTTTCTGATTAATGTTTTCTGATGCTGGTGACTGCTGCTATTTTGTGTTTAGTTTTTGGCTACCTGGAGAATGTCTCAGAGAGTTTGCACGTGCAAGGGCTGGTACTGCACGGAAGCCAGCTTGTAGGAGTCAGGTCTAGCTGAAGGTGTCATCCTTTGAGCAGGGAAATTGCCTGGAAATCAAAATCACCTTTGAAGCCTTTGAATAACGTTCCTGGCTGTTTTCTTAGCCTATGCCAAGACCCAAAATATTTTGCAACTACTGTTTTTAGTATATCGTGCCTACAAATAATAAATATTTTTAATAAGGCAAAGTGCCTGGATAATGTGTGAAATCCTGATCACTATTTACAAGGTAGCAGCTACAAATTAAAGAACCAGCCTAAGCCATGAAATTATTGTAGTGAAGAGGAACTGGTTAATACTCACGGATTACAACATTGGGAAAACCATACTTGCTTATATAAGCTGATTCTTCAGAGTATGGGGGGGTATCTACTCTGACCTCACAGCTTTTTATTTTAAAGCTTTTATTTCTGATCTTAAAGCTATTCCATTCTGTGTGATCAGCTAAATATAACCTAGCTAAGCTCCACTTCATTTCCATCATCCAGAATTTAGGACAAGGAGGAACAGAGGTCATGACATTTTGAGCATTTTTGCCTCATTAAAATCTCGGGGACCCCAAGGAGCACAGCTGGGTCATGTTTGTAAAAGGTGGGACTCTAAAGCCTTGCTTTGAGCCGTGCCTGTTTCACAGAAGTGCTCCACACGCATTTCCGTACATCCTTTCCTGGCTGGCTGGTTCCAGGCTGGAGCACTGCAGTTATTTCACCTGTGAACAGAATCCCTAACTTTTACATCATTTTCAGGCAATTAATCATAGGCGATCCGTGGAGTCTGAGATCTCTACAGCTGATGGGTCCACACAATTAAGAGGATGACCGTACACAAGAGTGAATCCCAGTTAAAGCTTTAACACTGCAGACTCTGTAGGCAATTCCCAAACCCTTGGGTGCTGTAACTGCATCTTTGAATGCAGCAAACCGGATTTCTGTTCAGTTGTATAGATGGCCTGCTCCGACAACTGCTGAGGAGCTGTTGATTTTAAGGATGCCCAGCAAGCTGGATTTGTGTTTTGGAAAATGCTGCTGGCGATCAATATTCCTGCAAGAGGAGGTTTTCCCTCCCCCAGCGCCGCAGCCCTCCCGTTCTCCTGCAGCTGGCGGGAGGCACGGACTCCTTGGCTTGGGCTGGAAAAGCGCTGCTGTGACCTGTGGGCCGTGATGCGGAACAGCCCAGCCAAGCTTCCTCCCAGTCTCTGCCCTGGGCAGGTAAGGTGTGTGAATGGGCAAGCAGGAGATGAAGGAAGGGCACGGGTGGTATCAGTCCAAGTTCAAGTGCTCACCCAGGACCCCGGGAGAACAAAGTTAGCCCGGTTGCAGCTGCTGCTGCTGCTGCTTTCCCACTGCAGCTTCCCTCCTTTTCCCTCTCTGCCTGGGCCATTGTCCTCACGGCGTGGTTGCCATTGTCTGGGAGTTTTAAGGATGAAAGCGAGCGATCGCTGATGGGTGACATGATAGCACTTTAAATGGGAATGCAGATTGCTCCCAATACCACGCGATGGAGCAACGCGGACAAAGCGAGTGGCGGCAGCACAATAGGCTTAGGATGATGGCCATGGCCAGAAGTGACTGACAAAAGAAAGAAACAGCAAGATGAGTTTTAAAAAATGTCCAGGACTGTCAAAGACCCCGCGGTCTGAGAAACTCTGTAGCTCTGCGAGCTGTCCAGCTGTGGCGGACTGCAGCTGACCTGTCATCTCAGGAATATTTAGTATCCCTTTCTCTGCCTTCTGGGAATCTGGGTGCTGAGCACGCGCAGGAAATTGGGGATTACGAACTTGTCTGAACTTTTCACTGCCAGACATTAACATGCGGATGCAGCAGCCTGTATGTAAATGATGTTATCTGAGCTGTTTTATGCATGTGTTTCCAGGATAAGAAAGGAGATTATTTCATTGTGTGAACTAATTACCTGTGAAGAAAAAATTTAGAGCCTTTTTAATGTTAATGCCAGGCTGTATTTTTATTAACCTTCCCACTCAATGATGCAGTGTTGTGTGTTTATTGTGTATTTTCAAATGTTAAGGACTTGATCCTTTAACCTAAATGAAAGAAGTTCTTGATACGACTTCACATAAACAGGTTTCTTTGCAAGGTTGCAGCCACATCTCAGAGCCTTCCTTTGCCCACAAAATGGGGTTGCTTCATCAAATGAAAAGACAAAGTGACTTTTAAGTGTCGTGGCATTGCTGCTTAATGGTGCACAGCAGCAATTAAAGCTAAAAAGGGGACAATCATATTACACTGGAACTGCAGGACAAATTACTGCAAAACAGAGAAAATGTGTTCTTGGCCTAACCTGCAGTTGCACATAACCAGGGCAACAGAATTTGTGTTGATGCAGCAGATCTGAGCCCAGATGGGAACAGCCCTTGTGGTTTCAGGTGGACAGATCACATGATTTAAAGTTAAACACGCTCACACTGCAAACATTATGATACAGGAGAGAATTTGTGTGAGAATCTGATCTCTTGTGGTTCCTACGTCTCAGAAGAAATTCTGCATGTTGCTTATGAATAGGATAATTAGATAAGGGGGGAGGGGAGTAACTTTCAAATGCTTTGTGTTTCAATATTTATATGGCTTTTAAACCAGCATTTATTTTGTCATACTTCATTAAGCATGAGATAAACTGAGTTGTTGAGGTTTTACTATACAACATAAGGTGATGAGAATATGTTACATGTAATGGAAATGAATATGCATGCAATATGCCAAAAGAAGTTGCCATAGTACAGTGTAGGTTGTGGACTGAGATCACTTACTGCAATAGGAGAAAGTCCCAAAATCTGACTGTACTAATATGCAAAAGATCTCCAAAATACAAACTATTATAAAAAATCAGAAAGAAAAGTCATTCATGGGCATTGGTCCAGCACTTAATTTATGTTTTATTGAGGACAGAGAGAAGAATGTTTGGGCTTTTTTTCTGTAAAGTTCCATCTTAAATTGGCTGCTTTGCTTCCTGTCTACATGAAACTTAGGCTTGAGAAACTGGGATGCAAACATGTCTGAGGCACTTTTGTGTAAGATCAGGTCCTCAAGCTAGCAGGGAGAACAGAAACCATGGCCTGAAGTGGTGCCAAAGGATTTTCCTTGGAAGAAACAAGGCAGAAGTAGGTCATCGCTCTCTACAGAGCTGATACCTCAATGCTTTCAGTGCCTGAGTTACACTTCTATAACACATCCCTCTTTGTTGTACCTCTTATGCACTAGCACAACCTAAATCAAATCGTTTCCTCAATTTAAGAGTCCCTAGTTTTATGTGAAGACGTGTAGGCATGGATTGTAAGATTCACCGCATTTAAAATCAACTCTTTTCCACCTTGCTCTACAATGTTTCCTATATTTTCCAGGTTTTAAACAGCCGAATCCACTTTTTGCTGAGATGAAACAAATACTTAGCATTGCCAAACCCAGACAGAAATTCAACTGCAAAGATGATGATTCTGATAAATTATCCAGTTAAATGCAATATAAAGCCAAATTGCTGCTGACAGTAGGCCTCTATAGCAACAGCTTGCTAAGAATATATAGTGCTCCTTTTCCTACTACAACTTAAGTGTTATAGTAGGTTGTTTTGGGGCACTGATCTGCCTAGAAAAAGTACTGGGTAGTATTTGTTTCTCAAATACAGTTTGCATGTGTCACGAGGCAAAAGCCAATAAGCACATAATGTTTACCTTGCCTGAAAAAAACCCGCAGGTTTAAAAGACTGACTAGACTCAAAAGCATTATGTCATTAAAAGTTAGACCCATCCCTGTTGAGAACACTCCCTGTGTGGGTTTCATAGCAGCTTTCACTGGAAGGCTTCAAAGGCAAACAACTGCACCTCAGAGCAGTCCTGGGAACGAGATTCTCTTATGCATACCCTAACCATGCATAAATTGCTGCATAACAACATGCTAAAATGCTTTGCCCACCCCTATGCAGTCAGTTGTTTGGAGAATCTGGGAGCAACTGAGCTGGGAATAGAATTCAGGAGAGGGGAATTGTATCTTTGGTGTTTCGTCTACGGGCTCCTCCGGGCCACCGAATGCAGCCCTCAGTAGCTCCTTACCCCGGGAGCTCTGATCCTGGGCTGAATGGCGGCAGCTGTTCGCTGGTAGAGACAGACAGACCAGTTGCGTTTATATCAGCGTTCCTTTATTCTCCCTCACGGAGGGAAAAAGGGTTACGCATCGAACAATCTGTGTTGGGGAGAACCTGGCAAGACTGGTCCAGCCCACTTCTCTCCCAGGTTTTTTATGCCCTCTGTCGGGGGAGGGCAAGGCGAGAGACAAGCCAATAGGCAAATGACTGGCCAGTGACATCTGGCCAGTCCTGGGTGAACAGGGTGGAAAGCAGAGCTGTGAGTGGCCAGGCCACCAGGGGATCCTCAGTGGCCTGCCCACTGCTACAGGGAATCGCTGCTTTGCCTATTAGAAGACACACAGTGCATCCATAGGGCACATCACTGGGGCATTGAGCTAATTTAGGATCTGTATCTCCCAATTCTGCCATGTATTCCAGGCTTCCTGAGAGTGGGCCTTTGAACTATCGAAATGCTGAATGATGGAGGGGTCACAGTGCAACCTGGGCTCTCCTGCATGGTAGGGGCCAACTCCCACCGCCTAGCAGCCATCAATAATATCAGGATATCAGGATTTGCTGCGAGTTCCTCAAAACTCCTTCGTTCCCCAGCTCTCAGGCTATGTTGAATAGTCTGGCCCCACTGAGGTCAATGCGAATTTTGCAATCAATACCAGAGATAGAAAGTTTGTAAAATTCACCTGAGAGCACACATCTCTGATCATTTAGTTTGCAGTAAAGGTGGCTGTTGCAGGATGAGGTGTAAAGCATTCAATCTCAGTTTTCATTCCATCAGTGATAACTCGTGGGGGCAAAATGCAATTTCCAATTGTCCTCATTTCCCACTGCTTCAAATAAACAGCATCAGAACTCGATCAATATGTGCACAGCCAAAAAGACCTTACTTTCCTTGTCTGCATTATGAGGATGTCACCTATGCAGCAACTATTTTTAGTCATCTCTGCAAAATAAAACTTCACTGGGGAAGGAACAGTCTCATATTTCTTCCAAAACGGATGCTTGTGGTGATGACAGTGGGCAGTTGGCATGGACAGTGGGCTGCCTAACTCAGTGTGAAAGACAGGGCATTTACTTGGGTTGGAGTGGCCAGAGCTGACCAGGTAACATTCCACCTTGTCAAGGGTATGACCCCAAGGAGCAGATCCTGCCACAGAAATCCTCAGCCTCTTGCCCCAGGGCTGCCAGGCGAACACCAGGGCACACAGACACGCTGGTCCCTCACACGGAGAATACTGGAGTGGCAATCATTACATCGGTGGAGTTGGACTGCAGAATGTGCTGGTGTTTGATTAGGTTTTTCACAGGTTACTGCTGCCTTCAGCATGGCATTTCTGTGGCAAAAGGGAGTGCAAGAAGGCTGGGTGCTGCCCTTGTTGAACTAGAGAGAGAAACAGAAGGTGTGGGGAGTATTGAAGGCGGAGGAGGGGGGGGGCAGGAGAGATCCATTTTTGCCAGATTGCAACTATATTCCAGCTTCAGAGGCCAAGAGTGGGGAAGTTTGCAGAGTAAAACCACAGAGGTTTGACAAGCAGGCATTCCCCTGGCTCTGTTGTCAGCATGCAGACAGGCAGCACAGTTCCTTTGGCACAGAATTGCTGCAATGAGCTGATGAAGATCTTTTCAGTCCCTGGGCTTCCCAGTGCTGTCATGACAACAGCTACTTTCTCGGTCCTGCTGAAACCCCTTTTCACATTCAGTGAATGCCACGCACAGAAAGTAGGTTGTTCTCATCAGTCTCCCTCTCTCTCTCTCAGATTTGATTGATTGAGAATAGGGAGGGGTGCTCTACTTCTACAAGCTTGGCTTATTTTCCATGAACATGATGGATCCTTCATCTTACAGGAAAGGTTTGAGGAGGTATGAATAGCAAACAGTGTTTTAATAGCTCAGAAGACAAATACGCTATCTGTAATAAACATTTGTCATTAGTGGCAAATGACAATGAAGTCATCCTGCTGGTTTTGTAATTGTTAAATTAGTTTTGATTAATTTGAGTATGACTTCTGCTGTTCAGTGAATGCCCTAATAATGGCAATTCAAGTCTTTGGATGCAAATCCAAACTTTTCTGAAACGCACGTGTTTGCTTGTGCTGAAGCCTACCAAATAATAAATTCTATTTAAATAAACTAATTCTGTATATCTCCAGCTGTTTGATAAACTTCCTATGACGTGAATTTTTCTTGTAACATAAGCAGAGCAGTGGGCAGAGAAGATGAATTGTCCAGCTGTTAAGGTTTTGGGAAATCTGGACTTTGACACCTTCTCCAAGACAGTATGTTGCCCAGGGCTGGCCAGAGGGTGTGATAAATGCCTCTCTTAAGGATAACCTCTCTCCCTTAAGTCTCTAGCCTGCCAAGATCTGGCAATCATGGAAAACACGTAATCTCACTTGCTTGTCATTTCTAATCTCACGGGATGTAGCAGGGCCCTAAATTTGTCATCCGTGCTATCGTGGCAATTCTGACTGGAGCCATCAGTCTCTGAGGCTGCATCCAAACCTGCCTGCAGGGACTCAGTGCTTGGTCCCAGTCACACAGCTCAACTCAGCTGCTGTGGCTCCCAACCAGGACTCCCTGCCCATCTTTACAAAGCATGGTGCAAGGCAGGAGTGGTGTGAATATGATTCTCATCCCCACCACAGGCTGGGACAAAGCCAGGGTGTATGGTTATATTTGGGAACCCAGAAAAAATAGTTATTGGCTTTGCAGATTCAGCAATGCCTGTGTCTCTGTGTGACATGGGAATAAAATCTCAATTTTACAGAATCACAGAAAAGTTAAGGTTGGAAGGCATCTCTGGAGATCACGGAGTCCAAGCCCCCTGCTCCAAGCAGCAACAGCTGGAACAGGCTGCTCAGGACCATGTCCAGGTGTGGTTTGAATATCTTCACGAACAGCGACACCACAATCTCTCTGGGAAAGTTCTTCCACCGCTTAAAAGTGAAAAAGTTTCTTTGTCTGTTTAAATAGGATTAATCTTCTGCATCTCACTCTGTGACCATTGACTCTTGCCCTTACCAGATACCACTAAGTCTGGCTCCACCTTCTTTACTTCCCCTCTCAGATATTTATACCCTGATAAGATCCCCCTGAACCTTCACTTTTTGGGGCTGAACAGTCCCAGCTCTCAGCCTCTCCTCATCTGACATGCTCCACTGCATTATCTTCAGGGCCCCTTGCTGGGCCCACCACAGCATGTTCTGGGAAGCTGAGTACTGTGGTTGGAAGGACATGTGTTCACAAGAGCTTGATCTTGGAAAGATAAGAGATTCTTTCAAGAAAAGAGAGAAAAAAAAAAAAAAGCACACAAACTTTATAACTAGATTTCTGCAAGGGAATTTTCATTTAAATTTTATAAAACATTAGAAATCTAAAACCATTCTATGGAAAACCCATATATTCTACTTATGACCACAAATTGAAGAAGGGGAGTTACCACAAGATGAAGAAGGGGAGTTTTAAAGTAATTCTAGAACGCTGAAAAGCTGTCGTAAACTTGTACTCCTTCCAAACTGTGATTTGTATGTAATTAGCATTCAATTAATTATGTGTTTCTGTTTGGTTGTAATGGTTACACACCGGTTTTGCAACATGCAAGATCTTGATTACTTTTACGGTTTTTGAAAAGAGTTTCCACGTGTGCAAAAAGCCTCTGCTCCTGACTTCACATCTATATCTTTAGGGGAAAAAAATGGATTTACTGCCTAGTGTTCCTGTGCAGAACTAACTGCCCCCTCAGTTGGGATGACTTCCCCTGGTTTTACTGTAAGGTTCTGCAGCAAGTGACCTGCAGAAAATAAACGGACATGCTGGCAACCCTCTCATGTGCTCAGGCACACACTTTCATTTAAAGCTGGAATCCGGCTCTGTTTTGCATAAGAATGTTGAAAAAACCAATTCCCCACATTAACAGCATATGAATACTCTATAATCTGGAAGCAAATATTTTAATTATCTCTGGTTAAAATGAGTCTAAATTACAGCATTTAAGGATGTTGATTCTTCTGAGACTTAAAGATTTTGGCTGCCTTTTACTGAAAAAGAGCAAACTGTGCCAAAAAGAAAATGCACACAAGGAGGTTTAGGATACTCTGTGAGGAAAATAAAGTGTTTCTGATAATTCATGTAGTTTTTTTAGTCATAAACAAAAATATTGACAAAACTGATGACAGGGAAAAGATGCTCTATTTGCTTGTACAGTGCTGCATATATTACTGTTTTACCTGTTCATTTGATATATTGCATTGGTTATTGAAATTTTTCAATGTGGCATTTGAAAAACTTTCCCAATAGTTTCAAAGAAAAGCACAATGCATTTTTAGCATATACTTGTGCAAGTACCTGGAAGTCACAAAAGTTGAGAGACATGAAGTGACAGGATTAATATTCAGCTATACCAGAGCAAAAGTACTGTGAGTACCTTTCGTTTCCGAAGCAAATTCCAAGTTCATTCTCAGTGGTATCTATAATAACTAACAGATTATCACAGCTCAATAGTACCTATTTTAAATTCTGTGCTTATGTTTTTGCAGCAACCTGTAGAGCACACCAATGAACCATATTACAAGGCCTCCTAATACCTTGAACTCACAGCCTTTCATTGTTCACTTACAAGAAATTTCATGCTTTGTTATTCTGAATTTCCTGTTTTCCTTCCGTATAATTTGACATCAAATTGAGCATCAATTAATGTGCATTTTAGAGGTTTCATCTATGTGTAAGGTATCTGATTCCTTCCAGTTGCATCAGAATATCTATGGAGCATGGGCTTCCTCTCACTGTTTGTGTTTGTAGAAGGCTTAAAGCAGAGATGCCCTCATCTCCACTGGGCTGGCACATGTTTACCACAAATGCAAATAGAATGAATGTTAGGATGTGCTTTTGGATGAGCTCCAGAATGACAGAATGGGGTTTTCCATTCCTGAAGTAAGTCCTGGTCCTTTGTGTCACCTTAGCAAGTTTTTAACTTTTCCCTTCCTCTTTTCCCCATCCCCAGAGTGTTACATTTGACTGAGCTGTCTGGAGCTTTCTGAAGTTTCATGACCTAACAGGAACAGAATGCCATTCTAATTTTTTTTCCTCCTAGTTACCACTAAAAGCAGTTCCCTGGTCTAGCTCATGGCAGGAATTTCAGGGACAGCTGTGCTGGCACCAGAGAAGAGGAGGCAAAGGATCAGCGTGACACAAAGCAGGGGCAGGGCAGTGGGGGAAGAAGGTCCCAAGCAGTATCAAGAATTCGTTTTGCTGCAAAGTGTTTTGCAAAGCCAGTTACGACGCCAGCACGGGCTCATCACTCCGGGGGAGGGAAGAGGGACCCTTTCCCAACATGCATTCCCTGCAGCCCTCTTCTGGTTGGCCCAACCTAAGCATGGCTTGTAGTTTCTTACAGTCCTGGTTTCTAAGCAGACAGTATAGGCAAAGATTAAAGGTAGCTTTAAAAGAAAAGAGCATGGAAGCTGAGTTAAGCGGAGATTTAACTGGGTGCTGCAGGAGAGGGTGGGGTCCGAATTGCATCATGAGGCAATTTCAGCCCAGTCTGAAGGGAAGGGTGAGAACCCAGCGCCGGCTGCTCACCTGAAGCAATGAGAGATCGCAGCCTCTTCCTCCAGACCTTGAATTTGGATGGGGAAGGGTGGGGCAGAAAGAAGCGAAGGGTGCAGTTTCCAGAGGCTGCTGAGCAGGCAGAATACTGAGCAAGGTGAGTCATGAGGTGCAGGCAGCAGGAATTTCCTGCACTGCTTAAGATATGCATGGAGAGGCAGGGGTTGGAGAAGGGAGCTCGGTGACCAAATGCTTGGCTTTACAGAATCTCCCCTGGTATCCTAGCAAGTGTAAGACTGGATGGCACCTTGCCTGTACCTCAGGCGTATTTAATTTTTCCTCTCTCTTTATAGTCCTTTCTTGCTGTTTTGAAGTGTTTTCCTTGAATACTGTACATCGTAGTAGTATAATGCTGATCAAAGGTAGGGAAAAAACCTCAAGAAGCCTGCCTTACACATATAAAATCTTCTGGTGATCTCACCTAAGCGTCCTTCAAGAAAACCCCAGGAAACAGCAAAATTGTTGTGAATCAAGAAAAGAAGAAACTACGTCTTTGGAGTGTGCTTGTTACTGATCCTGCTGTCAGTGTGAATGCCCTGCACCCTGGTGTTCCTGAGGTAAGAGAATAAAATCTTAATTCCTTCTCCCTGCTCCGCTGTGTCTACAAGTTTTTTGTTCTTGCACTAATGGTCCTGCTTGGAATCTTTGCCTGTGAACAGGCTTCTCCTGGTTTATCTGCTGGCTTCGTAAAAAATCATTACTATTGTATTTTGTGCTTTGTTGATTCCTCAACACAAATATCAGAGCTTTAAAGCATCGTTTTAAGGTGATCATAGCAAGCTAGACTGAGCATATCAGAAACCCTTTGTATGAAAGAGAGTGATATCCATCCGCAAAGCCCAAGTGAATGATGTGTTTTTCTCCAAAGGATTTCCTAACAGGAGTCTCCTCCTTTGAGCTTTTATCAGACCATTCAAATGTAAATGATTTAGATGCTTTTGCAAGCTGTAGAATCACCTGTTCTCTGACAGATCTCCTCTTTCAAGAGGTTTGGAAAGTCAAAAAACCTTGGAGAAAAAGGAAATCTAACTTCGGTAAGCTGTGTGGGTTTGTACAGAGAAAGCTCGGTGAGCAATAATCATTGCTGCTTGCACCTGATTACGACTTTATTACAGCACTCAAGGGCCGAGCCTGGACGCAGAATTTTGTGGGTTTGAAAACCTGAGAGCAGGACACCAAGAGATTATCACGGAGATTTTCTTTGATGACTGGCTGCTGCAGTAGTGACCCCTTTGGTGCTGATCGCTTGCTTAAATGCCAAGTGATTTCCATTAGGGAGTAGAAACGTCCTGAGGTTTCCTTCCCTGACCTTCTTTGAATACACAAATTACCTAACGAGCTGGCGTCTCTACCGCCCTGCTTAGGAGAGTGGAAAGTGGGAGGTTGAATCACCCTGCTCGCTTTCCGTGCCAAACACAAGGAGCCTTTGCGTGCACACACCACCTCGAGAAACCCAGAGAGACTTGGCGGAAAAAAAGACACTGATTGCCTTGAGCACACAGTGGAGCCGATCAGGACAATTTACATTAGGGCACACAGAGTTCTTTGTGATAACTTTTCTCCCCTTTGTCTCATATTCATCGGTTGTGAAAGGTGTCTTTTACCTAAGTCCTTCAGATATTTTTGGTTTCTAACGACTCGATACCTCTCTGATTCTGTCCCTTGCTACAGCACAGAACTGCAGAAGGGCATCAGTGGGTAATAGAGACATAGGAATTATTTCAGCTACTGCCGTTTCTGGGCTGAATCAGAGGGTGGGTTGTTTTTGAAACGTCACACTTCGTGTTTGATTAGACCAGAGACTGCAACACCCCCCCGGGAGCCCCACGCCTTCCCCAGCGGCGAGCAAAGCACGGCACGCACTGTCACCGGGAGGAAAGGCAGAACAGGGTACAGAAGCTCAGGGTTTGGTGACTGTTTTGGTGGAGTCAGGAGACCTGCAATACACATCTTGCACAGATGAGAAACAGCATTGCAGCTGTTCTTGTCTTTTTTTTCCCCCTCTGAGTTTTTCTTAAAGCATTCTTAGCATTTCCACTTCCTAGCTGAGGCTGGCTTCTAGAAATCTGAGGAACTATCATCACTTTTTCATTGTTGTTGGTTTCCAAAATTTGCTTATGCTTCTCTGCAGGGTAAATATGTTGTTGGTTTGTTTTCAAAGATTAATCCAATGTCGAGTCCCTCTTCTCCAACCCCCTGTTGCTGTTTCAGTGCTGTGGCTCTCTATTTTGATGCTGCTACACCACAGCTTGTTCTTGTTGCTGCTCACAGCTACGTCTGTTGATGGGCTGGGAGCCATCTCCAGCTATGCAAATGCAGGTTTTAGGAGCACCTTCTCCAGATTTTAATCCTACGCAGTTAACTTCTCCTGGAATCCCGGATCTCTGTGGACACGCCAGATATGCCTGCTGTAACCTGAACTGGTGATGTTCTTCCTCATGTGCAGAAGGCGCAATGTTTTTCTGGACTGGGTTGTGGTTCTGTGTTTTGTAATTTGTTTTTAAACTAAACTACCATGGCTTCGTGACTTTTGTTTCAAATGTGGCAAGCTCTGTAAGCATTGGGTAAAGACTGACAGATGTGAGACTTTTCAAGTTCACATCGAATGGCATTTAATGCTTCCAAGTACTCTTCTCATCTCTCCAATAATTTGTCAAACTACCTGATTTTATCTCTCTATTCATATTCTACCTGTCTTCCTGTTCTACTGCAAATCCCCCTCCTATACACTTTATAGTAAATTTTATCTCATTTTACATTATCATTAAATGACCTGAATTTTCAAACTCTGAAGGGTTCTATGTGATTGACAGGCATCCAGTTGAGATTTCACCTTTCCCCTTCTACACATCCATAGGTTTAGATTGGGTATTAGGAAGAAATCCTTCCCTGTGAGGCTGGTGAGGCCCTGGCACAGGCTGCCCAGAGAAGCTGTGGCTGCCCCATCCCTGGCAGTGCCCAAGGCCAGGTTGGATGGGGCTCTGAGCAACCTGGTCTGGTGGAAGGTGTCTGTGCCCAAGGCAGGGGCTTGGAATGAGCTGATCTTCAAGGTTCCTTCCAACCCAGACCACTCTGTGATATTCCACACTCTGCTTTGGTCACACAGCTTTTCCCCAGGAGCCAGGGAGCCTCTTCCCTGCCAGTGGAGGTTTAAGGCCAGTTTGTTCTGGTTTATTTTCTCTCCTCACCGCACAGCGCGGCCGCTTTTTCCACTCCTTTTTGTCAGTGGCGCTGGACACCTTTCCCTGCCTCCTTTCTGCCTCGGCCGAGCCCGTGCTGTGGCAATTCTGCCCGGGTGGCTTCACAGCGGGGCCCGCGCCCTGCTCCCGCTTCCCGAGGAGCCTCGGCTCTCCCTCTCTGCACGTCCCGCTTTCCCCCTTCAGCGCCCGTGGGAGGCGCGGGGGGCTGCGGGCTGCCCGGACCCGCAGCACCGGTGCCGCTGGAGCTCACCCCGCTCCCGGGAACGCCAGTGCCCCGCTGTGGGACACCGGTGCCGCCGGGATTTGTCCTGGAGCGGGGCGGGGGATCCGGGAGCGCTCCGTTCCCAGCTCCCGGCGCGTCCCGCGGCCCTCCCCACTGCCCCTGGAGCCGGGGGTGGCATGAGCTGGTTCCAGCGGGCCGCCGGGATCCCCGGGGGATTCAGACGGGGATCCCCGGGAGATTCCAGCCGGCATCCCTGGGGGATTCAAGGCGAGATCCCTGGAGAATTCAAGGCGGGATCCCTGGAGATTCCAGCCGGAACCCCTGGGGGATTCAAGGCGAGATCCCTGGAGAATTCAAAGCGGGATCCCTGGAGATTTCAGGCGGGATCCCCGGGGGACTCCAGCCGGGCTCCCCGGGGGCATTCACGGTGGGATCGCCGGCAGACTCCAGCCGGGGATCCGTCACCCGCCCGCCGCCGCCGCTCCGCTCTCCCGGCGTTGTTTGTCCCCGGGCGCGCTCCGTAGCGCGTGCGGCGGCGGCGGCACGAGCCGGGCCCGGCCCCGCCCCGCCCCTCCAAACTGGGAAAAAAAGTCTTACACATTACAAAAAAAAGACTACTATATAATCTCATTTGTGCCATTGGCAAATGTACTGTATTGTCTGTATTGAACTTATTATGGCTTTTGCAGTTGGTGGTACTATAATGAAACTAGTTTATCGATGTGCCAGCTGGATGACTGCAGAATTATTTGTTATCATAGATTTTTATGGTAACTTCAAATATAATTATCATTTGTAGTTAGCAANCCGCCGCCGCCGGTGGGGCCGGATCCTCGTCGTCGCCGCCGCCTTCGTCCTCGGCCGCGGCGGAGCCGGAGCCGCTGCTGCTGCTGAACGGCGAGGCGGAGAGCATGTCGGAGCCCAGCCCGGAGAGCGCCAGCCAGGCCGGGGACGGGGAGGACGAGGACGAGGAGGAGGAGGAGGAGGAAGAGGAGGAGGAGGGCGGCGAGGAGGAGGAGAGCAGCCTGGTGGGCAGCAGCAGCAGCAGCACGAGCAGCGGCTGCTGCAGCGACGAGACCCGCTCGCCGAGCCCCGGCGGCGGCAGCGAGGCCGACGCCAAGGAGGAGCCCAAGGGCCCCCGGGGCAGCCAGGAGGACGGGCCGGGCCGCGGCGGCGGTGGGGGCGGCAGCAGCTCCAGCAGCGTGTCCAGCGGCGGCGACGAGGGATACGGCACCGGCCCCGGCACGGGCGGCGGCAGCAGCTGCGGCAGCGCCACGTCGGGGGGCCGGCGGGGCAGCCTGGAGATGTCCTCGGACGGGGAGCCCCTCAGCCGCATGGACTCGGAGGACAGGTCAGTGTCCGGCGCCCTGCCCCGGGCGGAGCGGCGCGTCCCGGGGGCCCTGCCCGGCCGCCTCCCCGCCTCGGCAGCCTCGTTCCCCGGGCGCCGCCCCGCTCCCGGCCGCGGGGGTGTCACGGCAGCCACAGGTTTCTCCGGCCAACTTGTGCCGGGCCCCCGCCCTGCGCCTCGGGCTCCCCGGCAGCCCGGCCCCGGCTGGGGAGGAGGGGGCGCTCCCCGGCCATCGCCGATCTGTGAGAGCCTCGAGCGGCCCCGCCGGGCGCTGCCTCCTCCGGGGGCCTCCTTCCTCGGAAGCTGCGGATTTTTCTCAGGTGGTGCTTTCGGGGTTCTTCAGGGTTGTGTCTTGTGCCAACGCGCAGGTGGGGTGTACTGAAGCTTCGGGATGGGAAATGTATGTGTGGATGCGGTTTTACCCGCGCCCGCAACAGGGTCTCTGCTCTAGAGGGGGAAAACCTCTTAAAACACGAGGGGAAAAAAATCGAGCTTAGTAAAATAAAAAGATCAGCCTTTCCTGCGTTACGTGTGCACAAGTAATAGTCGTGCACAGTGTGAAGCGAGGCTCAGTATTGGGAGGCTCAAAGTCATTGAATGAGTTCTGTAATTGTGAATTACAGAATCTATAAATATGAGTTCTGGAGCTTTTGTATGTTAAAGGTACACGCTTCAGTTTACCAAGATTCTAGCTCGATTCTGGTTGGAAAGAAGCAACTGAATTCTCACACATGGTTGAATTCTACCATTCAGGTCTGTTTCAGCCTACTAAGTCAAGCATTTCGAAGAACACGGCTTATGTGGTGTCTCACTTGGATGTTGTATGCAACAGTTTACTTGAAAAACTGAAAACAGGATGGAAAAAGGATATAAAAACAGAGTGAAAGTGCTGTATGTCTCCTTACTAATTAGTCCTTTCAAATAGTTTAAGAAAATCATACAATTTTTCTATTTGTTTAGCAAAAAAAGTATCAGACTTCCCTGCTAGAGTTACAGTTAAGTAACAATTAGAATTTTGGTGGTATTTCCTTAAGATAGTTTCACTATTAAGTGTGGAGAATTACGTGGTTTGGTCCAGAAATGTACTTTGAATATGTGTTAGATCAAAATCATTGTAACTATACAAATACCCATATTTCAGAATTAAAATGGGGCATGACTAGACCTAGCCTCAAAGATTAAAACCAGCCCAGCAAACCCCGTGTGAGTCAGTTCCCCAAAACCGTGTAATTGGCCTAAAAGTCTTAAGAAGACAGAAAAAAATTCAGGTCTTTGGTTTCCATCAGACTTTTGAGACTCATAGAAGTCACATTTTCTTTCTTTTAAACTTACGCAAGTGGAAAGGGGATGTGGATGTTGGGGTTTGTTTGTTTGTAAGTTTTGTTTGGTTTTTGTTTATTTCAAAAGCTGAGATTTTATGTGAAATTGACTAAGTATGGGAGTAGACTTCTGGAAAAACACCAGGTACATACAGGATCTTTAAGATAACAGATTCTTGTTTTTCATAGAATGAAAGTCTGAATCTGATCCTGATCTTATCCAAGTGTGTGTCTGGGTTGAGGAAATAACAGAAGTAACTTGCAGGGGTTTTCTGGAAGTAGCGTTGTTGTGCCTCCTTGCCTGTGCACTCCAGAGCTGGTTGCTAGTTTCTTTCTCTGTCATTGTTCTTGTGGTCCTTTTGCTGTATGTGGTTAAATCCACGTGTGTGGATCCTTGCTCCTTCCCTGTACCACCAGTACAGGCTCTCCTGCAGGAGTGGCACTCTTTGTGTTTAGTGGTTTATGTGAGGACTGTGCCTTGTTTTTAATCTTTGCAAAGTTTTATCTTGACCTGCCAGGATGAAAACTTGGGGTGTTGAGAGAGCATTTTGTGCTGTAACTCCAAGGCCTGCTTGTTGAATCGGTAGGAGAAGAGCAATGCTACCAGGAGTGCCATTTGTTATTCCTGGGGATGGAAAATGTCGTGGGGTGTGCCCTCTTTGCTGCAGCGTGTTAGAATGCTTTATTATGTTTGTCACATGTAGTCCAGCAAGTTGCCTTCTTGACATTGTGATCCAAATGATTGCTGCTGCTTGGAAGGCGGCCACAACATAATCCTGTGCATTTCAGATGATCAGAGAGACAAGCAGGGTGTTGCAAAAGCTAGGGAATGTGCTGGAGAGTTAGAGTGCATAGGTTGGGATGGTAAAATACCAGGGAAGAGCTGGAAACAGTTTAGACTTAAGGGTGGAGGTGCAGGTATATAATAATACATTGAAATTCTGAAAGACTTAATCATTCATTGATTTGATCATCTCTAAATTAAAATGTGAGTTCTATGACTATTAGAGAACAGTATTTTGTCTATTAAGTGTTGTTTTGTATGGAATAGTTTATTGTGCAGTGCTTCATGACCTTTGCTGACTCCCTGTGTCTCTGAGGTCCTGAGGAACTTGGTGTCTGACTCTCTGTGTTGTAAAGTAAGATTCCCTGGGGAGAGAAGAGAGAGAAAAGGGAAGAGATGGAACTAACAGGTTTGACTTTACAGTCCGTGGGTTTAGCCAGAGGAAGCTGGTAGAAGAGAGTACTTGGTAAGGGCTCTCCTGCTGTCAGCAGGTTTGGTAACATTCAGATCATGCCCCTGGGCTTGGGATTTTTTTCTTGCTTCCTCTTTAGAAAATTTGAATGAATAAAAAGGTGTGGTAAGAGGGCCTGAATTCCATGAGTGATCAAATTCCCATTTCCCTGTTTATGTTCTTTATCATTCTCCACATTGTGTTATCTCTGATTTTTTCCTTAAGTAATATCAAATACAAATGAAGCAGATGAAGAGGAAAATCTTGTGTATGGTCAAAACAGAGCTACTGTTTAGCAATTTCTATTTTTAACATTTTATTGTATTTTGGGAATATCCACTGGTAGAATAAATAATTTGTAGGAAATTTGTAAGTATTTGTACCAACACAAGAAATAAATCTAGAGGTGACTGTCAATGCCCTGAAATTTAGGGTGAATTTTAACCCTCCATTTCCATGCACACAGGTAAACTTTGCACTTTGTTCCAACATGCTTCTCTTCCCTCCCAAAAAACCCAGAAAGGAAAAAAACAAAACCCAGAGTGATACCTAGGATAAATAACCAGGTGGCATTTTCAGCTCAGCAGGAGAGTTCAGTGCAATAACTCTGTCGGGTCTGACAGGTGTCTCATTGATCTGTAGCAGTTCCATTTTTTTTTTGCTGGGAATTGTGCTAAGTTCCCACTCCTGTGCAGGAGTTTGTCTACTACTTTGTGAGCAAGCTCAGATCAGCTGGCTGAGTAATAATAGTCTGCATTCAAGCCTAGTTATGCTGTGGATTTACAGTTAGAACAAAGACTATTATCAGCACGTGAATGCTGCTCATTTTCTTGTGCCTTTCCCCAACTTGAGACCTGTGCTGAAAGGATGGATGTGTTTCTCCAGAGTCCTCTGGAGCTGCTAGTTTTGCTGCAGTGCTGAGAAACATTTGGCTTGAAAAGAAAAAGTAATGGTTCAATTAACTATAAACACTGAAGCTGGACCTAAGCAAATGCATGGTATAAACCAGCTGAGCTGAGTGCAGTGGAGATGCATCTGCAGCTCACTGGTGTTGTTATTGCTGAATGATGATATTTTCTTACAAACACTTGGTTTACTGAAATAATTTAAATATTGTTTACTGGAACGCTTATTATGGAAGTGTATTTAAATCTGAAATAGTTTCATCATAGATTTTGTTTGATTTAGAAAGCAGTGGTAGGTCTTGCAGTTTCAAGAAGTTGTTGAGCAGAAATTTGAGTAGTAAATCTGTATGAAGGGCTTTTTTTTCAGCCTTGTGAATTTGTCTTGTGTCTTTGTACTGTCACCTAGAAGTTACCCCTGGTTTACTGTTCCTATGTTAGCTTTACCTTTCTTAGCAGTTTATCCTTTGCTCCCTGCTCCTCCTGACTAGGCAAGGAGCATGGGAAAGGTACATTGAACTGCAGGATCAGCTGTTTTGCTGGGTGCTCTGTGAGTGCTGATTGATGTGCTGGTAGGCCAAGTGTAACAGGTTGTCTTTGGATCTATGTAGTAATCTTTCCCTTAGGCACAGCACTAATTAATGTCCATCTTGCAGGCAATTTTCATGTAACTTGTAAGGCTTTATTTTCTTTTTTTTTGGTTTGGATTTTTTGGGGGATAACCTTTTCATATTTTTTGTTACACACCAACAAGTCAGTTATTGAGAGGCCGTGGCTCGAGGAATACTCAATAATACTCAATGACAATTTGAGTTCTTAACCACATAAGACTTGCAAAATACTTCTAGAAATGTTATTATTCTGTTCCTATTTAATAGGTGAGCAGATTTGAAAACACATTTCAGGTACATTTTTCAGTAGTAAACTTTTTTGTGTTTCAGATTGTGAAGTTTTTTCATTTTACTGAGTGAAATGACAGTGTGGAACTAAAGAGTTGAAAGATAAAAGGTTTAGACATGAAAATTCCAGGCTCTAGTCTGAGTTTTTTAAAATCTCATGTAAAATGAAGGCCTTGTCAACCTTTGAGATGTATGCTGATTTAAAAATATTAGTTTTAATTATAGTCTTTATTTTATCTAGCTTTTAAACTCTTAAAAATGAAGAACTTTCAAGATTGACTTGGCAGTGGCACGTGAGTTGTATGAGTGACATTTATGAAAGCAGAACAGTAAATTTGAAATACAATCCAAAGGACATGTGGTACTAATACATGTGTTTCATGGATTCATGTGACCAGATTAAAAAGTGCTTCAGGCCTCTCTTTGCTGCACAGTCTCACTTGTTCCTATGCAGGAAGTGCAGAATCATTCATTAGCACTCATGGCAAGGTGGTTAAGTCATTAATTTTTTTTAGAGCCTGTGTAACATGGCTGTGTCACAGTGAGCTATACAGAAGTTTACCCGAGTTTCAGAAATTCTGCCGAAAATTGTATTGAAAATTATTTCTAGCTGCATTCGTTGTTGCTGTAGTTATGTGCTTTCAAATTGCAAAATAAACACCTTGTTTCTATAATGGTTATGTTCAGGCCTTTCTGGCATGGCAGAAAATAGCTTTTGATGGGAAGACAAAACAGCTCATATATTTTGTATGGTGAGTATCTTTATTATTAATGCTGGTGATTGGTATAATTGAGTGGTTAACATGAGGTCTTTTTCTGAACTAGATGAAAGAGCTTGGTATAATGAGCTGTTATTGTAGTAAGATGTAAATATACTTCACAGAATTTGAGAAAAACATTTTTCTATTCAGTGTAAGGCAGCAGTAGTTCTGCTTTTATGTTGGATTTTACATGCACGCCGGTATGTGTGCATTTTGTGTAAGTTTGTGACATCATCAAGTCTGGCAACTTCTAAATACAAGGTTTGATAGGTGGGTTTTTTCAGGGAATTTCCTAGGCAGTAGTGGAAAAAAACCTGTCTTGGTTTTTCTGTTTTTTCCCTTTTTCTTTCGCTTTCCCTATTTCACTTTCCAGTGAAGTTGAATGGGGTGTTACGTGCAGCCTGAGCAGCTGTTGGGCAGAGATGTGACATCACACGTTTCTGAGCTGGTCACAGATAAAACTGACTCTCTTGGATGATGCAGTGGAAATGTTCTACCCTACCACTCCTGCTCAGATCTTTCCACAGCCTTCCAGTACCTTTCATATATTTACATATCTTTTAAAAACCCTGCCCAGCTGGAGAAGAACAGTGGGGGAATGAGCAGCCTGGAGAGCTGGCATGGAAATCAGCAGTATGAAAATACACCTAGAACCCATTGCCTTGGGGTGGTTTAGAGCAGTCTGTTGTTGGCTGGGAAAGTGGTGCATGGCATAGAAGGGAGATGAAAAGCAGATGGAGCTTTTGAGACAGGAATAGAGGTTTCTGGCAAGGGGATGATGTGAGATACACACAGAAAACTTCTGGGATGATAGGGAATGAGATATGTCTAATAGCCTGAGGGAAAAAAGAGAACCTAACCCAAAGAAAGTGAAAAATTGGTCTCTGCTGTAAAGTAGCCAAGTAATTGCAGGGAGTCCTTGAAACAGGTGGGACTGTAATCTCCAGTTAAGTTGTGCAGGAGATGGGAACATAAGAGGGTAAGGAACTTCTTTGTATGAACAGTGAGTTTTATCCACTCTCCCTGTTGCTGTTAAAAAAATATGATGACATGACTTGCAAAAATACAAAGTGGTAATTTTGTAAGATTCCTTGAGGTAGAGATGTCTTTGGTTATCTATCCATGTAACTGATTCTTTTTTATAACTTTATATGCATTCTGTCTGGGGTTGTTCATTTAGATATGAACATGTTCAAAAATATTTGTTTTAGAAAATGAAATATAAATATTCCATGTTAGGCTTACTGTTTATCATTGGTTTTGTGATAACGCTAAGATAGTGATTACAATTGTGGTTTTACAGCATTCAAAACCAACAAAGAATTGGGGAAAATTTTTGAAGCCTCTTGAGATGCTGAAGTACTTTTTTTCCCCTTAACAATGGTAAAATGCAAAGCAAGAAAGACCTGGGATTTCTTTTCCCATATCTAATTTTCTTCTTTATATTAGAATTTACATTCTTAAATAAATTTTGCTGAACTTCTGTTGCTAATGTTTAATGGATAATTTCTTTCTTTGATAGAGGTTACTTAAGGTATATGCCAAGATATTTGATAGAAAAAAGCAAGAGATTTGTTATGATCCAGAAGGTCCTGTTGTCGTCCTGATGCACCTTAGAGGAGTGCTGTAATTCAAACAGCTTGTGTAATGTCAGAGGGAGAAAACTGCACCTTGGTTGTTTGAGTTGAGACTCGTAAAGAACTGACTGTTGGCTCACACAGTGGTATTATAATTTATTCAATATACCTAAATAAGAATCTAGCATAAAAAATTTCCATGTACTATTAATGTCATTCCGTGTAACATCTTGTATAAATTACGAGCTCCCCCATGAAACTGCAGTAGAGTCCTTATTTTGATCATTTTACTTCATTGTGCTGTAGTACCGACTTAGATTGCAAATGAAAAAAAAAAATCTTAAAAGTGCAAAGAAAATATTTTCGATATATGCAAACAGAGAAAGGTAAATATTTTTTTTCCTTTGAAATAAAACTCCTTTTGGCATGTCTTTAAGTAGGCTTCCTTAGGCTGACTTGAATGCTAAGTTATAGCTTAGACAGTTTGTACAAGTAGAAGTTAATTCAGTGTCCAGCAGACCAGGAGTCAAACCTTAATTTATAACCTTTCTATTATGAATTAAGCCAATTAGTGGAGTTGTGCTTTGCTGGCTTCTTTGCTTTTGATGCCTGGTTAATACTTGAAGGAGCAAGTATTCACTGAGGTAGAAATAGGCAAGGCTGCTACCTTACAAAATGCTATCCTAGCTATGATTTTTTTTCTGTATTAAGTTGAATTTAACATATTGATAACTGAAACTGGAAGGATATTTTAGATCTCCTCTGTGAGTTTGCATCTTTCTTTGGTCATTTTGTCTTCACGCTGTGTTTTGTGTTCTGGGATGAGGGGAGATGTCTTGAGGTTGGGAGAATGGGAGGGTAATACTGCAGCAGATGAAATTTCCTTGACACCACGCCTGAAGGCTGTTACCTTCCAGTGCTGATTAGACAACTTCATAGTGATTATGGTTCTCAGAATGGGAAGCACTGTTAAAAAATAAATTATTTCTGGTGGCTCTTTAGTGAGTGTTTTTCTTTTCTGCGTGTCCTAAGCTGTGCTAGTAAACACACTCTTTTATCAGTAAAGACTGAAAATTGTGAACCACTTGTTGCTGTTCTCTAACTTTTCAGGGAGATGATCAAGTTGAAGATAACATGGTTCCCAGAAATGAAAGGCAGTTTTATTTGTATCTTTAAGGCATAATCAAGTACAGTTTCTTGATTTGTGTAATCCTTTTGCAGAATGTCATCTTTGTGCTGTCATATCACAAGGCACATATGTTTAACCTGCTCTATTTCTGCACTGCTCCTCGAACATTCTGGCATTCCAAGTTTCCTCATCACGTTACCAGTTGCTCTGTATGCTACAAATCCTGTGATAACCTGGGTTTGTGTTATGCAAGTATTATGAACCCAAATATTCTAGGGCCAACAGTCTAAATAATCAAAGTAAGTGATCCAGGAGAGTGGAAACAGCTCTAGAGGTGGTGAATCATAACACACTTTCTCAGTCTTGTTTTGTTTCCTGTGCATGTTTGTTATTTTAAGTTCCTTCGATTTCCCTATCTCAAAGAGCTTTCCTATCTTGCCTGGTTTTATGTTATCAGACTGAAGTGTTTGCAGTGTTGTTCCCTTTTCTAGGTATTTATACCTTACCCAGACGTAGCTTTACTCTAAAATTTAAAGCTGCAATTTCAAAAAGAATTTAAAAACAAGTTTTTAATGTTACCACTTGCCACATCGTGTAAAATTCTCTCCCTTGACTATTTTATTTTGCACTGTGTTGCTTTCTTAGTAGTCATATAACAATACATATATTCAGTAAAGAATTTTGCAGTCTTGTTTTTAAGATTGATTTATGAACATTTTTGGAGTCTTGTTCATTTTGACAAGTTTTTGTTAGAATAACTTAATCAGTGTAAAGCACAGATTTGATAGGTTTGATTTCCAGAAATATGCTTAAGTGATTCAGATGTACAAGTGTTTCCAAGTGAGTGGGTGCTTTCTTCAGTCATGCAGTCCTGGAAATGATGGTCTTTTTTTCTTTATGTTACCTTAGTGTTGCTTTTACTTATTTTTGCCTATCCTGTTTTGCCTCCCTTGCCTCTGAAGAGCTGTGGAGTCAGTAGTGTTGTCTGTCTGCTGTGGGGGTCTGTGTGCATGTAATGTGCAAGAGCAGATGTGAACAGAAGGTGCTGCCTCCAAAACACAGTGGTGGACTTTCACTTCATGTAGTCCTGGCTAATTTTTTTTGGTCCAGGTATTCTGATTTCTTATTGCCACGTGAGTAATCTTTCTCTTTGGCAGCCATTTAGTGTTCTGCATTCTCTTTTTGTTCTGTTTATTTTTTTTATGGTGGTTTATGCATGTACACTAATTTTGTCATACTGATGGTAGGTTTTCCTGAACTCAGAAACTGTGATCATTATCAGTCATGAAATTATTTTGGATACTTTCTATTTAAAGCAAAGACAAATGGTTTTCTCAGCAAAATCAGAAAAAAAACAACCCCTTAGATATGCAAGTAGCTGAAGTTGCTTTCTGTCTCCTTTGAAGATTCTCTCTGGGTTGGTGGCTGCTTTGATGAAAAGAAACTGTAAGAGCTCTAAAGCATAATGATATTTTCATGCCATGATCAAACTACATCCATTTAAATAAGACAAACTGTTTTGCTTGTGAAACATAAATGTTTGATTTGGGGAGTTATATTGATAAATTACTGAAATTTGATAGGAGGAGTTTATCTGTTACCAATCTAGATGCATCATAAAATACCAAATTTACGAAAGATAGGCAGAGGAATAAAAAAAGGTCAGGCAGATCTCAAACTTTTGTGCTCTGTTGCTGACTCGTGGTGATTACTCATGTTTTGTGAGCTCTGTTTTTCTTTGGACCTGTTTGAATCTCACTTTTAAATTGGCATGATCATTTGGAGAGCATAAAGCAAAAAGATTGACTGAAATGTCCTTGGCCACCTGTGTATAGTTGTCTTGATCCCTGCATTTTATTGCATACTGGTACCCCCATGCAGATGTTGTGGTAGTAACTTCAGAAAGAGGTTGACATTGAAGTTT
Organism: Orthonyx spaldingii; assembly: GCA_013397795.1. Taxonomy (NCBI): domain Eukaryota; kingdom Metazoa; phylum Chordata; class Aves; order Passeriformes; family Orthonychidae; genus Orthonyx; species Orthonyx spaldingii. The sequence goes on along the minus strand of VZTJ01002639.1, from coordinate 705,591 downwards.
GCTTAATACTCATTGAATAGCAACAAAAATTAAACTTTAGTACAAAAAGTTAGGAATTTATTCTTCCTCTGCTTTTGTTTAGGAGTCATTAGAACAATTTCTGTTACTAATCAGTTATATCCATGGCTCCCATGTTTGGAATTGATGGAGATATAAAATAGGACAGGTGCAAGAGCTTCCTCTCAGTGATGGGCACTGAGGGTTAATAATTTGATCATTTTCAAGTTTTGTGAGGATTTATCTTTGCTGGATCTTTGTCTGCATTAGGAACTAGAGAGTGCAAACTGCTTTGAATTTGGTGGTGTTGAAAAGATGTTGTTTTCATGGAACTTGTACATTGGCCAGAGCTGTACACCACAATTTTCCACCTCTTATCTTGGAAAGTAATTGGGGTAATGGGGAAAATTGTGAAGTTTTTGGTTTTGCTCTTGAATTTTCCTAGTGAAATGAAAATAATGAGGTGCTGGGGGATGTCACTAAGCATGCCATTATTATTTTCTTCCAGTGTTTCTGTTTTGACTTGGTGTTTGTAATTGAATGATTGCAGTTGGTGCTGTTTGTTTGCTTTTGGGATTAGTACCTAGTTGTGATTTAGTCTTCCAGGTGGTAAAAGCTCTTCTGTTGATTTCTGGGTTTTAACCCTTGAAGTTGCTGTGAGATGTGACTGACTGTCATGCACAGTGTTCCCATTATTCTGAGGTTGTTTTATCTGACTGTAACAATTCAGTTTTCTTTCTTAAGCTTCCCTCATGGATTAGACCAATGTAGGTGCAGCTGTAAGGGCAAATGACAGAGTATTTCACTGACTAGTAAAAGGGAAAGAAACTAGCGGGATATTTATTTTTGTTTGGTTTATTTGTTTGTTTCTTTAATCCTTAACCTGTTTACTTACTTCCAGTAAGGTTTGTAGCATTTGGTTTCAGAGGCAATCTGCTGATTTGATGTTTTATGGCTGGATTATCACTGTGTATTTCAGAAGAAACTGCTCTCGAAACTTGGAGTAGTGTAGTGTGCAGCTTGATGGCTGCTGAGTAGCGTCGGTTTCAGCAACCCTGCGGTGTGTGTTCGCTGAAATTGCTGTTCATTTTTAATTTGATGCTTTCCAAGATGAGGTTTTTCCATATAGGATCTGTCAGGATCATTTGGTGATAGCTGCATTCAGCTGGGTCCTTTGGTTGCCTCCTGAACTGAACATCTGGGCACTGGGAGCCGGGCGCTCTCGGTGGAGGTGCTCTAACCCTGAAATGAGCTCCTGTTGATCAGACTGAAGGGCTGCTTGTTGACCCTCAGGGGCACAGTATAAGGCCCATCTGTTAGGTCTGAATTTTGCCTGAGGGAAGGTTACTTCAGTTAAGGTCTACAGGGAGTATGTTTAGCAGACATTAAAGTATAATAGCAAATTGATTGGGCTTTTGTGCATGTGTTCAGTGCCTGGCCCTGCTCTCTCTTCAAGTGGACAGTTGCTAATGGGAGTTTGTGGAAACTAAAAATGAAATTATGTTGCTGTTCTTTCAGGTTTTTTGGTGATATTCCTTCTAGACTCTTACTCTCTGTTGTTCTGAAAGATTAACAGAATCAGGGAAAGAATTTTGGGCATTTCATTCATTAAATTCAATAGAAGGAATTACTTGCAGTAGTGGGGAAAGTGGTCTCCTTGGAGAGCCAGGTGTGTGTCAGCAGTGATGTGCAGTATACCATTTTATTTAATGCATTAAATAATGGTCTCGTTCTAGTTTTATTCACATCTAAATGTGCACAAAAATTAGTGCCCAGATGTAAAATATGTAGTTTAAAATTTGTGCATTTTACATTGTGAATAATTTTGATTTCTTTTTTTTCTTATAGAAAATGTCCGTATTTACACAACTCCAACAGTGGCTTAATTTTGCTCAGATCCTTAAAGGAAAAGAATAATTCAGAATTTAAAGTGCTTGAAAAATGTTTTTTGTTTTCTATGAAGTGAAAATGACTGGCAGCTTCTTACAAGTTTTTAGGTATTATTTTTTGTTTCAGGATTGTTTTTAAATAGTTGGAACTAAATTTAACCAGCTAGACGCACTTGATTGTGCAGGTACTAACCTTTTAACATGAAAGTGCTGCTAAAAGTATCTTAATCTTCTTGATAATGAAGATTGTAGTGTTTCTAGCCACAGATAAAATAAGTACAGGTAAAAATAAGACCTGAAACAATGCCTCTGAGTTAATGATTCCTCTATCAAACTTGCATGTTTTTGCTTAATGAACACATTTTAAATGTCAGTATCATTTCAAAGCTGTTGATCTTTTGGTAGAGGGAAAATTTGTAGGAGGAGAGAAAAATGTCTGACCCATCTGAGGAGATTCTGTGTTTTCAGTTCTACCTTGCTGCGTTTGGCAGACACTGCCGGTGTTTGCAGACTTGGTGAGATGAGGTGTGGGTTTAGTAAGGCATTCAGTTCTTGCCTCTGGACATGTGATTTTTATGTCAAGTTGATTCAGATGCTCAGATTAGGATGAAAATAGGGACAACATAAGCTCGAAGACCATGTTGTGCTTGCTGTAACAGTTCTAAGTTTTAGTAATTAGTCAGTCTTTTGAATGGTGCTTCTTAAAAACCACTATTGTGTATGCAGGCTCTCTCCAGCAGTGACTGTTTTTGATGCTCTATTGTTTGGGATGACCCCTGAGCTGAACTCTCAGAAACTCCAATGTCTAATGTTCTTCATCAGGCCATGGTCTATAGATCCATTACAATGGAGCTGGAGCCTGCCTACAGCTTGGGAGCAAACCCAGACCTGTCTGTCACTGGCAGGAGGGGAATGCCGCAAACGCTTCAGTTTTGCTCGTGTCATTCTGCGTTGATAGTGGCAGGCAGGTTTTAAACACATCTCCTGCCTGCGAGAGAGGGACTTTGCAAAAGGCAGAAAAACTTGCTTTAACTTAGCTGGCTAAATATCTGTTTCAGTGTCTTTGTTCTATTACCAGGATGCCTGTGTTTTTCTTACTGTGTTTTCTTCTCTTACGCACAAGATTGCTTTCCCACTTGTAGGCTTTGTGGATTTCGGGTGAGAAAGGAAGGATATAATTTCCATTACTACTGTCCCTTTGTCAAGGAACCTTTCCCTCTCTCGGATCATCCCGAGCAGATAGAAAGTCATATTGGGTTGAAAAGCCCCATTCATAGACTGCAAGATACACAGACACTTTCTGTAGTCCAGCCTTTCTGGGGCTGAGTGTGCACACAACTTCTTTGCTTGTCCTCACACCCTTTCTGAAATTCTGAGAAACAAAAAAGTGGGTGAATTGGCAACTCTAACAGACACAGTCTTGCAGTTAAGGCTTCACAGACTTAGCAGCAGCCACGGCTCTGACTGTAAAACTTATCTTTCTGCTTCATCTCGAAATGGGCAGGTCAAGAGACTGCCCAAGTCAGTGTCTTTGATGTTACATATACTGCAGACTATTCTCTGAAAAGCTGCCTGATATTTTCTCACTGTATGAAAGACTAGGGGAAAACTACACACACTTGAGCTGTACTGGGCACCGGTCTTTCACAGATTCTCTTTGCAGCCTTTACCTCTTTAGTGAGTGACAGAACTTGCTCGGTGAGACAGAAACTAATTCTGGGTTTCCTAGTACTGGGAGGCACCTGATCACCTGAAATACCCTGGTTCTGGAGGCAGGGAAGAGGAAACAAAAAAAGTGTGTTACAATTTTATTTAACAGATTGTTACTAGAAAAGGAATGTGCCAGGGCAGTGAGTTTGTTGCATTAGAGTCTACCAAGAATCCATCAAGAAGGTCCATCCAAAACCAGGGATCTCTTGTTGTGTGACTCCTGGTCATTTTGTTTTATGAACAATTGAGTTATTTCTTTAGTAGATTCTGTTGCAGCAATATTTGTCTCTGCTCTTTAATGTTCTACTCAAAGTTCTTCAAACTAGAAGGAAGGAGGGAATTTTGTCTTAAATACTGAGCTGTTATTGCTCAACTGGGTTTGAATTAGATTTTTTCCCCATTTTTAGACAGGATTTTGAATAGCTTATGGAATCATAGTCCAATGTAGCACTTCATTCTCAGTTTCCAAATTCTATATGCTACTACTTGATTGAAGTGCTGTGGGCAGCCATTTTTTATTCCAGTTTTTCTGATCCAAAATTTTGATACCGTGTTAATCTGTTAGCCCTTAGCAAACACTTAGGCTATTAAACCCAAACCCAGCAAACATTTAAACAATAATAACTAAATTAGCTTGCCAAGTATTACTGGTTTCTTATGTCATTAATAACCCTACTTGCCATGATAGCTTTTTCTGGCATCAGTATTCCTAGTTGACTTTTATATATCTTTCTCCAAAACAAGGTAGGATAGCTTATAAAAAACTTCAGAGCATAAGCATTTGCATTCCTTAGGCTGTAAAATTAGAGACCTGTGATTTTGTGTCAAGGTATGTTGCACTGCACTTGCAATGTAAACTAAACTCTCATGCTTTGGGTTGACAGTTTCCAGGGGTTTTTTATCTCTTCTTAGAGGAATTAAGCAGATTTCATGCCTGTGAAACAGAGAAACCACACACACACCTGCAGAGGGTGCACTTCTCCCCTGCCCCAAAATGCTTTGACAGAACTTGTCCAGCGTTATGTGTTCTCACTGCTTTCCCACTTAAGACCAGACTGTAAACCCATGGAGCCGTGTTGAATACCCCCCATACTCTGCCCTGTGGTCACCAGCACGGCACATCCTCTCAGTCAGGAGTTTGCTTGTACTGCTTGTGGGGTGTGTGAGAGTGGCCCTAATGCTGTCTGTGAGTGTAGAAACTCATACTGACTGTAAATAGCTTTGAAGCTTGAACTCCTCCTGAAAGTATTTGGGAAGCAGTTTCCTTTGGTGCCTTTCAGCTGTGGGAAAGGCAGGGTTATTTATCGACCTGAACTGGTGTGAGGCAGCTGTTGCAGAGTGCTGGATGTGCAGGGCTTTGCCATCCTTGGCTAAGCAGCTTCCTGTCGGGACCACTGATCCGTGTAACAGCACTGTCTGTGGCAGAAGTGCTTGGGCTTTGTGCCATTCTGTATGTCCAAACCTACTTCCACGGCTGATTTTGAGAAAACTGTATTTGGATAGCTTAAACTGTGGGGGAGGTGGGAGGGGTGGCACAATTAGCTATAATTACTGATTCGATTTTTTTTATCATCCTGTTGGTAAATTTTGCTTTCACAGTGCAGTTTTACAGACTTTATTTTTGGGCATAAATTTTGGCCTAGGCACCAGTTGAGGAAGGAGGAGATGTCAGTCCCATAACTGCATCTACTGCGAGCCTGGCACAGTGGAAAAATTAGGATTGCTTGCAACAGGTTTTGCATGTAAAGCTTCTGACCATTTCCTACCGGGATCCTAAAATACTGTTACAGTACTTGTAGTTAGTGGGTGTTAATGCTGTTGGGGCTGGGAGTTTCAGCTCAGGGTCAGTGGAATTATTTTTACTTTTTAGTGACAGATTGGGAGGTTGTATGTCATAAAAGGAATCAAGATTACTAGGGAGGGAAGGGAGACATGGGGAGGGATCATGGAAAGCTCTGTGTATTCAGGATGTAGAAAAGGGGAGAAAATAAAAATAATGGACATGTGGAAATGTGCTGTGTAGCAGCAAATAGCCTGTATGACTTCCATGGGTAGAAGGTATGCCTTCTAAATTGTTAGACCTTGTTTGAAATTGGGAAGGGGCTGGAAGAAAGGCACGTGGGTTTGTGTAGCATTTAGGAAGTATGTATTTGATATACCTTCATTAACGCAAAAAGCTGTCGAAAAGGTCTCTAAAACTTTCTTTTTAACTTGGAAGGCAAAGGCCTAAGAATAGTTGGCCAGTTTTAGTAACAGGTGGAGGCAAATGAGTTGGAAGATTTGTAAGGGGTCCATGCTTGGGATATGTTATGTTGCTGGTATCGCTTGAGATTAGAGTTTGCTCATGAAACCAAGTTACTCAGGGTGGTTAAAATAAGGCTTAACCAGGAACATTGCTGAAGGGAATCTGTTGTTTAGACTAAGGCAAGTCACTTTTTAGTGATAAATGCAGTGGAATCTACATGGTCGGTGAGAATGGGAAATCTAAACAAAGCAAATATCTGTGATTATTTCAAAATCTATCACAGAAAAAGCCTGCTAGCACACTAGTGATTAAAAAAGATGGAGATAATGTGAGAAATCACTGGTAGAGACTTCTACAGCAGAAGAGCAAACATGCTAATTGTATCTTCAGGTTTTGACTAACGGTGTTGTTTTTCTTTTATTCACCTCAGTGTGTAATAGAACAATACTGGGTATGTAAACAGTGATGGCAAAAGTAAGGAGCAGCACCTGTACCTTAAAAGCAGAACGGTTTAACATATCCCAGGTACACAGGTACTGGAGAGGATGTGGTGGAGGCTCTCCAGGGTGGTCAGGGTGCTGAAGCAGATGCAATCCTTGGAGAGGCTGAGTGTGTGTGTTCCTTGGGGTTTGGGAGGAGGAGGGCAGGGTTTTGCTGTGTTCAGTGATCTGATAGGGAGGTTTAACAATGGAGGAGGCACTGCCAAGGATGAGAGACATGAGAGAAGTTGCAACACTGGAAATTCTGATGAGATGTTGGAAAACTTCGCCCTTCCCCCACAACAAGGTTAGTCAGCCATTGAGAAAATGGTTCAGAAAGGTAGCAGAAATCCCAGCCTTTGAACACACCCATGAACAACTCCATTGGAAAAGACCACAGGCAATCTGATCTCACTTGTTCCTGTTTAAGCAGATTTGACCACCTGGTCTTTTGAGGTTCTGTCAAGGATGAGCTGTTCTGTAACGCAGTGGCTTTGTGGAAGAGAAAAACATAAAGGTCCTCAAGGCAACTGAGCAGGTTAACAAGATAAAAAAAGGTATAGCAGTAGCTATTTAATGAGGAAGAACATCCATCTCCCTCCTTTCTGCATATATATGGAAAGAGCATACTCTCTGCAAGTTTTTTCTGATCCATTTGATGCTCGTCTCTGTATCTGGGAAAGTATAAAGGAGCAAGGCTGATGAAAGTGACCCCTGCTGGCCACAGATTTCCTCTGCTGGTTCTGGGCTTCTCTGGAAACATTTTGAAAAACCAAAACAAAAAGCGTTGGTTTAGACCATGCACATGATGGACACTGCGCTGGGGCCACGTGGGAGTGCCTTAAACCTCACCGGGAACTGAAATGCTATATTGTTTTTAAGGCTCTGGTGTTGGCAGGGGGTGCTGGGCTCAATATACTGAGGATTTTCCATTTCTTCCTTTTGTTCCCAATGTCCAGAAGAAGTTACACTGTTGAGTAATAGTGGCTGTTTCCTAACTGGACATTAATTAATATTGTGATGAACCACAATAAATAATAAATTCGTGTAAGATTTTCTTTTCAACCCATCTAAATATATCTGAAACAAAAGAGCTGCAGTTTTTGCTTGCTCTGTTAACATGCAATGAATACAAACTTTGATTTAGTTTTGGGGTTTTTTTGTCTTGCAGCATAAGCAGCACTATCATGGACGTAGACAGCACAATTTCCAGTGGACGTTCCACACCAGTCATGATGAACGGACAGGGAGTTCCTGCCTCCTCTGCCAAAAGCATTGCCTATAACTGTTGTTGGGATCACTGCCACGCCTGCTTCAGCTCCAGCCCGGATCTGGCGGATCACATTCGCTCCATACACGTGGATGGTCAGCGAGGAGGGGTTGGTGTCACTTTTGGGTTTTCTCTCTTTCTTATTTGCCAGTATTTTGCTCTTGAATGACAGTAGCAAACTTTCTGTTTCAAAATACCAGTTTTGTTACTAGTGGCAGCAAAGTTAGTGGCCTGGCTTTAAAAATGTAGTCAGGTCTTTTTGATAAATTATATGAGACTACCAGGGTTTTGATAATGTGTTGACTTCTCAATGTCCTGAAGCTGCTGATGTATATTTAAGTGCTTACACTTGGAATTAATTTTCTTAAAACTCTTAGTGTACGTGTTCCTGCATGTGAACTCAGGTGAAGTCACACCTTATTGCTGTTACCAGTGGAGTCTCACTACAGGTGAAATATATCCAGAATGTATAATATGGGAGATGTAAGACTGACTCAAGAGTACAAAGTCTTAACAAAAACAGCTCTGTGTGTAATACTGGTGGCAAGTTTACCTTCTGTATAATTGCATCTATTTTTTTTTTTTAATTGAGTTGCATATATAAGCATGTAAATTGCAGTCTAATCCGTGGTCAAATGATAATTGGTCTCATTTTTAACGTTTTGGAACATATTCCAGTAGAGTAATTTCAACTTTGTGCTTAACTACCTGCCATCCCTAAGCTCCCAAATTACCTCTGATGCCTGGAATATATCATGTAAACTACCTTTACATTCAACACAGGCAATCTGCCTGCTTTAGGCACGGTATGTTGCAGCTCTTCAGTTTCTGGGAGAGATAATATCGGTTCTTGAAGTAGAATAGTTGTTATCTTTTGACTTCTTGTCCTGTCACTTCTTCAGAAGAAAAATGTTATGCCGTTACACTTAATCTTCAGTGAATAAGAAACTTAAATAAAATGCTAATTTGCATTACTTTAAATAATTTATTATGTAAATGTGTCACCGAGACAGCTGTGACTCTGACTGTATTTAGCTAATATTTTTTGGCCTGATTGAACTTTTCAGCTTCATATTTGATGGCTTTTTTCAGTCCAGTATCTAAGCAGAATCATCCAGCCAGTGTGGTGGCTTTTTAGCCACCCATGAGATGATTTCTGAGTTCTGTCCAAAGGTATATAAAAGTGTTACATGAAACCTGGATGAAACAATTAAATGAATAAGGTGTGTTTGGATCTTTGTTATCCCATGCATGACTCCTTTACATTTCTTAAAAAAGGACTGGAGGATTTTGCAGGTTTTAGTATGGTGGTTGTTTTTTTTTTTTTCTTCCTGTATTTTATTTCTTGTCCCATTAAATGATTTGTGGATAGTTTTTATTTAGAAAATGCTGGACTGTATTTATATATTTGAAAGAGGAGGTTGTTGGAAGCACGAAGTGTCTAGTAACTCTTGCATTCAGATCACACTTTTGAATCGCCCTACTGGAGTTTATTTTTGAGAATTCCAAGGTGGTGCTGTGGAAGGGGGATGGATCCTGGCGGGTTTGTTTCAGGGATTTGTCTGCCACCTGCCGGTGAGGTGTTTGTGTGCTGGAAATTGTGCTGTGCTCTTGAGGGAATTTCGGATCTCACTTAACTGCAATGATTCTAAATTTGAAGAAAAGTGGGGGTTAGTAGTTGCTTATTGAGAATGGAAAGGAATAGGATAAACATCCTTGCGTGGTAAAATGTATTTTTTCCAGCTAATACTGAGGTCATGGCTCCAGTCCAAACCAGATATAACCATGAAGAGCCTGGGAAACTTTTTGACAAAACAGTTTTGCTTCTGGAAGATGTTATTTCAGGAATATTTTGGGTTCGGCTTTTTGACAGGGATTCCCAAGAAGCTTTGCCTGGACTTCTGGTGGGTGGTTGTAAACCCAAGTCCTTGCATTTCCACCGTCTGTAACTTCACAGTGACACCCCTTTGCCAAGTGCCTGCAGTGTGCAGTTGCTGATGGAAATGCCGGGACCCTTATGGAGCTGTTGCAGAGCCAGGAATCTCAGAAATTCCAGTTCTGTGGCTTTGAGGGGATCTCAAAACTGAGGAGTGGCAGACCCCGAGGGTTGAGGGGTTTGGGCCTTGTGTCAGTAGGTCTGGATCAGTCACACAGACACTGAGGGGTTTCCAGCTTTGTCTGAGTAAAGCTGGGTTATGCATCCATTATACAGCAAGAACGTAGAGCTCCCGTGGCTGCTTTTTCGTTTTGAAAATACAGTCTTTTGAAGGTTGAGGGGTTTTACTCTCCAAAAGAGAACAAGAAACTCAAATCCAATTAGTTTCCTGCATTTCTGAAAACCTGTATTATGGACAGTGCTGTTCCTGGGAACTTTATTTTGCTGTGACAAATTAGGGCTTTACCTCCCTTCACACACAGACCTGTTGAGGAAATTCTAATGAAAGGCAAGTTCATTGAGCTTTTTTATTCCCTCAGTTACAGATAAACACAATGAGAGGAGAGAGAAAAGCAGCATGAGTAAGCTCTGCTCCGCTTAATGCACTATTGTGCATGTGATTGTTCTGTACACTGGAATCACAAAACACCCATAGATTTTGCATCCTGTGAGAAATGGTAGCTTCCTTCATCAGGAATTGAATATAAGGCCCTAACCAGAGGTATCTGGTATTCCAGAATACAAAACTCCGGTATATAAGCAACTGCATTGCAATTAGAGTTTTTACTTTTTCATGCTCAAAAGAAAAAAATTAATTGCTTGTGAGAGTAAATGATTTTATTTCTGTAACTACTACCCAGAAAATGCGAATTTTTCATCTAAAAATGTTCAGTCTCCATATCTGGTGGATACAGATACTGAGTGCAAACGCAAATATAGCAGATCCTGTTGCTCTCAGTTGCGTTTATCTGCAGGAGCATCTGTCTGTTGATATTTTATTCCAGTGACCTGTTTTTATTGAATACTGGGGGTGGTAATTATTTTTTCCTTCGTAAGATATGAGCAGTGTGTTTCAAAATAAATGGCTATTGTTCAGAATTCTTTGAAGTGTTGTGAAATGTGGTGAGAACAGTCTTCTTTGCTAATATAATTTTTTATTTACTGTTTTCTCTGACTTGTGTAAACTTACCACGTTTTTACTCTGTTAGGTGTTTGTTTGCTTGTGGAAAGGTTGCAAAGTATATAATACACCTTCAACAAGTCAAAGTTGGTTGCAGAGGCATATGCTGACACACAGTGGGGACAAACCTTTCAAGGTAAGGTTCATTGTACCATACATCTTCTCTTATTTTTAGAAAAATTCTCTTTATTTTTCCTAATACAATATGTCAGTTGAAAAACGCCATCACAGGAAGATTTCTTAAAAAGTGAGCTGAGCCTTCTCCTTTGCAGTAATAGTGCCCAAAGGTCCTGTTCTTTCATGAAAGCAGGTGAAGGTTATTGCTTCTCTATCCCTGTTCCTTTTAATCTATAAATGGCAGGGTGTGTAAAACTAAATAGTGCTGAAGTTCAGGGGGTTTGTGCATTTTCCAGTTGAGCTGCTTACACTGTAACACTGAGATATTTTCTGTCATACTTTACACTTCCACATTAAATTTTGGATCATGGCTGATGGTGCACATTCTGTGCTTGAGTAAGAGCTGCTTGTGTTAAATTCAGTAGAAACACTCTCAGTGACTATTTATGGTTCACTTCTCTGAAAAGAATAAGGAAGTCAGGAATGCAGGGCCATTGAGCTGACTGTATTTCCTGCACAGTATTTTCTAACTTTCTCTTTCTTTCTCCCCTTAATCTGTACCTGCAATTCTAGGTATAGTAGTGTTTATCATTCCCATATCCACCAATCCGTTATTAATGAGTTGCTTCATCCTCTTATGGATACAGTTGGGGCAGTTCATAGCTGTCAGTCCTGGATCACTCGATGGTAAGTCCCACCCACACTACTTCAGACTGAAGTTCTTCCATGTAGGATATGAAAATGAAATAGGGTTTGGGGTTTTTTTTAAGTTTAGGTAGCATTTTATGCCTCCTTCTCCCCCACCACCCGACCCTGACAAGATTTAGTCCCTGTCTTCCCTCTCTTCTCTTTCTCCTTAGGTAACACCTTCCACTTCTAAAAAAATTATTTTAAGGCAGCTTTATTACTGAAAATACTTTTCTTTTACAGTGGTGTCTTTCCATAATTGCATTTTCTATGTAGGTTTTAATAGTAGTTATGACAGAAAACAAATCAAATTAAACTCAAAACCCAGAGAGAAAACAGTACATTGCATTGTGCATGAAAAAGATTTCTTTTTAATAAACAGATTTTTTCCATACTGAAGTGTGTAGTTTAGACTGAAAATTTCTGACTCAGAGAGTGAGTAACCACAGGAAAATGGGTTTTGAGGTTCATACCCTGTGTTCAAAGGAATAAGTGCTCTTGGAAGGATGGCAGAAGGATCATAGATCCCTGCAAGTTTGCAGATACAGTTGCTCCGGGAACTGATCTAGCCTTAAATCCTAATCTCTGATTATTATTATTAATAATAATAGTAGTAGGAGTAGTAGTAGTAAAGAAAGCAACCACCAGTTACCAGAGGAAACTTGTACTTTAGGTTTCCTCTATTTTGGAATTAAATATTTTGTCGACCTCAAAGTATAATGGCAAGCTTTGTTCTTGGATGAAAGTCTTTTAATAGCTTAATCTCTATTCTTATTTGGTCTAGGTCAAAGAAACTCAATTTTAGAGATGTTGAAGAGGTGGGCATAGCTCAGGAACACCAGTACTACTTTTGAGTCTGTCAGGGTTACCTAGCAAAGGCAGTATCAGTTGGTGCCCTAGTTTTTTTGGCTAGGCTGGTTACAGCTAGAGCCCTAAACTTGTCAGCAATTGTTTCTGATAATAATCATCTTGTGTTCAATATCTGTTGTTTCACCAGTTGATTTTCTGTACTTTCTGGTCATACTGAGGGAGAGAACAAAACAGTTGAGGGTTGCAGTAGTTAATCATCATGGCTCAATGTGTGTCACTGCAGCATTTTTTCCTGCTGTTGTCTTGAATCCCTCTGTTTGTTTTTTATCCCTGCATTTCTCAATCTGTTCCTGGGAGCTTTGAATGGAGGATAATTGTGGTCTGAGTAGAACTTTGTAACATCTTTTGTTCCCCTGTCATTTATGCTGAAATAGGCTTCAGGGCTCACATGAGGTAGCCAAGTATGTGAGTGTCTGTGATGGCAATCTACTAATTAACTGGCTCCTTTTCCTCATTTGCTGCTTCTTTTTTTTTATGCTAACTTTAGAAATGTACTCTCTGATACTTAAAACACTTTAAGTGTTGGATATTAGCCTTGACCAGTCCAAGAACAGCCTTTTATTAATTGTTTTGTGACAGTCAGTCAAAAATGCAACCAGTGTGTCCATTAGGTGCATTTAGCTTCTCTCATAAATCTTAATAGCTCACCTTTCAGGGAGCGCCAGGTTTTTTGAAGTCAGAGTTGGGTTAAAGACCTCTTGTTCTTGATAATTACTGCAGACAAAATATCTCCCAAAACCTAAATTGCAAATGAAACTACAGTTGCCTCACGAGAATGTACTTGAGTCCTAGCATAACAGGAAGGAATCTGTCATTTTAGAAAACTTGCAGAAAATAATCATTCAGTGCTTTAGTTTAAAACCAATGTGAGGATTTTTGAGGAAAGGTGTAAGAAGCAGTAATGGAAATAGTACAGCGCTCTGCTATTGTCTGAAGAACTCCTGTTTAGGAGGTTTTAAAGAAAAGCAAGGACTATTAGTTAGGAAAATGACAGCTAAAACATGGAAATCTTACTTTTGTAAAGGTAAAAGAACACTATAATTGTATAGAGACCAGAAGAGAGTATATCACAGATTGATGTATTTCTGTTTCATATTTCTAGTGAAAATAAGAAAAAAAAAGTATTTTCTTAAATTGAAAAGAATTGGGGACTGTCTCAAACATAACTCCCTTTTGCACTGAAGGATATATCCATGTCCAGTCCCCCTTTTGCTTGCAAACAGACTCATTTTATGTAGTTGCACGTTTGGGGTTTAATTATCTCTTTTTGTAATACACATGGAGTTGTCTTTGACTAAAAGCTTCGTTCAGCTCTAAATGAGCTGTTGTGCTTTATTGAAAGGTCTTTGTGGGTTTTACCTGCCCTTTGCATTCATTCCTATAAACCATGTGACTGTGCAGTTCATTTGTCACAGAAATGAACTCACTTCTAAATTGCAAAGGCAAAATGGTTCATATTTTTGTAAGTTTATCCTGTTTTTTCCTGGTTGTGTGGCTTAGTGTGCCCCTCTCATCATAAATATTGCAGTACCTGTGTCACAGAAAAGGTGAATTTCCTTATGGATACCTGGTTTTGAGACCTTTTGTATGCTAGCTCCTTTTTTCTGTGGGGCAGTATCTTGGTAGTGTACATCCAGCTCATCTCTGAGTCATCTCCTTTACAGTCTGATTTTAGCCAGCCCTTTTAATATTTGTTTTTGTCATTGTAGGCATTCATTTGATATACGTGTTCTCTCCAAAGACATTTAGTATGTTCATCTTTGTGTATGATTTTAGACAGAGTTGAGAGAGAAAACCCTCAACATTATTCTTTTTTAGATCTCTTATTACATAATTTTGCATCTTTGTAGAAACCAGTGGAATATTGTGGAATATCATCAGCATGCAGGGGTGGTCCTGGTGAGGGTTCAGCAACTTGGCTTTCAGATGTTCTAGAGAGGTGGATCTAGAGGAATAATCTACTGAGTTAGAAAGCATCCTGATTTCAACAAACTCTTTGGCAAGTTGAAAAGAAGTGAATGAAGATATTCCATCTTTCTTGTCCTAAACTTGGCTGTTACAAGTATTAAATATTTGAATCGTTAGAGGAGTTGCGACAACCTGCGTTTTCCAGCGTGGTTTCTGGTATGCAGGGGCAAAAATAAATTAATCAAGTGTTACTTGGCACTGAAAGTTACTCGAAGACACATCAAATGAACTCTTAGATGTTGAGCACAATGGAAGGACAAATGGTAGGTGAGCACAAAATAGTGGGAGATTTTATGCAAAATAATTGCATACAGCATTAGGATTGGGGTTGATGATCTCAAAAGTCTCTTCCAACCTAATGATTCTTAAGGATGCCTGTGGGACTAGCAGCTGCTTTCACACGTGGATTCCAGTGGATATGCTCTTCATGTTTAAGAGCAGTCATGTAAGGGTTGCTCCTGTGGGGTAAATGCTTTTAGTGACAACGAATGGAAGTGCACAGGTTCATTGCAGGCTTCTCTTTAAAATGGGGGAAGAAGGTAGTAATAAAAATGAGGTTTGGTGCTACCTCTAACTTCCTAAATTCATGAAGGGGTGACTGCATTTGATAGACTCTCCGTAGAGTAATGCTTGGTGAAATGTAGAAAACATAGGCAAGCAGCTTCAGTCTTCCTTGGGAATACATGTGTGTTACTCTCTTGGCAGAATATCTTCTGTCCATTAGAGCACTGCAGATGCAGATGTAAAATGTAAAGGCACTCTGCCCAAACACTCAGATGGTGAGACAATAAGAAAGTTTATCCAGATGTCTAAACTATTACTGTTAGATTTACTGGAATAAATTACATATTGAATAACCAAAACAGGAGATTTGGTTATTTTGAATTTAGAACAAAAACCTGTATTGCTAGGTACTTTTATATCCTGTTTGTTAAAGTCACTGGTCATTACTGCCCATTTATAATGGTGGGTATGGGTATACTGGAGAAATTAAACTTCTTATATGTTTACTTACTTTCTCTTGAAGTAACATATCCACCAATCCGGACCCAATCTGTTGTATTTCAAATTGAATGCAAAATTTTGAGATTTAGGTTTTGGGGGGAAAGTAAAAGAATTGGTTTACAGTTGTGCATAATAGTTGAGTTTGATTTATTAGAAGTCCTCTAGAGCTATATAATTATCTGGTGGGAAGCTGATTTGGTGTGACTTACCGTCCAGAGATCCTGAAGTGACAGCCTGAACTGCTCCTTTATCTTTGGAGAGAAGAGACTTTACCCATTAGTAACGGATTGCTGGATATATTATTTTAGAGAAAAAAAAGAACAAACAGGTAAGATTTTTTCATTCTCCTCTTCTACTGTTTCCTGTCTACTACAAAGGCATTCTCTGTCATCTTTGATCTGTCAGCTGTTGATTATTTGAAGACATGATCAGGTAGTCTCAAAGTACACAAAATCTGAATGTAATAATTTCTGCAAATATTTTGTACTGTGGCTGTAGACTGTTAATACGCTTTCTGGAAAAAGATAATTTCTAGTTGCAGGTTGCAGATATTGAGGATCTAAGGATGTTGATTTGGGGATTTTGCAAGTAAAACTTGGGTAGAGCAAGAAAAATTAATGATAGCTTCTGTAGATGAATATCTGACATTGTTTGCTCTGTACATGACAAGAAAAAAGTTAGGATATATCGTGACTCAACTGGCAGTTTGTCATAAGAGATTGTTTCCCATCTGACAAGAAATACAGTTATGTTTTGACAAGTTTTAGAAAAGTGCCTGACACAAAGTTTGTGGTTTTTTCCAGAAGGTATTGCCTTTTTGATACTATATTTGACTTGGAATATGGTAATGCATGCACTGTACCAAGGCTTTAGGTTATTTTTGACCTCTAGCAAGTGTTGGTAAAATTTTAGTTTCTCGGTGTGACTGAATTTCAAGATATGGGCTTTTTTTTGAGCTAATTTTTTTTTTCTGACTGTTTGTGTGATTAGAAGGAGCTGGAATCTGAAGTCAGGAACACATTAGTGAAAGTTAATTCTCAATTTAGATTTTGTGGCTTAGTTTCATGCAGCTGTTTTTATGGGCAAGACTGCTATTTCAAAGACAAAAAGAAAAGGGAGAGCAAAAATGTTTAAACTAATGCACACATGCATTGTCCATGTATCTGTTGATTGTGAGTTAAATCATCTTTCATATAAATAAGTGGTTTGGGTTCAAGGTCAGGTTGGATGAGGCTTAGCAATCTAATTTAGTAGATGCTGGCCTTACCCACAGCAGGGGGCTTGGAACTGAATGACTTTTAAAGGACCCTTCCAACCCAAACCATCCTGTGATTCTATAAGTGTAAATTTTAATGTTCAGTATTAATTTAAAATGACGAGAATTGTGTTGGAGTTACCGTAGTGTAAATGAGATCAGCATCCAGAGTGTGTTGGGATTCACAGGTGTGCTGGAATTTCTTCCATATTAAGTCACTACAATACAAGTAGACAATATTGCTGTTGTTTTAACATGGGCAAGGTAAAAAGGCATACTGGGGATTTTGGTAGAAATCTTCACAATTCTTAAGATGCTTATTAGTGGGGGAGACAGGGAGGAACGAGTACAGAGTGAAGGTTCCTCAAGCTTTTTGTCAGGGAATTATATGTTTGACTTAGCTCAGTACTTAGAAAACTTTCCCTAACTCCCTCTGAGAATTCTTCCCTTTAAAAACCCGCAACAAATACACCAAAAAAAAAAAAAGTGAAAAAATCCTTTCATTTTTTGCCTTTTACTGTCTCGAAACCTATGTATATATTTTTAGTCCTATAGCAAGTGTTAAGCTGTTGGGTCAGCACAGTTTTTTCTACTCATGGACACTACATTTTACTACTGATCATGGAAAACCATTTGCTAAGTGTGAGGCAGAAATACACTTCTCAGTTCTGCAACCACTGTTAGAAAACAACACAGTTGAGATTTAGGGGCAAAAAGTGGAACATGTGGAGTTGTAAAGCTATTTTCTTGTCTTCCAATCAAATGTGCAGGCTTGGGGCAGGTTACTGTAAGCTTGGAGATGGATCCTTAGCCTTCAGAGATGACTTAGCACTATGTACATCGTTTGCAGCAGCATTACTTGTTCCCAGACTCCTGTTGGAGCTGCCTCAGTTTGCTGTGAGGGGAAGTGTTAGGAAGAGGTGCAGGTGAAAGAGCTGAGAAACAGGGGAAGGGAGGGAAGGAGCCAAACAGATGTGGAAGGAGGAGAACTTTCCAGTGATTTAGGACGGTGATAGGTTTTCTGCTACTGGCTGATCCACTCATTTGCCCTACTGCTGTTGTCGGGATCAGAAGAAAAATCAGTCATATGGATGCACAACTAATTGCAGCCAGTGATGAAATCCATAGCCTAAAATCACTTTTCTACTACTCTTGTAAGCTCAGAGCACAATAGAAAAGGGTTGTGCCGCCCTCTCCAACAGTATAATCTAAATACTTATTTTGCAAATGAAATAATTGTAAATATCAACCAGATACTTATAAAGATGATTGTAGCCAGTACAAGCTTAGTTGCTACTATCATTCAGTTTGTGTGTTTCTGCTTGATTATTATTGGATCTTACTTTTCTGTTGAGAGAGGACATTTCCTTTAAATGAGAACTTCCTTAAATGCTCTTGAAGTAATAGTAGCATCCCGAAATGAATGTATAAATAATTGTTACCACAACTTTACTGAAGTTAATTTTAGACAGAACTGTAAGGCAGCTGTTCATTGACTTTTTATAGCGTTTACAAAGAGCATTAAGCTGTTTCAAATTTAATGTGGGTAAGGATGTGTTTTTCTGCCGAGTCACAAGAAAGGAGGATGTTAGAGAAAGTTACTGTTACCAAATGCAGAACATTGGAGAGGTGTTGAGAAACAGCAACAGTGCAGTATTTTGAAAGGCAAGGGTTGGTCTATGAAGAGGAAAATTCTTCAGAAGCCACTGTTTTTTGTGGAAAGTTTGCCAGTGCATTGTTTGAGATTAATTTTATGCTATACAATATAAAATACAGTATGGCATAAAAAAATATTATATCATGAAATAATTCAAACAAATTTATTTCAGAATATGTTTTTATTTTTCTTTTTAAGAATTGCATGGTCATTAAGAATTTGGTTTTGCTTTAGTGTGTTGGGAGTTGAGCCAGGAAAGTCCAACCAAGGTCTCTGAAGCTCCTGTGCCATCCAACCACTGATGCAGTTGTTCTGTTTTTTCTCACTAGTGTGTAGTTGGTGGGTGCAATGCCAGCTTTGCGTCTCAGGGAGGACTTGCCCGTCACGTGCCCACACACTTCAGCCAGCAGAACTCTTCAAAAGTTGCCAGCCAGCCAAAGGCCAAAGAGGAATCTCCATCTAAAGCTGGAATGAATAAAAGAAGAAAATTAAAGAACAAGAGACGACGATCATTACGTAAGTGTTTCGCAGCAGTAGAAGTTCTTGAAAGGTTTGTCTTAGATTGAAAGTTCTTCCTCACTGTGGTGGTTTGAATGTGGCATGTTTGAATCTGGTAGGGTTGGCACTCCTTGTG
Organism: Orthonyx spaldingii; assembly: GCA_013397795.1. Classification (NCBI taxonomy): domain Eukaryota; kingdom Metazoa; phylum Chordata; class Aves; order Passeriformes; family Orthonychidae; genus Orthonyx; species Orthonyx spaldingii. The sequence goes on along the minus strand of VZTJ01002639.1, from coordinate 686,692 downwards.
ATTGGAAGAAGACAATTCCAGATTCTGTTTATATTCCTTTTCAGAGTAAATCTCTGTGCTTTAAGGAGAAAAGATCGGTTTCCTGGGAGCAACAGCTGGAGTTGCCAATTGAAAGATGCTTTTCATGTCGAAGTCACTTTTTGTTTACTGACTATATTACTGTTGGAAAGTGTTCTACTTAGTGCTGATGAGATATGAGTTCAGATAGAGAGTGCAGATTCATATAAATTAGAGATAAATGCATGTTATATAAGCTCTTTTTTGAGCACAGCATTTCATTATGTTAATGACAGTTTTATGAGCAGAACCAAGATCTAATTTTGGGCAGAATTGGCTCGCTATGTTTTTTTAATCTGTGTCCACATAGTTGATGTTCATTAATTTTATATGAACCAATGTGCTGAGAGGTGTGATTTGTCATTTAAATGGAGAACTGTGTCCTCTAGCAAGAAAAAATGACTTACCCAGTACCTCTTTAGTCCATTTGGATCCAGTAGCTTGATTCCTGAGTTGTCCTAGCATTAGACAACTAAAATGCCAAATTTCTATAGAGATTTTAATCTACAGGAATAGTTAGAAAGGATTAGGCAATTGATAAAATATTTCACTCTGGTTTATAATTGCTTTGGGTGCAACTCTCCAGTACCAAACTGATGACTTGATAGTTTTAAAGTGTTACTGTGACACAGCGTTTTAGAGACATGAAAAAACCCATTTACATTTTCTGCTGCTATGTCAACAGCTGAAGAAAAAAACTATATGTATTTTTACTTGTAGTGCAAAGTCTGTCTTACAGCATTGGAACGTAGCACAAGGTACCTTTTTTTATGAACACTGGACGTTTTGAATCTCATACTGTCCACAGTCTTATTTCTCCAGAACTTTTCTGTGGCAGAACATGTAACTGTATCCATCTTTCTCTTCCTGTGAAGAAATACAGTTACCAGTTATTCAGCTGCAACAATGGATTCAAATTCTAGTGGTTGTAGGTGATAACTCTTTATGTGATTTATTCTTAATACCTCACCTGTGTTTTAAGGAACTTGATGGAAATTTGTGAAGCAGTGGTCATGTTTCTGCCTTGCATGCAGACAAGCATGTCCTGGGAAGTTACAGTATCCCGTGAAATTCTGAAGTTTCCTGAGCCACTGGGCATGCCTGGGTATTCTTAAAATATGTATGAGCAAACTGTATTGTGAAACATATCTTAAAAGTAGAGATTTAAAGAATTCCTCTAATTTTGATTCAAAATTTAAAGAAATTAGAAAACTGTTTCTGTCCTTTTCAGAATCTGGTTTTCAAAGAGCTTTCCCTTTCACTCTGGAAATCTGTGTAAATGAGAAGGTTCAGGAAGGGAAGGCTGATCAGGGAAGGTTTATGGGCTCACTTTGCAGTATCTTTTTGCATCTTAGATGTAATGAGAGAGACACCTTGGGATAATTGCAGGTTCCTAAAGGATTATCGTGATTTGTTGACTGTATTACTCAAAATAAAAATGTCTAAGGCTGGTCACTTCAAAATTCTCATTTTCAGAGTTTCCTGAGTTGCATCTTAGCTTGTTTCTCCATATTGATTTTGTTAGGTGGCTGATTTAATGCATCTTAATTCATTTTTACCCCTCACTATATGCAGAAGTAGTTTTTCAGATTGGCATTTTATTGGTAATTGATAAATATTATATTATTTGACTTCTGAATTTCAAATCAGAGCTTCATAATTAAAACTTCAAATCACCTGCTAAGATGTTGTAGTTGTAATAAGAATTTGATGCAGAATTTATGAATGAATTTATGGCAAAAAATGTAAATAGTAAATACTGTGGGAATGTTAAAGACCAGGCTGTAGTATTTGAATGGTCTGCTGTCTTGATCAAGTGTTGCACAGGAAGAAAAGTGACAGCTGCTTGAACAATTTCTTATCTTCTTGCCTCTTGAGACAAATGCAATGCTGGCTGTAGACTTTTGCCTTAAGGCAGAAGTCATCTCTAACTGAGTTGGGAACTGCCTACTGTAATGTATTTCTCCAGGGGGTATGTGACCCAGAAATGTATCCAAAGTTGATGGCATTTTCTGAAAATGCTAAGTATTGGCAGCTTTCCTTTCACACTTTGTGTGGATTATTGTTGGTGAAGTGAAAGTGGCAAATGGCTGATACAATTTTGCTTGTCTTTCTGTTTCTTGGCTTAGTTTTAGTTAAAGAATGAAGTGTGCAAGTTTCTGTGTTTTGTCTTTACAAAAAGAATGGGGGAAGGTAACAACCCTTGTCTAAGAAGCCAAAGTAACACAATTAACATATAAAGCTAAGAACTTGGATTTATATTTAGATAATTTTAAGTGCCCAAAAGGAGAGGTGTTTAACACATGTACCAGCCCCCCTGCAAGTAGGGTTATAAGGACTTAATGACATGGATGTAAAACAAAATGCCATTTGATGGTGGACAATCTGTTTAAATCACTTGCAGACAATAGTTTGAAAAAACCTGGTAGTTTTGCACCACGAAACAATTTGGCTCTGAAAAAAAATGTTGTCAGCATGTTTTTTCTACCTCATGGTTTTATTAGACCCTGGCTTTTTTTAAAGGTGTAAGTGGATTACTAACTATTTATTGACAATTGATGGCCAATATATGCTGTTACTGAAGCATGGTCATGTATAAATTCTTAATAGTTTAAGTACAGCAAATTTATACATTTGCTTCTTCTTTTTTATATGTGAAGGTTAGCACCCTTCTGTGAGAGAATGTATAACAAAAAAGGAGACTTTACTGTGGCTATATGTGATGAGAATACAATATTCTAGCTGGTACTATAAAGAGAATTTTTATTGTTACTTTATTGGGTTTTTAGCATCTTGCCGTTTTGAAGTGTTCTACTTTTCTTTTGTCCTGTCTGTAAACAACACATACTCTTACAAGTTTGAAAATCAGCCTTTTATCATAAAAGCTTTTTTTACTGGTGGCACCCTTTTAGCTGGATACATTCCTGGTGCTTTAGAGATCTTCTTTGTCTTAGAAACTTTGATGTAGAATAATTCAAGATTAGAAGCAGTGGCTTGCTTTCTTTTCTGGATGGCCTTTTACATGTTCCATCATTCATGTAGACTGGCATTTAGAACCAAATATATTGCAAGTGTGTACCTCTAAAATAGGTCATAGTTTTGCTATTCTGATGACACTAGTTATTAACAAGCATGATAATCAAGTTCACAGGAGGAATACAAGAGAGATAAGGAATCTTACTGTTCATGAAATTTACAGTAAGACTCAGTTATGTAGGGCTTGGATTTTCATTAGGTAGGTTACTGGTGTGATGATGTTCATTTAATTGCCTTGAGGAATTGATGTGTACTTGGAACTTGTATTATTAAGCAGGAAGGAAGATACTTAAATCCATTTCCTCAAAATCATTTTCAGAGTAAAGATGCATAGAAAATGCAACACTAACACTTAGTAAAGAATAAATAAAATTATTCATACACTTTTGAAAAATTGTGCCCTTTCTTCTGAGTCTGCTAAATGTTTTCCACTGTAAATCCTGGAGCAATTTTCTGTAGGAAACTGAAAGCAAAAATTTGGGTTTGGTTTTTTTTTTTCCCCCTTCTTTCCACCTTGCCTCCTTTCCTCCCTCATATTTATTTATCAAATATTTATATGTTTGCCTCACTGACCACGTGCAGCATGAGCTGTGGTCCTACATTGCCACTCAGAGTGGGAAACCATTGCAGTGAGATGATTGCCTGATTGGCAGGATCCAACTGAGATGGAGCAGGGACAGAACAGAATGTACAGATGAGTGCTTACCAACAATCAGCCCCAGCAGTGCAGCCAATGCTAGGTTTAAGTGGGATTGGTAGTTCATTTTGAAATAATGGATACAGGAATATAGAAGCTGTTTTAAATGAAGACAGCAGAACTTTGAATCACTGTTCGTGCAGATTTCAGGGGAATACATAGTTGATAATGGAATATCAATTCCTATTCTTAATTTCAGTTTGTTATTTAATAAATTACTACTCTCAAGTAAGGTTTAAAAATGTAAATATTTTCATTCAGACATTTTTGCTAATGTAATGCTATTACAATTTCATATGGGATATTTTAAAACTTTTTTGTGAAGTATTTCTAATGCCATGCAAATGGGTTCCTAACAGCAATTATTTTTTAGTTTAAGTCCTTTTAGTGTAAAATTGATGGACCTCCTTTTACACCCTAAATCAAAATTCAGTAATCTTTTGCTGTTCAAGAAACAACTAATAAGTCCTTTTCTAAAAGGAAAAGGTCTTTATAATGCCTGCTGGTTCTAGATTGGTTGTAAAATCTCAGATAGATGTTAGTTGTGCTTTACTCATTCTAAATTGAAGGGGAATATGTGATACAGTTGGTGCTTCTTGGCTAGAAAATGTTTACTAATAGTCAAAGAACATGGAATAACAACTTGTACATAGAAAGAATGGTGTGGAGTTTTTCACCTGACTATTCAGCATTATTGAAACTTAAATGAGTGAATGTAGCTATTTTTGGAAATTGCTGTTTCATCCACAGGGAATGGTGTTTTGACCAAACTTGAGTTGTGCTTCTCTTGGAGTGATTTCTCCCTCTCAGTGAAATTAATGTTTGCAGCTCTCTGACAAGGTAGTGCTGCTGCCATGATGATAAATGATTTACTAATGACACTTCAGGCCTATTTACATGCTTGAATGTGTTTGAATGTTTTGAATGTGTTGAACACTAAGGCTCTCTTCCTATTTTTCCAGCAAGACCTCATGACTTCTTTGATGCACAAACACTGGATGCTATAAGACATCGAGCCATCTGCTTTAATCTCTCAGCACATATAGAAAGTTTAGGAAAAGGCCACAGTGTTGTATTTCATAGTACTGTAAGTATATATATGATACATTCTGTTTGGTTACCCGTGTGTCTGAAAGATCTAATCTTTCAGAAAGATTTGTTTTCCTCTTACTGCTGTAGACATTTAATCAGAAATAAGCAGTAGTGGCTATTTTATGTTGTTGAGTTGTCCGCTGCTCTTGGTAAATTGACTTTTAACAAGTATTGGTGGTAGTTGTTCTAGCTCACAAATTGAAAAAGTTGCAACATTTCCTGTCTGATCCACTTGGGGAATATCTAACAGCAACTTTGTGTTGCAGAAAAAAATTAGTTCTATCTTCTAAATAAGAATGCAGTTCAGATGACATTTCCGTGGTCATGAGTGACAGTGTTAATTTATCCCAAGAATTATTTTGGGTGTATAATTGAATATTTAAAGATGCTGATCTGAAAAATGTGTTTATTCCCTTTTTTTCTCCAGTTTAAAAGATATAATCCTGAATGAATGTATTCCTGTCCCCATTTTTTCTTTTAATAAACTTACCACCAAAATATCAGTGAATTGCTAGAAGGAGTCAAGAACCAAGTGGAGAATTTGTGTTTGGATAGGAAAGACATCAGTATTAATTTAGAAGAGTTCGAAGCAGGGGTAAAGTACTGAATTGGGGTAGAAGGACCAGAAGTTAAAAAAGTTGCATAACCTCAGGTTTTCTTAAGCATATTGGGAGATGAGGGCATGTAAAAGGTGGAGACTTGGCTGAAGAAAAGAAGTAAGTGACAGGACAAAACAAGGAGGGATGGTTTTCAATTGGTAGAATAGTCCAGACAGGGAGTGCTCACTGACATGTCTTCAGCTACAGCATAATCTTAGTATGTGATTCAAACTCTTGAACTGTCAGTCTCTTTCCATAAATAAAAGGTGACTTTGTATGCAGGAAGCTTATTTCACCTTGTTCTGCAAGACTAATGGTTGTTCTAAATACCTGTGGCCTGTATCGGAAATCTTTTCCACATGGTTTCTGCTGAACCTCACGTGTGTTGAGCACCAGCTGCAAGTGGAGATTGCAGGTGCTTTAGCTGTTACTGTATTTAAACCTCACTCTAGTTTTCCTGGCCAATGTGGGTTTTACAATGCTGTGAGAAGAGCAGGTTCTCTTCCAATTCACAGCTTGCTTTAATCTGAAGGGCTGTCCAGGCAGTTATCTGTTGAGTTATCTACTCAGCTGGGGAAGAACAGCTCTGACTATTGGAATAATTCATAAGGAGGTGGAATTAGTGGGAGGAATCTACTCTAAAACTGCTTCAAATTAACTTGAAGGAAGTGGTGAAAATCCTTTTAGCTCATCCGTGCATGTGTCACTGGAGGTGGTGGGAGGTGGATTAGATGTGAAATTGCTGAGACCTCAGTTGTGGGAGAGGCTGTACCAGTGGGAGAACTGCTCAGGGATTCCAGCCCCATGCTGCCCTTTGCTCCTGTATTTTGGTGTGCTGGCGTGTGCTGGACATCGGCCTTGTTGATGAGACTCAGCCTAAACTCAGCTTTGAAAAGCAAAGGTAGGCTGGGAGCAGTTCTGTGTACATGCACTGTTACACTGAGCTCATGATGCCCCAGATGCAAACACTTACTCATTTTGCATCGCTTAGGAGCATTAGGACATGGGGTTTAAATGGTGACTGGCTAAATGGCATAATAAGTTCATGTGGTCGACCTTCAGATGAAGAAAAAATGTGTCATTATCAGAGACATTAATTGGAAATGTGAAAAACAGGAAGATGAAATTGCCTGACTGTCTGAAAACAGACAAATGATGTGGCCTTATTGTTTTATGGTGCATAAGAGTAATGTCAGCACAGTGCAGTATCTTTCAGGACAGATATTCTAATATAAAGAATTTCTAAGCAGTCACTGTAGATACTTTTCTTTATATACTTTTTTTAAATACACCCTTTTCTTTGTAGATATGGAGAGATTTAGAGTGCAGTCATTAATAAAACCTTTTTGAAGAAAGGTGTTTTCCATCCAGAGTACACCTTTAACTTGATTATGATTTTGTTTCTGCTTGCCTTTTTTTATTGAGTCAAATTCTTTGTATTTTATTTCTGTGAATTGTTAGATGGAAAAAGCCAAGCATGTCTAGTTAACCTAAGGAACAGGTATTACAGTGATTAAAAAATGTAACTTAGAGGTTACCCTGTCATGCCACCCCCAACCTTTGAAGTGGCTTGAATTAATTCTCTAAAATATTTGAACACTAAGCTGTTCTCTGGTTTTAGCCTTTTTAGGTGTTTCTGTTCAGTGGCCACGTGTATTTTAACTAGTTACATATTTTTGATATGTTGAAACTTTGTAAGACAGTAAATGAATACAGTGAGATGCTACCAATATATAGTGTGAAATTGTTTTCTTTTTCCAGAAGAGGTCAGCAAAACTCCATGTCTGATTTGAGACAACTTTGATGCACATTTCCTTTGAATTTTCATTTTGTTTCTGGGACAGTGCATGAAATGGAGAGAGTCTAGTAAGAATATTTCCAAATAAAGCTGTATACAAATAAAAAGTATACATCTTCTGGCTGAACTGTGTTTTTCACTTAAAAACTTACATGGACTTAAGTTCTTTGCCAAGCAGTTTTAAGTCTTCAGAGTACATTTATTGCAGACACACAGCTTTCAAGGAGTGTAACATTTTGCTTTCTATGAATGCCTAGTTGGACAACAACTTTTGAGCAAAAAATCTGGAATTTGGTTTTAATTAGGATTTATGTAATTTTTGTAGGTAATAGCTAAAAGAAAAGAAGATTCTGGCAAAATAAAACTCTTGCTTCATTGGACACCAGAGGACATGTGAGTATATTGCAAGTGATACGTTTTAAATGGGGAAGGTTTTACAGTGGGATCAATGAACTGTTACTAAATTATTTTGTGCCTTTGACTATTTGAGTTAAAGTTATTATTTTAAAAATGCTTTTCACAAAGTAATCTAGAAGTTTAGACATGAATAAATGAGTTTATTGATTTTTGCTTTAACCGTCAAGTCTTTGGGCTCTAATACCAGTTCAGTTAAATTTGCATCTGTATTTTCAGTGCATTTTGTCACAAGTTTCAATTAATCTTGAGAGACAAAAGCTAAAATATTCTTATAAAATAGACAGGTTTTTGATTCCTTTTAGGACAGATGGTAGTACTATATATAACAGCACTCTGAAATTATTCTTTTCAAAGTTACAGATAAAGACAGTTAATTTTATTTTCAGATAAGCATTAAAAAGTGTGCAACACTGGGAATGTGGAAAATAAATAAAAGAGTAATCTTTTTTCTTAATACAGAGTTGAATGAGTTTTTTGCTCATACAGATGAATTCAGTATTAGAATCCCTGCATTGCAGAAGACAGGTTGTTCAGTAATGTTAAGACATTCCCAGTGGAATTCAGATTTGGTTGCTCAGAGGAATAATTTGGTTTATTTTTGCTGTTTGTTGTGTCTTGGTTGGGTTAGGTAGAGTGTATATTTCATGCACTGAACTAAGTAGTTTTGAATTACTGAGTATTCAGTTTGTCTTGATTATTCCACTAAGCAGAGGAAAGGCCAAGGTATCCTGGCACATGCCATCAGTCTGTTCTGCACTGTAAGGGCACTCACCCTTCACAAAGGGCAGTGCAGTCCTGGTGATTCGTTTCCACTCCACTGAGCTGTTCATCGGCCTTCCAGATGGAGCTGGGAGCAATGATTTAACTTCTTCTCCTCTGAGTCCTCTTGAGAAACTGTGAAGAAGTTCTCCAGGCTATCCATACGTTTAAGGTTTTTTTCAGGAAAAGTAAATACCAGTCTTTAAGTCGTTTCCTCTACAAGAGGGAAATAACTTTTCATGGGTTGGGAGGGATGTTTTGTTGGTTTTGGTTTTTTTTAAAAGCAGGAATTTATTTTTGGTGCCAGTAAATCAACGTACTGAGTTGTTGTCTTTCTGTATATTTCGAATAGTCTCTGCATGTGAAAAGTTCTCTTACTTGCTCTTTGCATCTTGAGCATATTGTTGCTACTGAAAATGTCCTCCCAATGTTGGTTGTCCAAAAACTGATTTTTTGCTTTATTTAAAAAACTTCCATGATGTTTTTGCACCTTTCATGATCCGTAAGACTTAGTGAATAAATGGGTTGCCTGCTGGGTTGTTCTCCCTCCCCCTCTGCCCTGCTGTTTTCTCTTTTTTTTTTTTGCCACCTTCATCTGAAAAGTTTAACTAGAGAAACTCCTTTTCCTGCTGGGTTAGGGGTTCTCGGTTTCGTTTCACATTTTGAATAGCTTACCTAAAAAATTGAATTTCATTTGCAGCTAACTTTCATACAAAGTGAAATCTGCAAAATGCAGATTCAGTGAAATAATTTGCAAAGGTCTGTGAAGGTATATTTGGCTTTGAACAGAGGAAGAGCTGTCACATTTAGTTTTAAGTGTTGGACTTCTGTATTTGAAACTTGTTGCAAAGAGTTAGACACTTTAATTACAATGGAAACTCTTCTGCCAACCTGAAGTTAATGTTTGGCTTCTAGGCCAAAGTAGAAATTTTTTGTAGAAAATTTTAAAAATCCCACCAAAAACCCAAAGAAGAAGATAATCAAAAATTAATGTCAGCAAGATTCATTTTGGCATTGAAACCCTTGAGCTTGGAGCAAGCAAATTAATGTAACTCAAAGCTTGGTGCCTGCAGTATATTCTGACCTTTAATTGAACAGAATCAAAGAATTTTATTCCCAGTAAAATATTTTCGAAGATCTGGTTGTTTTTTCTGTTACCCATTTTCACATGAAATTGTTACAGTGGAGAATGTAATGCTATGATCGTTGTACACTTGGAATATACTTCTGGAATAATCTAAATTCTGTTCAGTATCTTTTTCTAACTGAGAACCTGAAAAGCTTTGAAGTATAATGTGTAAAGATTGGCTGCCTTTCCTCACTCCAGTGAAGATGCTTTTTAACCAGGGAAATGTGAAACTTACTTCATATATACTAGTTTACCACATGATTTTATGGTAAGAAAAACAGTTGATCTTTTTTGAATATTTTTATTTTATTTATTTATTCATAGTCTGCCTGATGTGTGGGTAAATGAAAGTGAGCGACATCAGTTAAAAACTAAAGTAGTTCATTTATCAAAACTACCAAAAGATACTGCCTTGCTTCTGGACCCAAACATATACAGGTAACATCTTAATTTTGAAACTTTCTTTACTTGAATGTAATCTTAAGCCTCACTTAACTTTTTGACGTTGGAAAATCAGGATTGCTAATGTATTATACACCAGATCACGGAGCCTTGGTACTGTAAACGTCCAGGAGTTAAGTTCTGAGGTTTTAAGTTATTTCAGAATTACTTCTTGAACTAAACTCTAGTTACTGAGAAACGGGGAATGTGTGTATTTACCAAGTGTATTTTACTTTTTTGTGCTTGGTGTACAGAAATTCTAGTAAAGGAGGTACATACAGTGGAATCCTGAAAGATCACTTCTGTTAAGATCACATACTGGTTTGTATACCAATTTTTTTAAAGTCCAAATTTATCTTTCCATATTATATTCAGCTGTAATACATGCAGTATTACCTTGAAATTTGTACTTGTATTCAAGTACTGTTACTTTTTTATTACAAGATTCTTTATAGGGGGACAAAAGGGAACAATCCATGTTACTTGTCTTTACGCTACTTTCACATTTCTTTTTAGGCCCTCAGATTGGCTTCTAATCCATCTGGTTTCTAATAATTTCCTGATTCTCCCCCCACCCCTTTATTACTGCTCTCCCATGATTGTCAGTACCCACAGTTCTGTGTGTACAGTTTTTAAAGGTAATCTGAAATGCTTAATTCATTCTGAAATTTCGAACATCCATAGAGACATATTTATGTGATTATGTTAAAAATCCATGAAAATGGGTTGTGGAAAGGAATTTTATGATAACAGAAATTCAGTGTTCTGATGTTTCTTCCTTTAACATCCAGTGACCAAGAGTCTCAAGGAGTAAATAGAACACTAATCCAAAGTCTTTCAATGCAATAAGCCTTTCAGTTCACCTTTAATATTCAGTATATTTCACTAATCAAATTAATGAAAACTTGCTTTACAATATGGCAACAAATCCTATTGTATTTGCTGTCTTTGTAAATATAATTATTTAAAATACTTAGTCCATGAATCATTGATATTAATGGTAAAATCATAAAAATGTTATGGTGAAATTGGATTGTGTGTTTTAGAATTGCTTAACACAGTGACTTTTATAATCTAATTGAGGTATTAATAATTTCATATTGATTACCTTTGCTGAGCTTAATAGATTAGTTTGCTTTGAAAAGAAAAAAATAACCTTTTGAAATAAAAATGTAATGATGTCTGGGATTAAGTCCTTGGAGAAAAATTAGCAAACCTTTGTATCTCTCCTAAATAAAATTAAGGTCCGCACATGTAATGTTGTACTTGATTTATAGCAGTATGGATCAGTCTGTGATTGAAATGAGCTTTTGGGATCAGCTGAGGGAGCTTAATGATATAAATTTAAAAACCAAAACTTGGCAAGAGGAAAAGGTAGTTAAAGAAATTCAGTGGCAGCTATTAATGTCATGCCAAAATGTCATGCTTTAATAGAAAGTTTGAAATAATTATCTGAAATGTACACTTTTATGAGATCATCTGAAACGGCTCTTGGTTTTAATCAAATGAAAGTAGATTTTGTATAGTCATGATTTCATAGTATGTTCAGCTGACTGATATACAGATCACAGGGTCTTAATGTAAAGCTCTACCATCTTCTTTTACAGAACAATGCCCCAGAAGAGGTTGAAGAGGTAAAAACCAAGCAAGTGGGGACACCTGCAGTCTTAGTCACTGACAATGGATTTAGAAATAAAGTTGCACATTAGTCAAATCCCATCTTTTTTTTTTTTTTCTTT
>VZTJ01002639.1:569467-674904 GCA_013397795.1 Orthonyx spaldingii | reverse complement strand
TTGTTTTTTTTTTTTTCTTTTTTTTTTTGTTAGAGAAATATTTATGCTTAGTGTAAACATTCTGTGAATGAAGTTGATGCTTCCGTGGAATATATTAATATATTACTGTATATCCACATTTTCATGGAATGGTACAGTGGGAGACTGAGCAAACACTCTTCTGGCAACTTAGTGGAACAACTAAAAGGCTTTGCATGCTTGCTTCTTTAAGCTGCTTTTTTCTTTAGTGAATACAGTAGTCTATATCTGATGAAAAGAAAAAGTAACCATCACCATTTACTCCCAATTTCCAGGAGAACTGTTAACAAGCTCTTAGGCTTCCTGTCAATGTTAACTAAACCTAACACATGCCAGACAATAGAACAGCTACCAAGGGATTATCCTGTTGCCCTTTGAGTATGGTGGGTAGTAATCATTTGTCCTTTGTAATCTTGTGTCCTTTTGCAGATCCCTAAAATATGTTGGATTATGATGTTGAAACAAATGTTGATGGAATGCTTGTCTTTTCCAGTCAACTCTGAATACATATAGTACGGTCTCAAGATGTTAAGAGTGTTGCAGTCTGTCTGACGCCCTTTGCAGGAGTAGTGTAGTGTGTTAATCAGATCTGCTTTGATGTGATCCGTATCAATGGACGGGTTTAGGAAAACCTCGATGTAAGCAGTCAGTGTTACTGGTGATTTATTTTGCTTTTTTGACCCTCTAGGATCCCCATTCACTTGTAAAGTATACTTTATTTGGCCTAATGTTTTCTAGATGTAAAGAAAATGGTATTTTTTAAAAAAATAATCTAGAAATTCAATCCTTTATGCACCAAAGTTGGCTTTGAAAAGGAAAGTAAAATCATTTTCTTGCTTAATAAGCAAGAAGCCGTGGATTTTTTTAAACTGACAAATAGAGATGCGTCTAACCTGTTAGTCTTTGTATGGAGACAAAAATGTTGCATATAGATAATAGGACATTGCTTGTAAATATTTCAGCAGATTTGTAATATATTTTTATATTATGAAATGTACTGTAGATGTTTTTCTAGAGGCATGAAAGTTAAAATGTATATATTACGGTAGAAATAATATTGAAGGATATTGTAATTCACTAGTGCTGCCAGAAGAATTGTTTAAAAAAAGCACCTTCCTTAACAGTAAAAAAACCTTCTTTTGCATACCTAAGGGACTATATACTACTGTTAGTATCTGTTGTAAGAACAAAATTACATTGAACATCCTTCCCAGAAATCTTAGAGGGATGAATAGTACCCATAATTAATTCATGGCACTCCTTTCTAATAGTGAACACAGAATTAGTTTTTTCCTTACTGTTGGAAGGAACTAATATGTAAAATTTGTGTGGATATATGCAGTCAAACTGCAGAGTTAGTCCTCCTTATTGGGGAGGAATTTACTACAGTGAAACTAATAACCAGCAGTTTTTACACTAAATTTTTATTAAATAGATTAAGACTTAAAGTAACCCTTTGGTTGCAGAAGTGAGCATATCCTAATGTAATACAAATGCATTCTGCATTGGTACTGACACGAGTCTTGCTTAGCTCCAGTGGGTTAAAAATGTTACTTATATACACAAAAAAATAATCTTATCGACGATCTGAAGTGCAGATTAAAAGCACCACTAATATAAGATGTTCTGGAATGGTTGTTTAATAAGGGTATTATTCATAAAATCTGTAGTGATGTGACTTTATTTTTGGAAAAAAATGCAGTGTTTTGGTTTTTTATTTTTTTGCTTGAGCACTTCACCTACTGCTTTTTCTGTACCTATAAAGTAATCCGTAATCTTTGTTTCTTTTTTTTGAATTTGTTATAAAATTGCCAAATAGAAGTGTTTCAGATATAGTTTGTATTTGTATTTTTTTAATTTTATTGCTTCATGAGTTTCTTGTCAGTCATTTATAATTGACAGATGATTGTAGACCTTGCCTGAGTATTTTTTCTAATAAAACAAAACAAACAAACCTCATAAGTTTCAAAATTGTAAGATTTCAATGAAGTTCTCAAAAACAAATATAAAAATGACACTATTTCCTCTGTAAATTTTAACACACACCTTTACAGAAAGGGGAACTCATGGGTTCAAGTCATGTGGTGTTCATGTAAAGTGTGACTTCTCCTGGCTTTGGGAAAACTGTTACCTGGTGTTCTCACGGTAGAGTTTCTGCTTTGGAAGGAAAAACCAGTTTAAATAACAAACATCTGTGAACAAATGGATACATTCGAGTTAATTATACTTTCTGTAATAGTCAGAAGGTAAGTGGACTTTTGGCTGGTTTTTACCTTGAAGTTATCGAAGTGAATCACTAAAACTATTTATGCTTGAAAGTAATTTGTACTCTACAAATTTTGGAATTACTTGGTGGTGTTTGTTTCAAATGCCAGTCCTGTTCTCTAAAGCTCTGCTGCAGTCTTTGTGTGTGCCCCTGGGTAGATTTCACTTTTGTTGGAACACCAGGTACATGGGACTGTGTGCTGGGGGACACTGATCACTTTGTTCTGAAAATAATGTTACTCTTACTCTTGAAAAGTGCTTATGAAATAATTGGTCTCTCCCCTTTTAAGTAATTCCATGTGCTTTGTTTTGGGATGTTTGGGATGTAACATTTAAAGGTTTCTCCTCGTCTTTCTCAAGAACATTTTTTTAATATTAGGTTTTCCAAACATCTACAGATTGCATTCCCTCCCAGCTTGAGTGTTTATTTTCTTTGTAGAGAAATGTCAGCTCCTTGAAAGTCACACTTTTCAGGAGTTTCAGTGCACTCAAATATCTGTGTTCAAATCACATTCTTTTGGGATGTGTTGGCTTGTATTTTCCAGTTTTCTAAAATGGAATAACAGGATTTTTTAGTGAGGAATGGTGTTTTGGGATCGAAGACCAGTTCTGCCTGTTGCTTAAGTGGATGGAAATTCTTGTCTGGGAAAACTTGCTGGCATTTGGGCATAGCACACAGCTGATTGTTTGATACTAGATCTTACTTTACTTGCTAAAGCACTTTAATAATCTGTTTACTAAAGACAGAGCAGGAACAGATCTGTATTTTCTTATACTTACTTTGCATATAATTTTCTCAAATTACTGTGTGTCTTTCAGATTTTGGCCAAATTGTGCAATAGTTTGCACTATATATTTCTTCTGCAGTCCATTAAGTAATTATACCAGTCATTTCAACTTGAATTGCACATTAATTCTGTGCTAGCTTCATTTGGGAACAAACAGGTGAATTGTGTTCAAACATGCACTGTTTTTAACAATAGAAGTTCAGGTGATTGATTTCTGTTCCCTTCAGCTTTTCAGTACTGCGTATGAATTAATTAGTGCAGAAAACTGGTTTTGTTTAATACTTCAGTTGGTAATTGATGATTTATTCTCTTAATGCTTTCTTGCCTTGACATTTTAAATTTGTGAATGAACCTATCCTAAGTATTCCTCTTGTCATATTAATGTATGACAAGTACAAGAGAAGAAGAAAATTGTGTAGTAGGAAAGTTGGTTTTTAAAAAAGCAGCTGAATCTATGGCTTCTTTCAGCCATTGGTGTTTATTTATTCCAAGCAAAGAATATTCTGGTAAACTCTGTTGATTAATAAAAGTTCTGTGTTTATGTTTTGGGGATGAGGGAGATAAGCACCACCTGCACTATTGTTTTGAGCAACACAAAAACTTGCATTGCAACCTCAAAGTAGTTTAGTTTGTAATTGCTGAAATTATTTAAAAATAGATACCAGTTCTGATATATAGCAGCTTACTGTCCTTTTCAGGGGTGTTGGCAGAATTGGGAATTACCTGTTGTTATTCACAAGGCTCCTGGTGCTGAGCTGTCCTGTTGGAGCTCATGGAGTGACAGCCCAGTAGTCGATGTTCTCTTGGGTGCAGACATGGAATAAGAAAGGAAGAAGGAGATGCTACTTGTGAGTTTGGTGGCTCTTGGAAAGTTAAGAGTTCATAATACTGTGCTCAGCTCTAGACTGGAAGAGACTGAGATCTAGAGATCTCTTCTAAGGCCTTACACTTAATTTTTTAAATTTTCTGTTTTCACATATTTTAAGGCAAAAAGAAAAGCAATGTTCTGGTCTAGCCTGTTGTTTTGGTCCCGTGCTGTTTTGCTGTCAGCTCGACATCAAATTTCTCATTTCCTCTTCTGTCCCACATACATCCATGCACTCTTCTCTAACTCTTACCTAGAGAAGAGTTAAAATCAGGATGTGTCTGATGTCGTAATGTAACTTACGGTGGAGTAAGGAAATGTAGTTCTAAGAGTAAAGAGAATAAATTTGTGTTGATTGCATACAGAAAGTGGGCTGTTGGTTGTCAGCCAGTTACTGATAAATTCAAGTCCTGCAGTTGTTTGTGAAGATTAATATGCTGTGATTGATGCTACATTATTTGTTTTTCCTAATTCTAAAACTGGCCCTTTGAACTTCTGCAAATCCTCCTCGGTAGTAAAGTAACAAATACTAAGTAATATGATAAATCTGTTTATTTCATCCCAAATGAGAGATAATTGCTGATAACATCTCCTTGGCTTGGCTTGTGTACAGGAGATTTGAGTCCTGTCTGTTGGATGCTGTTCAAAAGAATTGTCAGCTTTTAATATCCTTTTGTCTTGGTGTTTTGCCTGCGTTTGTAGTTTCAGTGGAGGATGAGAGATCCCCACATGGATTTACTGTGAAGAACTGCCTCTGATTTGGAACAGTCAGTAGCCCTTCTGACTAATCAAGGGAAGCATGGGTGAGACATTGAGAAAAAGATAAACTTGGAAACTTTGTGAAATGTCAAAAGAATGTCTCTTTGGTCATTTGGGTCAGCTGCCCTGATTCTGTTGTGGGCCCCCCCCAGCCCAGTCCCTGGCAGGGCAGCATGAGAAGCTGGCAAGTCCTTGACTTAGACTAAGCTCTGCTCAGCAAAAAGGAAAAGATCAGTGTGATACCAGCACATTGGTTATCCTTGATCCAAAACAGCACTGTACCAGCTACCAGGAAGAAAATGAATTCTATCCCAGCTGAAACCAGGACATAGTACTGGAATTTTAATGTCGCTGTCCAGACTCTGAGCTCTCCTTTTTCTCAGTGTCATTACTCAGTCATGCTTTTTGGCTTGTTGCATCCACATCGTGTCTGAGCTCACGTGGCTCGGTGGGATTTGACAGACATATGGAGTGTGACCAGTGCCTCGTTTACTTCAGGAAGACGTCGTTACGGATATTTGACTTGTCTACCTCTGTTCAAATCTCGTGTCTGAAACCCCGATTGTGAAATCAGGGGGAATGGAACATGATGTTGCTCATGATTCATTTAAGCCAAAATGCTCAACATGAGCCATTTGAACGTGCCTAGGCACTGAAATATATGTTTGGATTTACATAATTTCAAGGCCAAAAAGTTAGTAAATGTATTGTTTTGGAAGCAAAGCCTTGGAATGTGAGATTAAAGACTGCCCCTAAGCAATAAAACATTTTAAACAGTTTTAATTTTAAACACTTTGCAACTTTTGCTTTCTAGTGAATGTGAGGCAGGGGCTTGGACCCTGCTTTTTTTCATCATGCAATAAAGATTCTTTCCTAGAGCATGGAAAATAAGTCAATTACTCTTAAAACTGTTTATTGCAGAGCAGATGTGTGCATACAGCAACTGTAGCTGAAAGACCAAGTATTTAATTAGCAGTTGCCTGCAGCTGGATTCTTTCTTTTTAAGCAAGTGAGGAGGTAGGAAAGCAGAAAAGGATGTCAAGAGACATTCTGCTGACAGTGAGCAAGTTCATGTGTAATTACTTATTAAAAATTTTCCTCTGCCTCTGTGCTCAGAGCCATCATGTGGTGTTGCTGCCTTTTCATTGTGCTGTGCAGTCACCCATGAATTCCATGTCCTCACTGACCAGACACCTGTGCTGCCTCATTCAAGTAACATTGGATGGGTTTGTATGGCCTTAAGAAAGGATCACAGGTCTGAAGGTTTTTTAATAATCATGTGCTCATCTGTTAGTTTTGTTGTAGCTGTTCCCTCTACAGTTGTTGAGAGTTTGCCATTGATTTGGTGACTTAAGATTTATGTTACAATCAGGGTTCAGAGTCTTGAAAGCCTTTCCTCATGGGTAGAGACGTATGGATTTGCTGCTGGAGATGTAACATAGGTTCTATAGGTCAAATCTGTGGCGGTGGTAGTTCTTTGTGTGTTTTAGGTCTCACTGACTAGTTACAAATAGCACTTAAAATGGACAGATGCAGATACATGTTGCATGTATGTTGTAAAAATTTCAAAGAGCTGGTTTGTGGGTGAAAGGTGGCCTCTGGCTTAAACTGAACTCCATTTTTTGTTCAGAAGTGAATTGCTGTGGAGGAAGGGTGCAAACCAAAACTTACCTTGGCTGATGGCTCATCTGGGTAATTACTACAAGCTGTACAAACTGCTCAGAGTAGTTACTAATGCATTTGTCTCCTTGGACCCCTCTTCTTTTTTTCTTCTTGGCTAAAATATTTGTTAATTTCAATCTTAGAAGATATTTCATCATTTAGGAACTATTACATGCATTCCAATGGGAGCTGATTTCAGCAGTAGAGGATTCAGGTATTTTAAGCTGGAAGACAGTAAATACCAAGGCATGCAGCCACACACTGTGCAGTTTACAGAAAGTACAGATGATGTTCCTGTCCCACCCCAGTGTTCTCCCAGGTGCTCAGATCCCACACGTCACAGTACACTTCCACTTTGTGTGTGTTTTAGGATCAAATCTAATTTCACAACAGTCTGTAACCAAAAGGTGGCAGCAGCCTACCACACTAAATTGTGCAGAAATTAATATATCACTTGCTGCTGAGACTGCTGAAGGTGTTCAGTTGCTTTTCTAAACCAGCCTCCTTGTGTTTAGTTTGGTTTGTTGATACTCCTCACTGCTTTTCTTGGTCTGTGTCTCTCAGATTTTGCAGAGAAGAGAAACTGCCTTATCTTTTAATAAAACTGACTCCTAAAACTGAAAATACTTGAAGTATTTTATTACCCAAGCACTGAAAAGATTGAACATTATCACATTTTGTAAAATGTGGCTGGGTAATTGTGGGACTTGGGCACTTCCAGCTCTAATTACCTTTTCTTTGCCAGTGATGCACAACATTGCACTTTTGACCACCTGATCATTTTCCTTAAGGAGCATGGTGGGAATTCTGTATTTTTGTCCAAGTGAAGTTGCATATCCAATGTGATTGTTTAGGTAATCAGATTATTGGTGTTGGGGGTTTTTTCCCTTCCAAAATGAAAAATTGGGCAATTTCAGCATGAGCTAGAAACAAAGAGACCCAAACCAAACAACTTTTATGTTCCTGTAAATTGCAGAGCTTTTCAGATTACTATCCACTTCATGAAAAATGCTGCTGGAATTAGAACCATGGTGTCTTCTGAATCGGAGTAACCCTTTCGCAGGAAAATGAATTTTTTGTCCGTAAAATGTGTAACCATGTACAAGGCAGGATTAAAGCAAACTTCCTAAACTCACAGTTGCAGTTGCCCTTAGAATTGTCTAATAGTATTTGTAGAATTCTGAAGAAACCTCTCTTTCCAAAAAGTGGTGTTATTTGGTTTGCTTTGCTTTCTGCTGTATTTCGTCAGTGGTGTGAGGTCTCTAATGGCTTTTGATGCCCCAAAACTGTGCAGTGCATCTGCTGTTTTGCAGCAATGACCTACATAACCTTTATCCTTGAGTAGATGAAAGATAGTGGGATGTGGTTCTGTTCCCAGTAAGAAAGGGAATTGGTGTGCCTCACTCCATGAGTGGTGCAGGGTAATGCAGTGAACATGGAGCTGTTGACATGGCCAGGGAAGAGGGTGAGTTGCCATCCCTGGAAGTGTTCAAAAAACGTGGGTGTATTACTTGGGGACGAGGTTTAGTGATGAACAAGGCATTGCTGGGTTAGCAGTTGGATCTTAGAGCTCTTTTCCAACCCTAATTATTCCACGATTCTGTGATTTACAGTGTCTCTCTTACGCTTGAAGCCTGAAATTCAAGCTGACACCTCAAGAACTGTCTTGCATGGCTGCACGAGGAAGGACACACCAGTGGATAAGCTGTGCCCCACACCTAACTCAGGAATTGCAGACCTTGAGCTTTCTGTCATGCCAAACTCTCTGGTTGGTGCTCTCATTCTGTCGTTCTGCAGTGGCCTGGAACACGGCCAGTTTCTCACCACCCACTCTGGCTTTCTAGGGATTCCAGTCATGTCTTTGCCAAGTTTCTGGTGTACTCATGGTTAGTCTTGAGCTCTCTGCAGTTTCAGGTAGAGGTCAGTACACTGTGTGCAGTTGGGTCATGCTTTCCAGTTTCTAGACAACAATGAAGACTAAAAATATGTGAGATTAATGGCCGATAAGTGTGATACAAAGGCAATCCCTCAATCTAGACTTTAATCTTCCTATTGCTATGGTAAGGACTTGGAGGGAGATGGTAAAGAGGGAGGTTTCTTACACAGCCTCTTTTTTCTGCCTGCAGGTCCAGTTCTTGTTTTGATAGGGAGTGAGCGTGTGTTTGTGGGACTATTCTGGCAAGCGTCTCAGTGATGTAAGAATTTGTTGAGCCAAATTCAGTGTTGTTGTTCAACTCAGTAGTCATCCAAAATGGGTGCAAAACACTGCCAAAGCAGATGTATAGAATTTATTTACTTGTTCTGCCATCATTTGAAAGGCAAGGGATGATTATGAACCTAGAAATAATAATGGGATAGGGGTAAATGAGTCACAATTGAAAACTGGACTGAGATGTTCTGGGGGATTTTTTGCAGTGATACATATTTTTTTTTTTTTTGGCCACATTCATGCAAAATAAGTTGTTTTGAAATGATCCATGTGGTTTTGAGTGTTTTTTGGTATTAGCAAGGTATCATCAGAAGTTGCAGAAGAAAACAGATTGTCTTGCTTGTAATCCATGGTGCGAGTTGTTTTTTCTTTATCTACAAGCGTTCTAGTCAACATCTTTATCTAAGTGGAAGGTGCATTTGCTCTCCATGTGGATTTCCTCCCTGTCCCCAACAGCACTGGCATCACCAAATAATCTTTTAAGTTTTTAGTTTTATAACTTGGGTAGCTATTTCAGGTTCATCCCTGAAGTGCCTCCTGAATGTGAGTGCACAGATGCTGAGTAAGAAAGCTGCAGATTGCCTGTGTACCACAAAGCCAAAGGTCAGCTCGTGTAAGGGTGATTTGAGTCATAATAACATGTATTCCATGGTCCTTTGTGTGTTTCATAGGATGTACTGTCAACTTTGTGGTGAGATCTATTTTTTTGTGGTTTGCACAGCCAAAAGGAGCACATTATTCCTATTACTTTTTTCTTCTAACAAACAAGTCCACTGGTTGATGTGTGCTGTACACATGACAGTAATCTGGCAAGTGGTGGCTAATATGTCACCAGATTCTGGCTGCATATTTAGGAAAGGTTCAGGCTTTCATGGAGCTCAGGAAACTCTTGAAATTACAAGTCAGTTATTGGTGTATCTTTTTTGTGCACGGTCACCATTTGTTTTCAATTATGGATAACTTTTTCCAAAGCTGATTTTGTTCCAAGCAGTGCCTAGCATGAGGTCAGTGAGGAGAAATGATTTCTTGGGCAGGTTTTATCTTTCCAGTGGTTAATTTATCACTTCTGTAAATAAAAGATAATCTGGACTCTGCATTCTTTTATATTTCATTATTAAACTCCAGCCATGCCAAAGAGTAGCGGCAGGCAAGATATTTTGCAGTCCTATAAAGAAAAAAATTGCCAAGTGATAATCCCATTTTTATTCCAGATGGATGAGGTGATCCATTTCATATCCACCATAATTACAGTTTATGAAGCAGCCAGCTCAATACACAAGCTGCCATCTGCACTTCATCAGTTTCTCTTATAACAAGGGACAAAGTTTTAGCTGTCAGTGGGACAGATGGTGTGTGTTTTGAGTGATTGTGTATTTTAAAAGTATAAATCCAAAAGTCAACATATCCTTCTGTTCTTCTGTGCTCTTTCTTCCTCTTTCCTCCTTTGAAGATCAATTGCCTGTAGTTTGGGAGCTTTTTTGTGGTCATACCACAAAAGAAACTCTGCTGATTTGACTTTGGTTTGGGGTTTTTTTTGTTGCTTTGCTTTGTTTTGTTTTGTTCTTAAGAGAAAGGGGGCAGGAAAGGAACAAATTCACAGGGAAAAAGCATGAAAGGTGCCCTGACATTGCCAATTTACTTCTATTCTACCTTGGTTAGATTTCCAGTGCTTAAATATCATCCCTATCTGGAGGCTTTTCAGGACAAATCTGGGGTGGTGGTAGAACAAACCGTTTCATATGCACCCTCTGTTTGTGTCCAGCAATTTCTTCTTCATGGGTTGTCATAATTCAACATCTATTCCAAATTTTTCCATTTTTGCCCTTGCAGCTGCAGTCCTCCATGTTTCCTCAGACTCCCTTTCTCTTAGGGCTGGCTGGGCTGTACCTTTCCAAGGCCAGTGACCACAAAGGGTTTAGGGGCAGAAGACCTGTGTTCTGTTACTGCATGGTTTAAAAAACTTACTGACAGTGGGTTTTTACCTTTTTCCGGTTTTGGCAATCACAGGGACACCTCGAGTAAGCACGACGTGTTTGCTGAATTGATGGAATTTGGTCCTGAGATGAACGTCACAAAGTAAGAACGGGGAGAAGGGAGGAGTGAAGGAATATGATTTTTACAACCTTCTTCATATCCATAACTGCTTGAAACTTTAATTCTGCTGATTAACACTGAATATAAAAATGTGTTTTCAAGCTGCTGTTCCATTCCAGCACAAGCTTTACACTATAACAATCAGAAAGGCTCCATGCTGCTTTTAAAAATTGGTACAAAAAAGTAGCCACACGCACTTAACAGGTGTTGAAACGTCACAGAAGTGTGATGTGGAGACTTGTGTGACTTGATGCACAATTGACTTCAGAAATCCATATAAAAAATCAGTTGTGACCCAACACTTCAATATTGTTCCGATGGTCTACATATGGTAATTTTTATTTCTGTTGATTAGCATACACAGCTTTTCCCCCTCTGTTTTCTCAAATGTTTTGATGAAAGAAAATCCATTTTATCCTAATTCTTCCACAAAGGGAAGGGTACTTTTTGTTTACTGTTCAAATGAGTTTTATCAAAATGAAGAAATGACTAGAGAAACTTAGGTCTTTTTTCAAGACAGAGATATAAAGTGTATCTGCTGTGTATATGAGACCAACTGTCTGAACTATTCAGGTTAACCTCATCCTACCTGAGAGAATTATGTAATCATCTGAGTGCTCCATGATGAATTTGTTGAAAGTGTAGTCTCTGAAGATAGACCTCTTGTCGGTGCATCTGGGTCTGAAAGTAATGTTCCTATAATCTTACACCGATGCATGATGTGAATTCCGTGTAGTCAATTTTCTGCAGTGGCACCAGGGCTTTTCTTCATGCAGATGTATCTGAGAAAGGACATGACTCCAGACTGGAAAGGGGCTGGGATAGAGATCCCTTTGTGCTTGTTATGCAGACAAGCTCTGGTTTTTTCAGTGTAAAGTCAGCTTATAGTTCTAATGTATTGCACCATACCATATTGGATGTCTCATTTGGATGCATAGATTTTTAGAAAAAGAACACTTTTAGAGTTAAAGGAGGAGAGAGCTAAAGGTCTAAAGAAATCTCTGACTTCTTCATCACTGAAGAAATTCCCCCTCACCATCACTGAGGGGGAAACGTGCCCACAAACCACATTAAAAAGGCAGCTTGTCCTGCTGTTAATGCCTTGTTTTGCCTGTCATTTGTCCTACTAGTCAGGGGACTCGTAGTTACCTCTGTATGAACTGCTGGGTTCTGGCATGATCGCTGGTTTTGCTGCATTCCTGGTCTGTTTAGTACTGTTAGATAAACGACCCCAAATGACTCCAGTCTTCTGGACCTGTTCACTATTATTAGCAGGGTTCCATGAGAAATCCAGAGGCTGATGCATTAAGCAAGTCCTTCAGTAAACACAAGTTATCGGGAAGGCCTGTTTTAGCAGCAGAGAGTACAGCATGTCTAGGGCTGGTGCTTGAGTTAGCTGTGCTAGTATTTCTAAATTAACAAAGTATTCCCTGTGCTAAGCCGGTTTTATCAGGCAGCTGCCTTTGAGATGATTACGTGAAAGGAAAAATTTTGTAAGATTTTTTCAGCTCAGGCTTTGTTTTCCAGCGCTGAGATAGTGATAGATTAACTAGGCTTAGCCTGGAGTGTGTGTGTAAATGAGAGACAGCAGGCTCTCATGCATGAGTAAGAGTACATTTGGTAATGACCAGCAGGCTGCTCCTGGTTGTAACATAGCAATAAAATATGAGGCACTGGAAATCGCATCTGCCTGTAGTATAACACCAAACCACAAGGTCAAACAAGGTTTGAAAGCAGGCTGTGAAAGAGGAGCTGCACTTCAACGCCCTGCTCTGTGAGAAATGCCCGTCCCTCCCTCGAGTGATCCTTGCCTTATCGATTGCACTGAAAGCACCACACAGAACTTTTCTTTGTGTCTGGGTTCTTAGAAGGAGCTACAGGGTAAGTGTGTTTGGAAGATGCAGGCACACTACTCCTGCTGCAGAGAATTTATACAGCTAGCTCAAATACTGTGCACCTCACCTTAGGGCAAACACCAAGCTCCAAGTGCTCCTTTTGCTGTAGACAAAATATGAGGAGCTACTACAGAATAGTACCTGAAAAGGACACAGTATGAGACTGGATGTAGTTAGATGTCACATCAACGTCTTTGAAGTCAAGAGCTAAGCTGAGGAGAGTGTTTTCAGGTAGATGGGTTTCATCATCACCCCAGTGAAGTGACATTATGTGTTATTAATTGAATAGCAGATGTACTGTATACTACTGGGATTTCCAAAACAGCCATAAATCCTTAAAACTGCTAGCAAATAAAGGTGAGTATGGGTCTCTTAAGCTTCACTGTGTAATAGAATATGGTTGATAGAACAGAGAACAGGATATTCTGTATATTCTGCATTTATTTACATATAATGCTAAATATGTATCCATTATCTATACAGAACGCATATGCTGTGTTTATCAGTGTCTTTTCAGCATTTTGGATGATAGGAGCATCCTGTGTATGTCATAATATGGACAAGTTCAGAAAATGAATGAGAAATTAAAAAAAAAATACTGTTGAAACTTCACACTGCAGGAGAGTCAGCTGTGCTACAAAGGAAAACCAAATCTTGTATGTTTGACATTTCATAATTCTTCTTTATTATGGGGCTGTGGGTTTGTTTGGGTTTTTTTTTTAAATTTATGTTTTTGGTTTTGGTTTGGGGTTTTTTTTTAAGACTGTAGTTTAGTGTAGACATCTTAGGTACTACTGTGTGCTGTTGGAACAAGTCTGTTCCTAAATATGATCAGCTTAAAGGTAACAGTGTAACATGGCATTTTCAGCATAGGTAGTCCACAGCTGCCTAATTTGTTGTGAAGCCTCTTGCCGTGGAAATCTCGTTTACTGAAGTTTTCCTTTCTGCATGTCTACCGAGTTGTTTTCAGGGAGCCACAAGCTGCAGTTGTGTGTCAGACTGCTCAACCCCATTCTATGTGTAATCCTTACTGGTTAGAGTCCATGTTTTCCCTGATTTCTCTATTTTCCATGCCAAAGTGTAAAGCCATTGTTCTGTAAAAAGGTGCAAGATTAATGCTTTTAAATTAAGGAGATGGCATGATGCGATGCCTTGGATAGAAAGTGCTTATTTTTCTGGTGGAGTACCAGAAGTTTGATTTTTTTTTTTTTTTTTTTTTTTTTTTTTTTCTGTACAACTTCATTAGTGATGTTTTATGTAAGCTTTTGAATGATGTAATTTTATTAATTGCAGATGATATGATTCTAACCAGGTGAGCTTTTTTGGAATTTGTGTGGAGGAGAGGCTTTTTTCATAGGCACCTGAGACCTAATCTGAAATGAGGCCTTTGGATAGGCCAGAACCTGTGGAACAGCAGGATCTTCACAGGTTTGTGTGGGTTTGCAAGGCAGGGAAGTGCACCTGTGGAAGGGGAGCTGGAAGTGAGATCCACCAGAATTATCTCTCTGGTGGATGATAAGTTTAAGCAGCTGAAAGCATTTGTAATGACAAGCAGACAAGGTTGCTTCCAGGCCAGGGGTTCAGGGGAAAAGGTGTAGTTGACAGACTCATGGCATTTAGTCTCACATGAGTTAATGTAAGAGATAAGCTCTGTGTAACCCTAAGGGCTGCTCTTACAAATCCAGCTTAATTTGCAGGTCAAGGTCTGAACATTAAATCTGTTGTTCCTGTTTTATCTGAGTAACTTCATTCATTTTCTGCAGTCTCTGAGATTGGGTTTTGTTCTATGATGCTCAGTTTTTGGCTGTGTGCTGTGGTAGTGGGAGGTGAGCCTCTAGCCCTGCAGTCATAAATGTGCTCCAGTGAGCTTTGTAAGTAGGCTTGAAAGAACCAATGTTGATCCTAAAGCAGTGTATGATTTATTAATTTTTATCAGCAGTTATACATGAGACATCAGCAGAGAACTGAGTGTTTAGGACTCTGCCTGTGTTCTAGGCTTTGTCAAGACTGTGGTACAGATTCCAAGAAGAATTGCATGGAACCATAGGCAAAGTTCTTTAGGTGTGAATGGTTGTTCTTGCATATCTTCGGGGATGCTCTGATTTTGTGCTGCCCTGTTGCAGGTGTAGGTTATTCCAGGGAGAACTACAAGCCCTTCCTCAAGCAATGGTGGTAATGAAATGTGGGAGCACTGCCTGCAGCCTGAGCACAAGGAGTGGGATCACTGCAGCCTTTGGCACCTCCCCTCAGCAACAGCCATTTTTCTGAAACTTGTGTTTCAGCAGGAGAAGGAAGGGTTCTGATGGATTTCTGTCTTTCTTTTCCAGAGTGTGCCAAGTGTTTGACACTTGCAAGTCTGGAGTCATTGGGATTCTCTAGTGGGGAGCAGGAGAATGCCCTGGCCAATATTATTGTAGGCTTGGATGTTTCAAAAAATAGATAAGGAAAGTGCCAAAAAGAATCAAAATGCAGTGGGGTATTTTGTCCCAAGTTTTTGCCCAAATTTGCCCAAAGCAAATTTAAATTTAAATGTCTTCTTTCATTGAGCTCCTTCCTTCTTGAGTACTTCACTTGCTTTCGCTCTTGCTCATGTTCTATTTCTTTTTCCTGTCTTTTTGGGAACTATATCCAGTTTTCATGAGCATGATTTAGTGTTTTCTACTGTCATAAAAATAAGGCTGGTTTGCAAATTAGGCCACCCAAGTGTGGACTATTATGTCAAGTAAGATGGTGCGGGAGGTCTGGGCTTGCTGCTTTTATTTCTTTATTTCTTTATTTCTTTATTTATAGCTTTGGAGGCGAGTACAGTTCCCAGGAGATTGCCAGAGCTCTGTGGAGCGGGAAGTTTATTTCAATTCACCTCCAGCTATAGCGGATGCCAGCCCAAGAGCTTTGGTTCCTCTTGATCCAACTGTGACTCCAGGTGTTTTTCTTTCAGTCTAGGAATTATTTTTTTTTAAAAGCACCTTCATGACAATGGTACCTCTGTTTCATTCTGAGAGGACATGCCAATAATTGCATTCTTCAGATGCACAAGAGAGACTTTTCAAGAAAAAACAGTTATTCAAGTTGAAATTAGTGTGGGTGTGTAGAAGCCCCAACTGCAGTAGTAGTATTGTGGTCTTCTGAATATTGACCTTCTCTGGAGTGGATTTGTCTCCCTGTGCTTCGGTTCAGGATTTATGACCTTTATTTTTGACCCCAGCACTCCTGACTACAAGCTGGAGGGTCTCTCCTCTGCTGCTCTTTGTTTCATCCTCAAACTTCTTACGAATTTTTTGGTATTTTGTTGTTGGTTTAGGGTTTTTTGTTTGGTTGATTTTTTTTTTTTTTTTAATTTCAAGTATTCCAGAGGAACAGGGGTACAGAGAGTGAGATACCAACCAAATCACTACATTCATTGTGCACCACCTCCCAGAGTAGTGAGAAGTTTGTACACTCATTCTCTGCTCGAAGAACAGGGTTACATATGGTCACGCATTCGTGCTGCTACAGTGTCTGGAGACAAGGTAAATATTTATGAAAAGGCTGCAATGAATAATGGCTCCAACTGTGGCTACAGCAGTCATCTGGGGAGCAACTACCTACCTAAATATTGCCATCTTCTAAGCTGTAGGGTATTTGCATAACGGTAGTGCAGATCCTGTGGGAGACTTTGCTCCTTCTGTGACAATGGCTGAAACCCAGGAGGATCACGCTACAATGTCTAGAATTTCAAGATACCTGAGTTTTGTCACCTAAATTAGTCCCCTGACAACATCCAGGGTTATAGGGGAAGGATTGTAAAGGAAGAAAGACAGCTGAAGATGGAGGAGCACTCTTCCAGGAACAGAGACCTTACTGGTCTGATGGATGAAATGTTTCCCTCATTGAATAACTTGAGGGCAGTGCTCAAAGCGTTGCCTCTGTGCTGTCAGGTGTTGGGCCCAAGGAGGATATGTGATAAAGTATTTTGACTCTCACTTCCCAACAGAGGAATGGCTACTCATCCCTTCTTTCTCTTCTTCCTCCTTCCAGTATACTGCCCCTTTCCAAAGGCAGCATGTTCAATGTGGGATGTGTGAGAAGCTCATGCCAGAACTGATTTGGAAACATGACCTGTTCTCCTTCACATGGGAAGAAGATGCAGTATTTGTACCTGACTACCCTCTTTTTCCATGCTCTGGAGGAGTCCGGTTCCTTTCTCTCTGCTTTTTAACATTGTTATCCTCAAACATGGTTGTTTTGCTTCATTTCAGAGGGAGATTCCACAGAAGAAGATTTTATATACATACAGGCACTTATAGATTTAAATTTATACGTGTATATGTGACTGAAGGTTCAGGTGAAGGGGCGATTTCATGTCACATATCCTCAGGGCTGTTCTTTAACTCTGAGCTTGCAGGAAATGCATATATTTTACAATGACACTGCTAAGGCTTACCAGAGAGCAAAAATATTATAACCTAAGTGCCTATCTGCATCTACAGAGCAGGTGGTTAGCAGCATATTACAGTGTGGAACTAAGTAAGATGAATTTGTGTTCTCACCTGCTTGTGTCTCAGGTGCTGTATCAGTTGAGAAGACAATTCTCTCACCTCTTACAGCTCCTTCTCTGTTCATTCACCAGCTATCCTCCTGAAAGAAAACCAGTATGTGGGGAAGAAATAATGCACACTCAGACCTTGACTCTCTAAGAGTCGGTAAGAATTTGTCCAGACCTGAGCAAAAGGAACCACCCTGCTGAGCCCATGGTTTAGAAATGTCCTCAGGAATCTACAATAAGCTAATATTTGTTCTGTGGTGTGAGGGAATTGCACAATGGGAACCAGAAGAAGATCAGCTAGCTAATGGTTCATTCCCATTACCACCATTATCTAAAGGATCGCTGTCAGCTGTGACTGTAACAATCTGGTCTTTTCTTACTAATCCAGCTGCTTTTCAGACTTGAGGATTTGTAAATAGTAGTAGAGCTTGGATTTAGTCTGGTCATTCTCTTCCAAACTGTCTCATTAATGCAATGGTATAAGCACAACCTGGTGGTCCTTGTGGCACTCAATCATGCCACTGAATGTGACACCTCAACACTGCCAAAATGCACTTGGCTTTTGTGACCATAATGTCTTCCAGAACGTTATGGGGCACCAACTGGAAAGCTTGTGCATTGTTGAAGCTCTCGAGTACTTCTGTGGTCTTTTGTTTAACACAGCTAAGTACAGTTCCTCAGCAAGTTCTGGTATGCAGCCTCTGAAATGATGTCTACTCTCACTGGACACTGTCCAAATATTTTGGGAACTTAATGTTCTTGGTGGCTTGTGAAACTCCCTCCCTCAGACTTGAATGGTGTTCTTGGTGTACTTGTGTGAAGGGGTGGTATCAGATGTGTATAATGATATGTTGAGCATCCCTGTGGGATTAAGCAATCTGTGCTGCTGGATCAAATAATCCATCCAGATTATTGCACCTCCCATCTGCATTTGACTGTGCGAAGTTCCCCTGACTCTGAGGGACCTGTGGGGTCTGTGCTTCTCACTGAAGGAGGAACAAGTTACCTGGTAGTAAATGGGGATGGTTTGAGAAGTCTCTGCCAAAACCCAGAACCTGCCTCTGCTCTTGGACTTCCAAGCACTGTGAAGTTCAATAAAAGAAGAGTCAGGCTGCACCCTTGGTGCCTCTTCTATGGGAGGAGGAGAACAGAGTAGGACATGTGTTTGCCACATGATGGACAAGAGTTTTCAACAGATTCTGGGCTTCCCTGTGAGAGGGACAAACATCAGTGATGAGATCTATGCTGACTGGTCCCTCAGTGTTATTGCTGGTAGGCTAAGTGACCTTTCTTTATTCTGCCAACACTTGGGGCATTGTGTATTTTGATTTCAGACTGCTGGAGTTCAGAGACCATAGTATCTTTTATGGGCTCCACAGGATTTACCTACATTGTTGCAACTGGCTTGCAAAGCTGCTGTTATCCTATTTCTCAAATATTTCTGGGATCACTATCTTAGCTTTAAGCACAGTCACCAGCTGAGCTAGAAATTGGTAACATCTGAGCACACAGAAGGCAGGGAAATGCTGAAATGGAAGAAAATGTCAAGGGCCTGATCCTTCTTAGTCTGGGATGTAAGCCAGTTTCAGTGGGGGTCTTGTTTGGCAGGTGAAGTGCTGCAGGATCAAGTCCTGAGCTGTCCAAGAGCACGTGCGAAGCTTTGAAGGGGCACTGGTTTAGGCTGTTCTGTTCCAGAGTAGCAATGTGTGCTGTGGTTGTACTCCAGGCACCGCTGAGCGTGTGGATTACGGGGGAAAAACTGCCCGCAGGACTATGGGAGAGTACCTGGGTGTGAGGCAGGGCAAACATCCTCCTTTGTCCAAGCAAAACATGTCAGTCAATTTGAACTACTACCTTTTTTTGTTTGTTTGTTTTGTTAATAAATTATCCCTTTTCTTCACATAATCTTTTGCACAGGAGCTCAGGGCAGCAATATTGGCTGGGGACATTATGGCCACACAGTGGACAAGCCATAGTATAAAGCAGTGTGGTCACTGAAGCTGGGGCAGCAACGGAGGGGGTAAGTAGAAAGCTTTATTAGGACTATAAATCCAAACCCTGTGGATGGGTTCCAGCCCTGGAATCTCCCATAGATACCTTGGGCTGGGTGGTGCCATCAGCACCCTTTGCAGTCCTCAAGGTGCTGCACGAAGAGGTGGGTGCTGGCCACAGCCCTGGTAGCACATTCCTGCTTTCAGCCTTCTGAGCTTGGCCCAGCTCTGTGTCGCTTGTTTCAGGTCTCTCTGCAGGGCACCAAATACATAACCTCTTGAAGGGTTCATTTGTCAAGGTCCTGAGATCCTTAGTCTAATTCTGCTTTCTGGTCTTTCAGCAAATGTAGAATAACTGGAAATTTTGGAGTAGAGCTGCTCTTCTCATGGCAAATAAGTGTGCAGAGAGTTGAGTTTTATCGGTGTAATTTCCTCTGTTTCCCTGCATCCAAAAGAGCAGCAGACAAATCCCTTTTGCAGGTTGGGGAATTAACCTCATTGTCCCAAGCTCAGGGCTTGACATTTCTCAGGCCTTGTCCGTATCTTGTGGGAATCGACAAGTGCCTGTGTCTTAGCAGGATAAAGCCCTTGCTTTTTGACTTTTATTGAGGGGAAAACAAGGCCTCACTGCAGACCAGTGGGGATGGTAGTTGTTCATTATCATCTGCTTTATTTGAGTGGTCTCTGCTCTGCTCAGACCCTCCTGGTGTCTGGATGAGGAGCACCTCCTGTGTTTGTAGGTGCCAGAAGGACTCTTTGAACTGCAGTGAATTCCACCTCGGGTGCAGCTACGTGATCTGTCTATTCTCTGGCAATAAACCCCCCGCTTAATCAGTCTTTTCCTCACCCTGTGGTTGCAGTGGGTGGGTGTTTGGCAGCCGGCTGTGCTTTACACACCCCTGAATTTCAGCCCTGACCCTCAAGTTAATGGGAGCTACAGCACTTTGGGATTGAGTTGTTATTGTTTAACTGGCCACATTGATTGGTTTTTCTTGGACTCTTAATCAGCTGCAGTGTTTGATGTGTAGATGACTTAAGTTTGCTTTGAAAAAATAGATGTTTTGAATTACCTATTATCTTGCACAAAGTGAAACTATTTGCCCAACCCCATGGTTGCCTTAGAGACTTGCTGCAAACAACAGATAGAAGCATGAGCTTAATATGAGGAATGTCCAAAGGACAAGCATGTGAATGTTGAAAACAGAAAAATGAAACAACATGATTGCAACATCTGTCAAAGGGTAGGAGACTTTGAAATATTTCAATTTTATTGTATACTGGTTACAGGCTTTTGGAACCTTAGGTCATCACCTGGCATTTGTGTTTCTTCCTGAAAGCCTTTAAGTGTTTCAGTCAACATTTAATCCATCTCTTCCCCTCTGAGCCCTCAGATTGCCTTGTTTGAAGGCAGGAAAAATCTGCTTGTTTCAGACAACATGGGGAAAAATTCATTCTTAGCATTTGGGAAATAGAAACCCAAGCCCTGGAGTTCAGTCTTGGATTTTATTTGGAATAATGGTTTTTAAAACTCTCACAGTTTTAGTAGTTTTATTATTAGTATGTAAAAATTAAAGATCAGAGTTGCTGTTAAGCTTTCATTTATAAAACAATTTGGTTTAAGTTGAATGGTTATCTAGATATTCTGCAAGTTTATAGAACAGAGTTTGTTCCATAGGCTTCTAAGCTAATTATTAAAACATCTGTGAATCATTTGATACTACATGTTGCAAATAGCACATTAATGGATACAGCAATAATGTGTGGGCAACTTAGGATCCCACTCCTTCAATAAACTTTGCCCAGATGGAACTTTTATGTTCATGCATTTCCCTACATCTCAGTTGCTTCTAGAGAATTCCCCACAGAATCTGGGATCTGCTGGCAAAAATCTGTTGATGTGGAGCCTTAGGTGTTGGGTTTTTTTAAAATTTTCTTTTAAAGATACCAGAAAGGAGGTGGGTTTTTTTTCAGAGCCATAGCATGGATGGTACATAACCTTCTACTTACCTGCCTATGTACACAAAAGGTGTATCTTTCTGCTGGGTTCCATGTTTAAAACAGTTTTAGTATCTGTTACTCTCCACCTAATGAGAATCTTGAGGTTTTCAATCCAAGTTAATTCTGCAGGCTTTTCCTCTTCTGTCCCCACTGATCTCGATGGCCTAGTTTCATGTTGTCTGCCTTGTTTTCCTGTCTTTCATTCCATTTTAAGTGCAGGTTGCGTTGCATGAATGTCAGGACAAAAGGTTTCTGGGCTTCACGGGGGGAGGAAGTCCCTAGTTCAACTTGTATCTCAAGACAACTAATTGATACCTGTGGAATAATTTCACAGATACTGATGAGTATTCTGGTTTTTGAGCTTAAAGGCTTTCCAGAGTAATTCACATGGTGAGTAATTGGTGCCAAACAACAGGAACAGGATTTTTCTTCTAAGCAATTTTGTTTTCCTGTGTTTTGGGGGGAGTGATCTGGTTATTGTTATATGACATGCTAAACCTTCAAAATGAAATAAAGGTTTGTTATGTTGTCAAGGCATCCAGTCAGTAGCTAGGAAAAGAGAGCAAGCAAAATCAAGTTCTAGAGACAGGAAGTTTTTGTTACTGCAGAGACCTGTCTACGCTCGAGGGTCTGTCCTGTGCAAAACCAAATTGCTTTTTATTCCATCAGTGTTGCTGCAAAATTCTGAAGTCCTATTGGCACACAAAATATTCATGTTTTCAAACTAAATTTTGTTAGCCCTCAGTAAATAATGGCTTTGCCCTCGCAAATGAGAACAAAGAGATCTGGCTTTGCCTGGCTTTGATCCACTTGATTTCAACTGGGATTTCACAGAATGTGTGTCCTGGTATAATCACCATCAGGGCTTGGAATTGCTGCAGTACAGGGGCAACACTTCCAAATGTGCTTGGGTCGTGCAGGGTCTATAAATTAGTAGAAATCTGTGAAATTGCTTCACTGCAAGTGGAATTCCAGCACATTTTGCTGCATATGGAACACTCCCCAGTCAGCACTCAGATTGTGTGGTTATGTACCTCTTGTGTAAGGTTTTATCCACAGCTTTGTTCAGAACTGCTCACTGGGATCACTGACCATTGGTTTTAACTTTTCCACAGAAATGCTCCTGATCAGTGCTTTCTCACTAAATTATCTCTGGGGGAAATTGCCCAGGAACATCCCGTTGGAACATCCTGTAGACTTAAAGTGTCATGTTTCATGTGCAGGCCTTAGAACATAGAATGGTTTGGGTTGGAAGGGACCTTAAAGATCATCCAGTTCCAGCCCCCTCTGCCAAGGGCAGGGACACCTTCCTCTAGACCAGGTTGCTCAGAGCCCCATCCAACAGTGGATCACTGTTTTTATGAATACCATTCTATTCAGCCCTTCCCTGACAACAAGTGAGAATTCAGTGAATTGCTGTACAGATGCAGAGCTCTTGTTTTGAGAGTCAAAGTAATTTAGCCAAATGCATAACTGCTACAGTGGAAAGAAAAAAAAAGAAAAAAAAAGAAAAAAAAAAAAAAAGAGCAAACCAAACAGATGTCTGGTCTGTTCTGTTTTCTGCTGCTTCCCAGATGCAATGTTTTGCTCTGGGATATTCGTCTTGGAAATCTTTGACATGTGCACACCTTTTTTTGCATAAGGAGTGAGCATGTGAGCTAATTCCTTAAGTAAAAAGCAAAACAACCAACTTCATTATAAATTATGTGAGACAATTTTGTATGTACGTGTGCCTTGTTTCTTGAGCAAGAGAAAATAAGACCACCTGGTAAGCAAACATTTAAAAACATTGAATTCCAACATTTCTGTATGTGTGTGGTCATAGATAATATCCTTTCAAAGCTCCAGAGGCCTCTGTATGTATATATTTAAATAAGAAACAAACTGACATTCAAGTCAGGAAAACTTCATAAATCCAAGTGTGGTGTTAATCTGCCACACTCTGTGTTTTAGTGACTATAATTTAGTTTAAGAGACTATGCACTTAAAGCCATAAGCAAGAGTATGCTATGATGTGAAAAGCACTTGAAAGGTAGCACCACGCTGTTATAAAACCTTAAATTTGTCCAGCCAACAATGAAGATTTTTTTAGTCTTAATTTCAGTCTTAAACTCATTGAGTTACAGAATGTTCATAGGGAAAAAACCAACACAACTCATCATAAATCTCCAACCCACCTACTCCTGGAAGGAGAGCTGGGAGCCTGTGTGTAGCACAGAGAATCCCCAAGTGAGAGGTGGAGGGAGCACACGCAGTGCAGCATGGCCAAAGGTACCACTCAGGGAACATCAGTTTCATGCCCAAAAGCAGGCACTGAGATTGCACAACTGGTTAGACTGGAGCTGTGGATTCTGCCTGTAATGCTTTCCTTGATGAATTATAGGATGGCAGCCCCCATCCACGAAGCTTTTCTGAAAGGCTGTCTCTGCATTCCTTAGGAGACTTAAGGCCATCTTTGTCTCTGGCACGCTGTTGCATCTGTGTTATCCATAAATGTGCCTGTCTTTTCTGCATCCCCATGAATGCAGAATGTATGAATGAATTGCAGCGAGCATTCATATATGGTACAAATTCATAAATGGGAGACCAGCTGAAAAAAAGAGAGGGAGAAATATGAATGGATCAAAGAGCTAAATACTGCATTAAAAAAAAACAAACAAAAAAAACCCGAAAGTTGATTTAACCTCAGGGAAGAAGAGAGCAATGAACTATAGATTTTGCACGGTTCCTTAGTTTGCTGTTCACAGAAAATTGCATGGTTACCCGAGCAAATGCCACATCAGATGAATTATCTGTGCTCTACATGACATCTCCCTCAGCACAGCACACGTGCGTGGCCCAGTCACGCGGGCTTGGTGCCCTCAGATGTGTTTGCTGCTGGACCAGCTACAAGGAGCACAGGATTGTGCTTATTTTTATGTGAGCTTAAAGCTGTACAACACCCCCTTCCCCGCCTCCAGACTTTTATGTGTAAGGAGGATTACTCAGACACTACATTTTCTCTCTCCTGCTGCTCTCTGTTTCGCTGCCCCTGTTTTCTCCAGTACCCATTCTTCCAGCATCTCTGTTTGGTTAACAAATTATAAAACCCTCAGAGTGCTCAGATGTTTCTATTTATACCTAGTGACCTTTTCATTCATTTCTTTCATTCCCTGATCAACCAAGTCGCTGTAGCCTCTTGGTGCCTTGCACCATAATGTGTTTTACTGGCCGTTGGGCATAGGGTGCTGTCATTCCCACTTTTACAAGGATGATAGTCCGCACCCCAAAATTTGTATGTCTTTCTGCTTTCAGATATTATAGGATATATCTTGCCTATAAATGTGTCATTACAGTTTGGGCTTTTTAATTTAGACTTTTCGAAATCGTCTAATTCCTTTAGAGTGGCTTGTGGCCCTCCAGTGTTGTGCTGGAGCTTTTGGAATCTCATCTTGTTCCTGGGTGAACTGTTACAATGTGCTTCAACTGCTGGGTTCTTCCCACCCCTGCTTAGAGGGATGGCAGAAGGTTTCTGCCCCAACCTTGAGCCTCTGCAGGAATGAAAATAATTCTTGCCATCGTTGCCCATTCCTTTCCTAACCCCACTTGTCCAGGGACCCTGCTCCTGCCCTTGGAAAGCAGGGATGTGCACTGGGGAGGTGTGCAGAACAGAAAAGATGTGGAAACATGGGATTACAGTGCTTAACTTTTCCTGATGTATCTTAATAAGTAGAACCCTGACTGACTTAATGGTCAAGGGATCACCAGTGTGAAAGTGGAATTTAATCCTCTGCTCTTTGTGTCACCACCCAGCAACTTCCATGGGTCCCTTTTGTTTTTCATCATGACAAAGGATCACGTTGAGTAAGCACCATCTGAAAATGAGGAGAAAAAGTGGTTCCTGACTCTCTTGCATCTTAAAGCACACTGCAGGGGCTGTCCTGGAAACAACCACCAGTTCCCTAAGCTGTGTTTAAAACAATGATGTAGAGAGAATATATTCAATCTATCTTATAGTTCAGTATATCAACTGGGAGAAGTAAGTACAAAGTATACAGAGTGAAGGTATTTACTTTCCTACCCTTGCTTGGCATTTAATGCAAAAATGGTAATAGAGCTTGGATGTGGGGTGAGGTTTTTTTCCAAACAGAGATTTGACAGTAAATTTTCACTATATCTCTTAACTGGATTTTCCCATAAAAATCCTTTTCAGATTTATTCCTCTAACGTGAACTGCCACTCTGATGCATGTGAAATGGACCCACCTGACTCACTTCCAACCTGCATGGCCCTGAATCAATAGAGACATCTTGCATCAGCAGCACTTGTTAAGTGCTGCTAAGGGGCTACTTAAACTGTCAGCTCATAGATCAAGTTATTTTTGGTACAGCTCTCTGAATGGTGCAGCTCCTAATTAAATGAATACAAGCAAATCTTTTCTATTTTTCAGCTGAGAGAGTGGTGATGATGCACGGATTAGACATAGGTTAGCAGTGGGCAGATGGCAAAATGTGAATGCAGAACAAGATATAGACAGAAGGCAGTGTCACAGTGAGAGATGAGGCTGTGCACTTCTGGGTAAAAAACAAATAAATACAAACCTCTGTTTGTTCTGAATGACTGTAAATATTCACCTCAAGATTTTAAATCAAAGTGTGAGGCAGGAGCAGTGATAATGCAAAACTGCCAGGTGTCTATGTAGAGAGGTGTAAAGCAGAATGGCTTTGAGGGACCTTGTGCCACTTGGCTTTCTGGTGTTAGGCTGTACCAGCAGCAGAGATGACAAGTGCACTGAGAATTTACACCCCTGTGCAGTAATGCCTGGAAAAACCTCATTCACCCATGAGCTCAATAATACAATTGACTATTGTATTAAGCAAGAAAAAAAAAAAAATAAAAAGAAAACTCCAGGCAGCCCAAGATCAAAGAAAAATAGAAACAATGACCAGAATGTGTGTCAAACTTGACAGGCCAGGCCAAGTCGTAAAGACCCTGATAAGCCGTGGCTTTGATAAATCACTTAGGCTTTGGGTTTTGTCTCCTGGGCCACATAAGAGCAAAGAGGAATTCTGGTCTCTCTTAGGTAGACTTTGGGAACTCTGTTAACCTGGCACTGTTTACAGAAGCTGTTTAAACACCATAGGAATCTGCTGAAGATGAACCTAAGCAGTACTTCCCTCTGCTCTTCTCTTTTCCCAGAACATGCTTCACTGGCAGAAGGACTCCTGGGTGCTGACCCTGTGCCTGGTCCTTTTTTGGACTGTGGATTCCAGAGTGTGGAAGACTACAGGTTCTGGAGAAAGTGTGATGCCCTTCCTATCCTTTCACCACAGAAAAATACCTTGACTATGGGAGTTGACCAGAAAAACCCTTAGGAATGATGGGGCTGGAGAGCAAGACAGTAGGATTAGCAAAATGAATTTTTTGAGTGTAGCCTGGAAAGCTTTAGAGATCCCAACAGCCCTGTGGAAAACAAGAAAAGGACCTGAGTGCTCTGCCCCTGCCTGACCTCATTGCAGAGGCTTGGTTCAGCATCCTTATGCCTGGCAGCTCTCCTTGTCATGTGGGCTCTGCTGGTGGTCTGGGCTGGTGCTCTCCAAAGCAGTCATTTCTTGAAAATAAGCTTTGTCTCACCTCAGTCAATGTCTTGCCACTCCCTGACCCAGCCTTACCCAATTTCTCAGCAGAAAGTTATTCAAATCAACAGCAGGACTTTAATTGCATGTAGATCCAGTGAAGGAGTCTTAAATGTTGGCCTGAGTGATTCTCATCTTGTTGTCTTTCTTCCAAGAATGTGAAAAGCACAACCAGGGCGTCAGAATTGACAGATATTGTCAAACTACAATCAGTTTTCAACAGAAACTGTGTCTCTCAATTGACTGTGGAGGTTAAAATGCAGCGTGAATGTAATAATTACAATGACATTCATAAAGCAATGAGCAATTACAATTTGACACAGATAAAACTCTTGTCTGGCATGAGGTATTGAGCACAGGAGCGTTGCAAATGTGCCTAAGCTATTTAGGTAAGTAAGAACTGCTGTCTTCCAGCAGCCTCTGAAGGCTCCAGACATTTCTGATAACAGGGCTTAGCTTTCCATGTCACTTCTGTGCTCTGAAAATGTGATGTGCTTTTTAAAAGAGCTTTTGGAGAAGGCACTAAGCCATGGCTGAATATTGTACAAGCTACTTGAAGATGCAAAGTCTTGGCAAGTTCTCTGTCATCTCCAATCAGATATTCTGTCTCAGACAACAACAAAAATACCAGTTGTGTTAATTTTTCATGAGACTTACAACATATACAATTAATATGCTGTAAAGATAAAAATATTGATACCTTGCTTATTTTAATAATAAAGCAATGCAATCACATTATTTGCAGATATCTTAAAATGTTATGGGTAGGCAATATTCAAGTTCAATGTATATATTTTATCAATACTCTCTTTAGCTGTCCAAATGAATTGTGGGAGCCTGGGTAATTTTACCCAGTCAACTTTATTAAAAATAGTATTAGAAAAATCTCTTTTTTTAACAGAAAGGAAAAACCTTGATGAAGCATGGATCTTAAAGAGAAGAGAGGGAGGGGGGGAATGCTCTCCTCTTGGAGACCAGGTGAAAACTACAAAAGGAATGGCAGCATTTGAGTTCTCTTTGAGGTAGTCAAGTGGATTCCAAGGAGATGACTTGGAGTGCGGGTGCCTTGGGTGTGAGCTGTCTAAGCCTTGTAGGTGTCTGTCCTGCCTGAGGGCATAAAAGCAGAATCGTCAGACTCCCTCTGAGTTGTTCTTACAAGCTGCTGCTGCGAGGCAAAGTCCCTGGCTGGGTCTCTGGTGGGTTGTGCTGCTCCAGTGACCTTGTTGAGTTTGTGCTGCTACGATGATACACGGCGGAAGGTGAGCTGGGAGGAAGCACCTGAACAAACCAGCTCTGAAGGCGAAACTGCTGCTGGAGACAGTGATATTTCTGTCATACCCCTGGGCAAACCCCCTCTGTGGAGGCTGTGTGAGTTGGAGTGTTCATCAAGGCTGAGCAAAGAAAGGTTTAGATGCAGAGGGGGAGTGTCAAGCAGTGGGAAGCGAAGGATTCAGGTGGTGCTGTCTGTGTGCTGTTTCTCCAGGGCACTGACAAAGGAAGTGGTAATAGTCCAACACCATGACAAGAGAACAGACCTTAAACCTCTGATAAAGCTGTAGCTGAAGACCAGGTAACCATAAAGGACAGAAGCATCTGAAGAAAAAATATGTGATAAAATCACTGACTTAAGAGAAGCGAGGGACCAGAAGGCATCTGTGACCACCTATGTACCAAAGTGAACTATGGCAAACACCTCTGTGAGGTTGCACAACCTTCCAAAGAAGAATTGATTTAGTTTTAGCCTGGAAGAGCATAAATTGCATAAATTTCTTCCATAAGAAGACAGACATCAAAGAAGCCATCAAACAGAAGGGAGAGGAAAGCCAGTTATACACTCACAGGTTTTCTTTAGAAACTTCTACCATAATCCACCGAGGAATGTTGTGCAGTGTGATGTGCCAAGAGAAACAGCGCAAAGGTCTGATGCTTAATTATCTACTTCAACAATTGATCCATTGTAGATGTCAGCATCCAGCTGAAATGCATTCTCTCAACTCCAGTAAATAGCATCGTTATTGACTTCATTATGAGGAAACTCGCAGATATACACTGAGTCATTATGTGCTTTGATAACGAGATCCTGGAATAATTGCATGTAGTTTATCTATCTCCTCGATGTGACAGTTCAGTCAGGAACAAGTAAACACAAGAGAACCATCTAAAAAAAGAGGGAGTTGGTCTTTTCGTCTTTTTTTTTTCTCTTTCTTTCTTTTTTCTTTCTTTTTTTTTTTTTTTTTTTTTCCGGAGAAGAGACCTACAAATAAATTTAATGAGAAAGCAGAATCTGAACTCTAGAAGACAAAGACAGAATAAACTGACTCAATTTACATATCTTGGCAGTCATATCCTTGTGAAAACGTCAGAGGCTGGCTAAGGCAGGGTTGGATTTGGCAGCTTGAGGTTTGTTTTTGGGAAATCTGCAGTTTAAAGTGAATCACCAAGTTGTCAGTATTCCATTTTAATAAATGTATTTGAAAGTTGTAGGTCTTTTTAAAGTGCAGAAGGAGAGCTAAAAACGGTGAATTGCTACAATAAATTTCTAAGAAATGCAGGGATTCAGCAACTGTCAACAGCCCCTTAGGCTGGAAGAAATGTTTAAGAGAAGATGTTGGAAAACTGTTGACAAAGAGTATCTACTTTTAAAGTCTGAAGTAACTGAGTAATTGCCAAATTATGCAAAAGAGGCCAAGGAGCCTAGAACTCATCCAGAGGTATTAATCAGAAAGTGGAAGAAATGCTCTCTGGGACACCAGAAGAAAGGCTCAGTGTGGATAAACTCAGTGAATACTTCTTTATGAACAGTAATACCTAATACACTGAATTTTAAAGTTGGCAAAAGCGTAGTTATCTACATTTACAGAGATTCTTGGTATGTCTTTTAAAATATATGCACAAAACCTCAATAAGAACTAAATTCTATTCCATGCATCTCTGATATCCTGGGAACTGAAGATTAAATAAGTAGTGAAGATTAAATAAGTGTAAGTAGAAGCTTTTTCTCAGTGGTTTACATAAACCACCTGTTTCATATATAGAACAACGCTGCTCATCTGTGAACATTCTCAGTGCCTTGCTGAGAGACAAGGATGAAATTTTGCTGGAAAATTTGGTGGATTCTGAAGAGAACTTTTAAAATAACTTCAGCTTGCTGCTTAAGGATCCTTACCTCTCCTGGTGAGGCCTCAGTTCTCTCTAGCTGAGTGAGAAGCACAGGCGAATGATGCTTGGAGCATAAACAATTGTGGTTTGTAGACATGGGTGGCTTGTGCCAGGTGTGGAAGGAGACAGAAGGGTCATTGCAAGCATAGGCTCATTTCCTGCTGTAAGGAATAAGCTCTTGTCTAGCTTGCCTGTGTTGATGACCAAGACACCACATATGGTACCTTCCTTCCTATGGCACTTTCCTCTATAGTAAACCAATCTTAATGCTGGTCCAGGGCTCTGGAGTTTTAATTTTTATTCAAATAGTTTGCCTCTGCATCTATTTTTGTATATATTTTTTACAGAATGTGATATAAAAAGAACTGCCAAACAAGTGCTAGATGTCTGGGAAATGAAGCCAGCTGTGAAGGCTGGACCGGATGTTAGTCATTAAATCTGCCACCAAACCTGGACCAAGAAGGATGAGAAATGTTGAATTTAATACCTTGCACTTCATTTATGTGTCTGGAGATGCCTGGAAATACACCAGCAAGGCAGTGCAGAATTGGGATAAAAGGGCTTTTGAATCATGGAGAATTGACTTCTGGTGGTGGCCCCAACACATCACAAAAAGAATTATTGCTCTCCTGCTTGTGGATGCACCATTTGGCTTTCCTTTTGCCAGAATCTTCTCTTCCTGTAGCCCAGCTTCCAGAAAAGAGCGCAGAGGTTGCAGCAAGAACTGCACAGGGACTTGTCCCACTTCCTGTGTATTCCCTCACGCAGTTTCCTGTGTTTCTGGTCCTGGCTGATCTGCCATCTCCTCTTACCCCTCAGGTACACTGCTCCCAAAGCCAGCTGTGCCCACTGCTTCCAAAGAACTGCTCTTCACTTTCAAAGGGTGCATTAAATCTTCTCACACAACTCTGTTTCTCCAACCCCAGCTATCTGACAGAATGGAGAAAAACCTCAAACCCCAGCAGAACAACCTCCAGTCCCAGCTGCAATATTCTCATCTTCTCCTGGCTTCTATGGGGAAGTTTAAAATTTTCAAGGATTTAATGAAGTACATGGTAGAAATCTTAGGCATTCTCTAGAAGGTTGTCCAAGAAAAACAGAAAAACTAGTGGAAATATTGTGCTTGTCAACACAAGCAGTGTAACCACGCCCATCTGGCATACACCTGTATAGACCTTGACCATGTCCAAAAAAAGCAGACGGAAGACATCAAGCTCCTGTAAAAGCCTTTTTTAACATACTTTTTTGCTCCTGTGCCTCACTGCAGTGCTTGAGGAAATCAAGTAGATCCACCCTTAATGCCCTCTGTGGGGAAAAGACATCCTTGAGACATTTGGTACAAGAGTGTTTATCCTGCATTTTTAAAAATGTTAGAGGTGGATTATGTGATAACATTTTCTTTAGAAAATCTACCTGTGTAACTCCTGGAAGACTGCTAAACTCCCTGCAGCTCCAGTCCAGTCATTTCCCTGCCTTATGCATCTCTAGGTTACACTAAACATAGCTGGCACTCCAACAT
Organism: Orthonyx spaldingii; assembly: GCA_013397795.1. NCBI lineage: Eukaryota > Metazoa > Chordata > Aves > Passeriformes > Orthonychidae > Orthonyx > Orthonyx spaldingii. The sequence continues at coordinate 643,542 of VZTJ01002639.1, read as the reverse complement.
ATGCAATGACTTTTTATGGATGCCATTCTGAGTTTAGCATTTTGAAATCCTGTGAGTGATCAATGTAACAATTGAGGACATCTGTCTGAGACTGTCTTCATCAATGGGGTGTGTGATGCTTTCTACATCATAACGTGCTCTCAGGCAAGTTCCACAGGGCTTCTGCGTCAGGATTCCTCAGAAAACCAAACCAAAACAACAGAAAACTTGTGACAAGGAGCATATTTTAGCGTGATGCTAAACACGTCGCCAGCCACTAAGACTCACAGATTTAACGTGGCAGAACCACAAAAGGCACCCTGTGCTTTGGATGAGGCTTCCCACAGGTAGTAGGTTTGCTGACAACACTGGGATAATTTTGCACTATTTTTCCATTCTGCTGTTCCTCAGATCCGAGGAAGATTTCGCCTTCTGGTGAAGTTCTGGCAGACCTATCGATCTTTGCTTCTGCAAAGGTCAGATAAATCTACACAGCTTAGTATCCTTGCAAGATCTTTGGCTGTTTTTTCTCTGGTTTCTTTTTAAGATTCTCTTCACAGGAGGAAATTAGTCATCATCTGTGTTTGGACCTTTGATGGAGGCTCCTTTAAAGTGCAGAGGTTTGTCTGTCATTCCCGATGCTTTCAAAGAAGCAAAGGGACTGCGGACACATCCGTGATTGCCAGTGTTTTACGCCATTTGCTCTTTCAAATTTTGGGTGATGACGTCAGTCACGTTCCGTACATTTCATCTTTGTTCTGGTTCATGTACCTGAAAGATGTGAAGTGTCTGCTTTACTGTTCCAATCCCATCAGTTCACCTTCTTTAGTGACTCAGTGCTCGCGAGGGAAAACTCATCTGAACAACCTTCTAATTCAGGATCTCTGTACCCCTTGGAGAGCTTGCTCATACGTAAGTGTCTCTCAAAAACCTGAACCCTTGGCTGATCTGTGAAGTTTTCTTCTCCCTTCCTCATGGATTAATTAGTCATGCAGGTGGATAATAGCAAAATAATGCAAGTAATTAATAAGCAAGAGCTCAGAAGACAGCCCTTCACTTTGTCAGGGTCACTTCTGCATTCTGCCTCAAGATATCTCCATACCTCTGCGTGTTTCTTTTAATTAGTAGGAATTTTTCAGACTCCCTTGAAGATGGAGTCATCAAAGATCTTTGAGGATTCCTTGGAACAGAAGCACTTGAAATAGAAGAGGTGTGACCCCATGTGCTGTGTGGGAGATGGCTTCCTTTTCTTTTGTACATCATAATTGTTGTACATACTGAATTCTGAGAATCTTAAGAAAGTAAGGCTGGAATTTCTCTATTATGAGACATAGTTCTGGTATTTTGCTCTGCTGGCAATTACAAACTAATTGGTGGCTTCACATACCTTACCAAATAATGTCTTTCAGAACAATGAGAAAGTCTTGTACCTGGTCTCTTGGTTCTCATTTTAAAACAAATTGGTTGTTACTGGACTGAAGGTCTAATAAGAGTTCTGTGCTGTTCCAGAAGCTCACAGAATTATAGAATGGCTCAAAGAATCACTGAATGGTTTGGGTTGAAAAGGACCTTGAAGACAATTTAGTTCCAACCCCATGCCATGGGCAGGGACAACTTCCACTATCCCAGGCTGCTCAGAGCCCCACCCAACCTGGCCTTGGACACCTCCAGGGATTGGGCAGCCACAGCTTCTCTGGGCAACCTGTGCCAGGGTCTCACCACCCTGAGAGGGAAGAATTTCATCGTAATATCCAATCTAAACCCAGTCTCTGTCAGTTTGAAGCCATTTCCCCTTGTCCCACCACTACATCTCCTGGCAAAAACTCCCTGTCCATCTTGCTCATTCCTTCTTGAGAATACCATGCAGGAGTGCAAGTACAATCATGATTGGCATTCTCTGACCAGTACAAAAGTAATGGTAATATCTGGGGAAATATTGAAACCATGAATGGATTTTAAAGGGGTGAGATTAACAGTTTCCATCCTTCATGAAGAACATATTTTGACTGCTTTATCAGTTACTAGATAAGGAGACCTCCTGTCTCATCCTATTCAGCCAAATGGATTTGAGAACTTAATTTTGTATATTTCTGAGAGTTTTGGAGAAAGGGGACACAGGGCCTCTGTATGGTCAATTCACAAAAGCTACATTTCTAGAGAAAAAGAAAACAACAGTGGAAGACACAAAAATTTGAGTATCCGAAAAGCATAAAATAAATGGGTTTCATCAGTGGCAGAAATTAAACCCAAAGAAGGGATTGGGCAAGCTGCTTTGACCTGGGAAATCTTTAGGACAGAGGCTGTTTTCATTGTTCTTTACTGGGTCTGGCATAATGTGAACCTATTACAGCAGCTCTTCAGTTCTCCCGTATTGCAAATAAAATAAGAATAGTGGCTACAGACAAAAAGAGCTCTGGCAGACTTGTCACTGTAGATAAGAGCATGTAGGGATAATGTAATCACAGTGGTCAAATAGGTAAATATTAAAACTGATTTACTGTAAGCAATGCAAGCGTGGAGTTTAGGTTACAGAATAAATAATTTGCTACTTGAAGGCAGAGAGTTAAGTCCTCTGCGTTGGTGGGATGTGGGTGGGCTGGTTGATTCAGAGGACTGTTTTTGCTCTCCTAGTGTTCAGAGGTAAATGGAAGGGGTTTGATGGGTTAGTAAAAGAATTTTGTGGAAGAATCCTATAACTGCAATAGCTGCAAGATGTCATGGAGGAATAATACCTCCCATCCTGTAGAGAAACATCTGCCTGAGGCGTTTCTTTATCTGTTCTCATAATTTGTGCCCTTTCACACATGACCTGCTCACTCAGTGTGTGTGCTGCTGCTGAAAGTCACGGCTGGTCTGTATGGTACACCCCTGTAGGAGCAAGGTGGGTTTGCACTTAAAAAACTTAACCAGCTTTGTACATAAACCTGCTATCTAGATGGCATTAACATTCGGAAACAAGGAAAAGGCAATAATAGCTAATGTCCTGATTAATTCAAGGAACTGTCTGAATTTTGGTAGATCCACATAATCTGGAGCAGGGTCAATTTTTAAAGCTCAGCTTTGAAAAGTGGAAAATTGAAGCACTTGCTGGGCATCCCATCCTTCCCTTTATGGTTTCCTCTGCATGTGCTTTACTCTTCAGGTCATTAGCGCCTTTGATTTTTTTTTCATTATCAGCCTCAGAAATAATCCTGTTACTCCTTGCTTCCCATAGCAGTCCTGGCTATGAAGGGCTGGGGCTCTGAGAAGCAGCAATGCCAGTGCTTGAATGCTGACTAGCAGAAAAGCTGAAGAGATAAAAGAGATTTTGTTAGAGATGATTTTTCTTTTCATTTTACCGGCATCCACAGTTTTAAACAGAAGTTGTTTCTGAGTTCCAGCAGAGATGACCATGCAGACTCCTTGGGAATGCTCCAGACAGGAGTGCTGTTGTCTGCAGAATATGAGGGATTTGCCCATGATTTGGAGGCAGGGAAAGAAGCAGCAGCAGCAGTGATCAGTGTGATCAGTGCTTTCTTTTCTTTGGCTCCTGTTGGGCCCAGTTAAGTTATTCGTACTTTCTTCAGAGGAATGAGACTCCTGCAAGGTTCCCTCCATGCCCTGCTTTCAGTCCACAGCCCTGGCCTGGAATTAGTGGTTTGCTTTCACACCGCTTGCACACTGGAGTTGTTACAGCTGTGAGCAATTGCTGTTGGCCCTGGCGGCCAGGGCAGAGCTATTCTTCACAGCTGAAACGAACAGAGATCCTTTAAAAAACTTGGGAGAGATCTCTGAGGTCAGCTCCGAGTAGCTGTTTGTCCTGACTGTGAAAATAACTCGATTGTAAAAAAACATTTATGACACTTTCAACTCTATCAGGCAGTACATGTTGTCAAGATTATTTTGAAAGTTAGAGGAGAGACCGGGGATAGAAGTATGCTTATTTTTTAAACAAGCTGATATTAGAGCAAGCGTTTACAGTTTTGCAAATCAAAGGAGCCCGGGACTTGTGTCTTTGGAGACCCTGAAGGGCAGGGCCGTCAGCCAGAAAGGAGACTGTCTGGATAAGACAGCATAGCTATATTCTGAATTCTCGTCCTGTGGTGACAGGATCCTGCTGTGCTGAGCTGCCTTAGATGTGTGCCATCGATTGCTCCCCCTGGGAGAAGCACGACCTTCCCTGCCCTATCCATGTGGAGTGCTCCTGGGCATGAGCATCGCTGGTAACTCTGGAGATGGAGCTCTGCACAGTCACTCTTTGCAGCAGCATCCAGCAGTTCTGGCTGCACTTCAGTCTTGTCTTCTTGGGTTTGTTTGGAAATGACAGCTCTATTTCCTGCAGTGCCCCTCATCCCTTTCTTTTTGCCTTTGGAGAATTGATTTACAGTGTATTGCAGGCTTTGACCACGATAGCCTTGACCGGTGCCTTCTTTTAGAGGAGGGAGGAAGAGGAGAGAAAAGCAACCGACAACAACCACTGTTGATTCTGGCTTTGATAGTGTAAATACCATGTGCTGCAAAATGAAAAACTAGACATGCAGCCTAGATAGCTGACTTTGAAATGTGTGGTGGTGGTAATTGAGTTTCTGTTGGTTTTTTTAATTTCCTTCCCCCCCCTCCCCCTTTGAATGAGATTCAATTAAAGAACCTTTTTGACCAAATTTGGAGACAATTGGGTTAAGGCTTTTGAAGAATGTCTTTCTGCTCCAGCTGTCAGTGAAATTCATCCAAATATATGAAATGGAAAGGTTGTTGATATAGTTTCTTTGGAAGCTGTGTTGTATTTTCTCCCCATTTCAAGCGGTTTCCTTGAAACTTGATTTCTGCTTGTAGCTCTTCTCACTGAACCTGGATCCAAAATAACAAATATTGTGAAAAAAAGAAAAAAAAAGAAGGAAAAAAAAGTTTTTCTGAGTCTGTTTTCAGTTCCCTTCTGTGGCTTCCAAAAAAAGCACTCTGCCAAGGTTTCCAGTGAGCACTGTGTGCCTGGACAGCTGTAGAGTAAGCTGAGGCAGGGGAGTACTGTTACAGAGTGGTTCAGAAGCCTTTTGGGGGTTCAGGAACCGTGGAAATTGATCCCAGTTTGGCTGTGCCAAGCTCCATGGCCCTCAACGAGCTGCAGGATTTCCTTCCAAACTTAACATCAAGTTTAAACAACTATTCCTCAGGTTCTACCTTAATTTTTTGCCGCTTTGGCTCAAAAGTTTGTCGCTCCTTTTCATGTCTTTGGTGGCAACACCATCCCATTCTCTTGGGCCTCTTTCTGCCTTTTATGGAAAAATCCTTCAGCTGCAATAAACTGGGCCTTTTTCCTTTCCTCTTGCTATTCTTGTAAGCCTCTTCTGAGACGTTTCAAGCATCAGTGCTAAAAGTTCAATAAACTAGAACAATAGTGGCCTTCCTTCTGTGTTTCCCTCTTACCAGTTGTATTCAGGGTTGCCAAGATGAGTCTTTAAAGCCAGTCCTGAATCTTACCAATCTCTCCATCTGACATTTTGTTCCAGACAGTGTGTTGTGGTTTGGGACTACATAGTGTGTGTCTCCTTGACTTCATGACTAGTTGCATGTCATAAACATTATTAGTAGAACAGTTTTGACAGTATTCCATGAGAACAGTCTGCTAGCTCTCCGTTGCAGCTTTCCATAACATAAGAAATTATTTACTAGAGATAACTGCATACTCTTTCAAGAGTGGCCTAATTTTCTTTCTGTTCTTCTTCACCTATTCTTTTTTTGTTGTTGTTGTTACTTCAATTGTTTTAAAGATTGGTAATGTTTAGACTCAGTAAAATTTCTTAATAGTAAAGGATTCCCTATGTCTATACGGTTCTGCTTTTGCCTTGTCTTTAGCGTGGTATCTTCTGCCTCATCTGCATTTCTATTTGAAGGGTTCTTTGTTTGGGTTTTTTGTTTGGATTTTTTTTTTTCAGTTCAGACTTGTCTGAAATTTGGTGTTTTAAACTTACGCGTGTGTGTTTGGGTTTTTTTTTGAGGATTGGACAGATTTTTTTCATTTGATCTGTTGTAGGGGATGTATGATTTACACACTGACCAGTCAAGGAGTTTTTCACATTTTCCACTAACAAGTCTGTTTCTGGGGAGCAACAGCCTCTTCATGATAACAAGTCACTGTCTAACAAAAACACTGTCTTGTTAGAGGACCTCTTTTAAGCATTCTGGGCTACTGTGGGAGTCTCCAGGTTAGGATCTGCAGGTGAAAGGTAGATTAGGTTGCTTCCAGTGTAGTCTAGAACGGATTAGAGCAATAAAATATAGATTTGTTTCCTGCCAACGCTTTAAATTCTAAATCAATGTCTTTTCCATCCACTCATGCTGAATAGAAATTGTGAACAGCAAAGCAAAGGAGTTTTAAGAGCTGTTAGCAAAAGACTAAAGTGCCTTTTTCTGAGCACACAAAACCATAATAAATGCACTGCAGGGAGCACAAATGACTTTGTGCTTGTGTCACCAGCACAAAATGTTGCCAGTATCCCTCTTTTAGCCCCAGACAAAATCTAGTACACTGAGAAAGTAACTGAATTGTTAGAGTGACACCTAGATTCATTTTTAGGTGAATAAAGGGTGGTGGATTTTGCAAAGTTTTGTATTAATGTCCAGATACAGATAATTGTGCCTAATCATCCAGGTTTAAAGCCACTGATTGTAATTACTGATCCCATATGTCACTTTTTTTTTTGCCTGTAAAATCACAGTTGTGTGTTCTTTCTCAAAAACTTTCCCTTTTGTAACTTCAGAGTGTAACTTATGTGGGATAAAATCTGTCTTGGTGTGTATACGGGGCCTAACAGGATGGAGCCCTAGCCTTTGCTGGCATCTCTAAACAGCTGATACATAATATATGATAAGAAATATGTGTGGGTTTTTTTTAACCTTGGCGCTGTCAGAATGCAGCATCACAAAAGTTAGTTATTGCTACAGTTTATTTTCAGTGATTTTTGTGATGTCATAAAATGCTGTAGCTCCTTTAGCCACTATCACAAGAGGATTCCCTTGGACTGGGTAACATTGAATCTATTTTAAGCCATGCTCAGCCTTATCTGGTTGTGCCAAAAAGCTTTAAAACTTAATATCCTTCCATGTGTAAGAAGCAAAAAGCTGCTCTTGTGTTCCATTTATTGCTTTCTGCTGCAATGGGGAGAGGTAGGAAACTAAAAAATAATGCTGTTGTAATAAAACTACTGTTATTTTATACCAGCATAATATTTTAGAGAATGAGAGTGAAAAGCTTTAGAGATGGGGTAGCATTTCTTCCACATTGTTAAAGGGGGTGTGGGTATTGTGTATCAAAGCTGTGTTCTCCAAATCCCTTATTTGCAGGAAGAGAAATGTATTAGGAGAAAAAAACTCTGCTGAAAAAACATGGGGCTGCTTTGAATGAAGGAGAGTTGTGAAGCTGTCAGCAAGCTTGTTACTGCTCCTGGCATGACTGTTTGCTGTGATTCTTCGCTGAAAAGCACATTTGCTGGAATTTTAGGTGGCATCTGCAGAAAATGCCCAAAGGCATAATGGACGAGATGCCCAGAACTAATTATCTGCGACACAGAGGGAAGTTTACAGCAATTCTATTTTGAATGAGAAATTCCAATTACTTGAGGACATTTTTAAAGCACTGGCATATTTGATAGAGGGAGGGGGGAAACCCAAACACAGCTTGTCAATGGAATCTGTTGATGCTGGCATTCAGTGGTGTAGGTATTAACAGTGGGATAATTCTTGTAATTCATTTAGCTTGAAAAACAAAAGCAGCCAGAGCAAGGCCAAGGTTTACAAAAAAATGAGTCTCCAAAGATAAGTTCCTCACTCAATATTTATTTACTTAATAAGGACAATTGCTTTTTTAAAGTCTGGAGTACTCACTGACTGCTATTAATACCAGCAGAATTGGTAGCAAAGGAAATAACTAAGAGTGGTGCCATAATCATTAAGCTGGTTCTGTTCAAGGTAGTCTGTGCCTGCGGTCAGAAGCAAGCCAAGTATTCAGTCTGTGGATTCTGGCCCAAATGAGCTTGCTCTCTGATCACAAATAATCTAAAAACCCAGAATTGTGTGTTACAGAGAGGAAGGTAACAAGGACAGGAGAAGAAAGATCCTATTGTCAGCTCGAGGAGGTGTCTACCCCTCTGATGGATGTGATGTTGTATCTTAGCTGTTCTCATTCCTGCAGGCAGCATGGAAAGCAAACCCTGATGGAGAAGGTCACTTGGCAGGGGGACCTGGGCTGTGTGCCCTGTGCAGGAGGGGTGGCACGGGAGGTGACACTGAGGCACCCGTCAGCCTCAAGAAGGAGGCAGGAGATGGGGACAGATTGGACACACATGGCCAGTATGGTGTGAGCTCAACATGTAGGCTTGCTGTGAGGGGACTGAATTAGTTTCAGATGACATCATACACAGTGACTGATTATATTTAGAATATGTGGTAATATGTTCTGAGACCTTCCATATGTTAATTATGCATGCTTCAATATATGGCTACAGGAAGCTTGTGAAATCAAAGCAAGCCTAGGTAGGGAAAATATTTTCTCTAGATGAACTTTAAACACAGTCCTGCATAAAGGTTCAACATACCACAACCAAATTTATTTTTATATTAAAGTTGGTTGTCTTTAATTGACGAAAGGCTTGCGTGCTTAATTATTCAGGTTTAGTTGATATTTTGGGACAAGAAGGTATTTGGTCCATATTTATCAAATGTAGTGGTTTTGTTGAAAAGTAGAGAGCAAGCATTTCTAATGTATTAAATTATAAAATGAGTTTAAAGCCTCAAAGACCTCCGTGGAATTTGTCAGCCAGTGTTGAAAACATTGCCTTTGAAATATCACAACAGCTTAGTATATGTGGATGAGCTATTGAAAAAATCACAAACAGCTCCCCCACCCCAAACAACAAAAAATCTTCTGTAAATTTGCATTTTTGGTGTTAGTAGCTTGCTGTCCTTCTGCCCATCCTTACAGCAATCTCAACTACATAATACCAAATACTTGAAATTATGAATGTTCACCTTGATAAGCAACTCTGTGTAGATGATTAGCCTGGACCCTTGAACTTAGGCAAAGGGATGATTAATTAAAAGCAGATTATTAATTTAGGCTGAGCTGGGACTGGGGTAGACTACCTTTAGGACTTCCCTTTAACAATCCTTATCGGTTTTACTCCCAGTAATGCATGGATTTCAGCTGAGCATCTCGGGGACAAAGTAATCTGGAAATCCTTTTTTCTTGTTGTTATCTTTAATAGAAAGTCATTGTCTTTTACAGAAAATATGGTGAAAAACTGTCTTTTCTGAAAAGACTGAATAGGTTTGCCTGTGTAACCAAGTAATTTGGCTTGAAAACACTGTGGAAAGAAACTGTTGGAAGTTGTAGGTCAGTTTTCTTAAGTTCCCAGTATGTCTGGACAGATTTCATACTAAAAATTGTGAAATTCTTGCATAGTTAGATATAATCTGTTTGAGAAGTCCAGTTCAGATAGTGTGAACAACAGTAAGTTCCTGAACTACAACATGTTATCAAAAGAAATTTCCAATTTGGGATGCAATATGTATTTTTTCTGTAACAAGTCTGTACTTCTTTCTCTACTACTCGTCCCCAGACTTTATTAGAAAGTCTAAATTTCAGCTGAAAAAGTCTTTTAACAGAAAATATTTGACTGACCAACTTAAAAGTTTTTTGTTTGAGAAAAATGGTTTATACAAATCTGTTTAAAGCTGTGACTTATCTCTGGGAACATAGTAAGAGGTGTCAGGGCTGAAAGATGATTTGGGGAAGAATTTCTCTTCTTTGGCTCTCGATTAAGCATCTCCTCCTCCCCAGATAATTTCTGTGTATATGTGGGACTGAACTACTCCTCTGGCTGCACACAAGAGTACAAATTCATCTCGGAATATTTTACTGAAGTTGTTTTTGTAGTAAAATCCAATGTGGCAGCATCCCACCACTTGTGTTTGAAATGTGAACCTGCATCTTCACATTTCACCCAACACTGCCTTCTTTTCGTCAAGGACTTTCAAATATCTAACATTTATTTCACTGCCATGGTGATACAAAAGCACTGTGGCAGCTCTTGCTGTCGTTGGAAGAATTGGGACTGTCTGTTCTTCTGAACTGGCTAATGAAGAAATGGAAGAAAGCAATTTCATCAATCTCACTTTTTTTGTGCTCTGGTAGTTTTGAAAAAGACAACTCTTTTTTTTTTTTTTTTTTCTCCCCATGGATAAGGTGTAGTACAAAACTTTTCCATAACTTTGCTAAACCAGATCACAGAAACACTCTGGAATGGGCTCTTGCCACACTGGTAAGGCAGGAGGGGGTGTTTGTTGACTGTCCCTCCAAGTCCTCTTTGGTGTGGCTGTAGCTGGTGTGAAACAGTGGAAAAGACTGGATACAAACACCAAGGGGAGTGAATAACCGAAAGGGAGGAATTTATGCGGGTGGTAGGGAAATTGAAATGTGCGTTATAGGGACAATGTAAACAGTATGGAGCAAAAGCTTTGACTGAAATAGATGTGAAGGGTGTTTGATCTTCAGGTAAGGCAAGTGGCTTTGCACCAGGTGCTGGTAGTAAAATATGCAAACAAAACTGAAAAATCTCTTGGGATAATGCTGGAATAACCTCTGTTGGATACCCTCATTTGGGCTGACTGTTAGAAAGAGAGCAGCAGCTGGGAATTTGACTGTTATGTGAGAGTTCAGCTTCCCACACCAGAGAGAGAGAGAGTGTTGTGAAGTCCAACAAAAGCCATAGCAATTAATGGTATTTTAGGTTTAGTTTTGGTGGGCAGTGAAGGCCCAGAGGAAAAAAAAGGCATAGAAATTAACTTTGAAAAATAACTTTGGACAGTATGACTGAGCATAAGTGCAAGAGTTATCATAAGACACATTTTCCTTCATTTTATGGCTGCACTGTCGTAGTGACAGTACAGATCATTTTCTTTTCCAATATCACATTTCTCCTCTGCCTGTTTTTGTCAGAGTTTTTCAAAAGCTGCCCAGCCAGAACTGCAAACTGCTTCCTGAGGGGTGCAGTGTGGTCTCTTGCCCCAGTTTACAACTATCCAGGGAAGTTCACTGCTGCACCTCTGTGTTCAGGTTTGCTGTCTGTATGAAAATAATGTGCTCAGAGTTTCAGAGCTCCCTGTCCTTGTCCCAGTGCTGCAGCTCTGGTGTTCTGAGATGCCAGAAGCTGATTCCTCACCTTGGGGGTCAGTCTCTTGTTTCTTAGGAGACAGGATGGGGAAGGCTTGATGCTTTTCTTTTTTGACCTTGTTTTTGTTATCTTATAAAAAGAAGAGATGCTTATGGGAGCAGTGTTTTTTATAGCTTTGCCAGTATGAATAAATAGAAAAACCAAGAGATGACACCTTGGCATAGACTTGGACTTATGCAGAAACCCAAAAACTCTTACAAATTGAAGTGTCTCCTACTACAGGCCCATCCACTGCATCTGTCTTTAATCATTTGCTTGTCCAGATGAAGAGACCTTTGAGTACCTCACATAATGCATGACCACATACGATACATGTAACTTTTAAAAATATAATATATACATATCCATGTTATAATATATATAATTTATATACAATGTATATGTCATGTTGGATAATGAGCTGAAACAGACTCTTTCAAAAAATCCCTTTTCCTTCTAGAGAAAGGAACAGGATTCCTTTGATATCTGTGTACAGTGCAGAGGGGAACTCAGTACCCAGCTGCCAGTTCACTGCATGACATTTAAAATCAGCACAATGATACCAAAATCAGCAATCAATTATATATAACAGTGACCTTTTCTTTGCTTCAGAACTATTTTAAATATTCATGGCCAGATCTTACTAAGAGGAAGCTCTGCAGAAGATGGGGTTCTTTTGTTGCCATGTGCTGGACAGTGTGTTTCTCCAAAGAAGGGGCAGAAATTGGTGCCCCCCAGAGAAAGCCACAAGACCCCATTGCAAGGCTCACCTGAAACAGACTCACCTGAGAGGAGAAGAGAATCAAATAGTCCAATCTGTCACCATCTGCCCATTATCTGCAATTAGAATTGGATCTTGTCTGGAGGAGAAATGATGGTTGAGGGAGTTCAGTTCAATTTCCTTCCCCTTGTCATGCTGGGATAGTTCACTGAGATCTTTTTGCTGACCAGGATAATTACCTTGGCTTATAAAGCCAAAAGGTCTGACTCACTGGTTAGACACTGAAAAATAAGTCATTTGGTCTCTGCTTAGGCCCCCAAATGTAAATAATAGCACCGAGGTGTTCTGAGGATTTGGATAGAAACTTGGCTTGCATACAAGGACAATGGAGACAACAGAAGAAGCAGAACATGATGGGTGGCCTATCTGAGAAAGATGGAAAAGTATCTATGGCAAAGGTAGCAGAAAGGATCCTCAGAGCTGCTGCAGTTTTGTTCTGTCTTTGGACTAAAGGGAAAGCTCCTGGACACACTGAACTCCTTGCACTCAATGTTAAGGACCTTTCCTGGAAACAGCGTAAGTGCAACTCCAGCCAGGTAATAAAAATCTCTCCCCAGACCTTGACCCTAAGCAGTGACATAGCTCTGAAACACTAAGACACTGGATTAGTTGGACAACTGGATTAGAGGACTGTCTTCCTCTTTGTTTGCCAGTGTACAGGAATTAAAGAACAGAATAATGTTCAAACACTATTTTAGTGCCCCTAAGAGCTGTTTGGATGGTTCTGGCTGGAGGAGCTGTTATCTTGTCATTCTTGTGTGATCAGAGCCCTTTGTCTGTGTACCTCAATTTGTGTGTCTAATGCACATCAAGCAAATAGGAATGTCCCATGGCAATGCTTGATGTTATTTCGGGTTTCAAAGTCCTGTTATTTTGGGTTTTAGAAAACTTGAAACTCTCCATTTTGGCCTGGGTTTGTATTGCTTGATCTTCATGTTCAGTTTCAAAGAGGGGTTTGGCTAAAGGAGACAGTGCATAGCTGTGTGCATAGTCACAGATGTGCACAGTTGGGCACAGTCTGAGGCTTTCCCAAATGAGCTTTCATTCCATTCTACAGTTCATGTGTCCAAATGCTTCTTGAGAGAAGTCTAGCACCAAACATAAGAGGAAATATTTTGCCCTTTCAAGTTTGAATCTCTAAATGTAACTGTTCCCCCTGAGGTCAGGACAAGGTTTTTATTTCCCTTTTCTAAGCAGGATAGAAAATTGCCAGTATCCTTTTTTTACCCCCCGTCTTCACAGAATTCATCCATGTGCAATCACTGCTGATTGGATTCTCCCTTTTCAGGCACCCAGCTGTGCTGCCTCAATGCTCACCCCAGCCTGCTTGCCAATTTTAAATGCTTTACAGGATCATGTTTTTATTCAAGCCAATCTGAATTGCATATCACTTCAAATGTTCCACTTCAAAAAACCGACCAAAAAAAAAAAAAATCCAGAAAAAACCCTCACCAAAAACCAAAAACAAATCCCCAAAAAACTAAAACACAAAAAAAATCCCCCCAAACCTAAATCCACCCTATCCCCCAAACCCCAAGCTGACTTGCTTTAAACCTCTGGGATATCCCACTATAGAATGACATGTCTGTCATGTTAAGAGGTACATCTGAGCAAGGATCAAGTTTGACCTCTCCTGAGAATTTCAGGGGTGGGGTTGCACTGTTTCTCCTGGACTATCTCCCCTTTTCAGCCATGGTAGAACTCTTTTCTCAGTCTTCACCTCTGGAAAGTTAAGATGCCTTATGGTAACAAATTTTCTCCAACCACCTTCTGCAGAAAATAAAAAGAAGTCTTGTCATATACGTGAAGTTGCAGAATTTTTTGCCCATGTTGAAAGCTCCATTATTCTGTACAGAAGCTCTTTTCTGTATATATTTTTTTTCTCCATTGAATTGAAAGCTGAGATACTTTTGTGAGCCGACCTTTTATGAACTTGGGTGAATCAAAGTGGATTTTGTGGCTTAAGGGGAGACTCTGTGAAACTCAAGGTATCCACAGGCCTTTGACTACAAACCAGAGAAAATGCAGCAGTTTTCATTTTGATTGCTGTGGCTCAAATTACCATCAGAGACATCTCTCTGGGAAGATTTTTTCCAAGGTATTTCTCCCTTTACTCTGTTTGAGTGATAGCATGATATGTTCTGATTAGGCGACTGAGGCTGCAAGATAACAAATGTATGTTTGCATAACTTGTCATTGTTGGCTTGGTTTTTTCTTTTGTCTGAAGGCATGTGACATTTTTGTCAAAATCAACTCTTAAACAGCCTCTGTTAAGAAGGCTTTAGGGTTCATCAAACACTAAAGCTGATCTTTGAATAATAACGTATGTAAACTTCAATTCAAAGACCTACTGGAAGTAGTGGAAAACTGACAAAAAGTTGTCATGGAAACCACTAACACTTAGATATGGGTGAAAAAAAGAAGCTTTTATTCAGAGACCATAATTATTTGTAAAAGAATCTGTAAGCTTCTGAAACATTTTTTCTACTCAGTTCTGATGGTAGGGCTGCTTTTAATTTTGACAAATATATGTGTGGATTCACAAACGTGCACAGATGAGGAACACTGTGCTTTGTCCTGGATGAACAAAAAAGTTCTGGAAGATGAAATTGCTGAGAATCAAAGAGAGATTCAGAGGAGGATTTTGTTGGGCTCTTGTGTTTGATTATAGCTTTTCCGTTTTTGATAAAATATGTTTAATTCTTGTTGACTGAGCACAAGGGAAAAAAATGTGTATATGAAATAAATGTATGGGCATGATGTGGAACAGAGAGAAAGTATCTGACAAGCCTGGCTAATCAGGAAATAAAATGGCTGCTGAAATTAAGAAGAAAGGAAGGCTGTGTTTATAGCCTGCATTTTAGACACTCTTCTTTTGAGTTTGTCTTGCTAAAGTAAATCAGCAGTTAATTAAAGTTCCTAGAAAATGTGTAATATGTATCTAAATATGGCTTTATACAGCAATTTTTAAAAATCCATATGTTTCAGTTATCTGAAGATTGTGTTGAACAATGATAGGTCTGTGTCATTTAGGTAGAATTCCAAAAATGTCACTTTCTCTATCTTTACAGAACTCTTGAAAGGCAGATATTGAAGTGTTACAAATGCACCAAACTGATATTTTTGCACAGAAGACTTACACGACATTCTCAAAGGCCCATTACTGCCACTGTCCCCTGTCCAGTGCAGAGTTTTTAAATGGTGTTGTGCTGCTGTTCTCACTGATGCTTAGCCTTTCCGATGGGGGATTGTAGACTGCTCCATGCTTGCTCTTGGCTAGGGATTGTGATGCAATAACTTTATATCTTAACCAGAACTCACAATGCAGAGTTTGGGCTGACACTCTGCTTTCATGTCAGTGCTGTGTGACTCTGTAAAAATCCCAACACAACAGGGAAAAATCTTAACTGGCAAAATGATCACTCTTGGTTTAGCATGACAGGCCCTGGAGACAGGGCTAATGAATAAAGATGCAGACCCCTAGGTACATGGCGAGAGCTGCTGTTGACTCATCTTAATGATTATATAAAAAAGTAGGGTTTCTTCTACATGATGAGTTTCCCAATGAAACTTCACGTTGAATAAGAATGACATAACTGGGCCAGACCCACCCAGTGCCCTGTGCTGTCTCTGCTAGCGACAGCAGTGGCAATAAAAGACCAATAGACATAGAACATACATAGAACCAGCATAGAACAACAAGGCAAGGTGATAGTTCCTGAGTCAAGGGTGGTGTCTTGGAGGTTGAAAGCAACGTGTCTGGCAGCTTGGGCAGCAGCTCTTTGTTCATCCTGCCCTGTCTGGCACCAGGCTGTGTTTGTCACTGTCTGCAAAGTGCTGCGCTGACGGTGCTGTGCGCACTGTCACAGTCTCCGACTGCACTGCTGGTATCCTTCACGTGGCCACAAGGTAACACCCTCACCTAAAGAAGTCAAATACAACTGCTTGTGTTTCTAAAACATGAATCATGGCTTTTTCTTGAAATGCTAAGGGCCTGCATTAAGCCTGTGGTAGAAATCACTCCTACAAAAGCTTAGTTGACTACTCTGCCTTGCTCTGTCGATGCTGGATAAAACAATTAAAAGTTTGGTAAGGATTTCAAGCAGGTAGTCATGTCTGTTTAGCTATACATTACCTTGCCCTTTGGTACAATTGCTAACTGAAGACTAATTCATTCCTATTTTTATTAAAGTGCATGGTCCTGTAATAATGAGCAACAGACTAAATCCATGGTGGAAGAGAATTGAAGCTGGAGCCAGAGGGGTTTAGGAGATCAACATAACACTTTTGGTGGAAGTGAATGGTAGTTTAATAAAATATGAAGCAGGATTAATGCTGTAGATGACCTTAAAATACTGACTAGCAAAAAGCAGAGTGCAATTGCACACACACGTATAGTTGTAACTGGCTGACGGTGAGTGCTTGTATTTAAAAGACCAAATGTTATAAAAGGCCCTACATACGGATTGCTTGTGTTCGTATAGTTTACAGTGAATGTCAGCTTGCCAGAGAAGCAAACAAACCTAAGCTATTTCTCCCATCCTGTGAAAATTAAATGAACTGGTTTTGGAAATTGAACGTTATGACAGCAAATTTCAGAGTGTGTAACTATGGTGCTGTAACTGCTGAGGCAGCCTCAGCAGTGTCTCGGGTTGATTTTCCACTCTCGTGCAGACTGTCTCTCTCTGTTTGAGGACCCCCACCATGCCCCAGGGGTGTCTATGTGGCAGGATGTGTTTTCTTGCTGGGAGCATCCCTTACCCTTCTCAGTGCTTGTGGTGCTGCACTGAGCTCCCACAAACAGCAGACCATTTCTTTGGTGTCATGTGCTTGGAGACTGCTAGCCATGGGCTGATGCTGAGGAATGCAATCTGCCTCCAGCAGATTTTTCCAGACCTGTGAGGGCAATAAATGATATTTTTCTCCAAGACCTCACTTGTTAACTTTATATATGCTCATTTTTTGAAAATAAACTCCAGCAAGCATTTCTCATGTGTCTTGGTCTGACTGAGATGTGTAATAGGTCCTTGCCATAGCCTTTTGTGCTAATTTTTTCATTTAATTCATGGCAACGCTGAACAAAACTAATAAGGTGATGCTGAAGTGTGCTTGCAACACCCAGTGTCACCAGTACAGCATTATAAGAATGGTTTGAGACTGAATTGCCATTCACCTTTTGTAATTGTTGATCTTTAGGCTATGTACAATGAAATGTCACTTCCACAAGTTTTGGTAGATTTTTAAAAAACCTATTTAATGCATTTTTAGTAATATTGTGGCATATTTTATGATGATGTTGATTTAGTTTTGCTAAAAATCAATCCATTTTTATTACACCTTTTATCACCAGTAGTACCTAGACTTGTGCTATCAGATGCTTCATAATGGCTATGCTTTAGTTCTGTAAATGTTTATATTTGTTGTAGGCATATCAAGTAATCATATGCCCACAGGCGTTAAGGCTTTGTTATGCTTTAATCACAAACTGGTTTCCCCATGTGTGGGTTTTTTTGGTGTTAAAATTGCAGGGCAAGGACAGAAGCCTTTGGTGTTCACTCTGAATGTGGGTTGGGAGGTGGTTAGACTTGTCTCAGCTTCTGTGGGAGACTTCTGACTGCCCTTCCAGAAACCTCGGCATCCTGCACAGCTGAACTTTGCCTCTACGTAAAGAAAATTGATACTTGATAAAGAAACTGGAAGCTGAAGACCTGCTGCAGCAGCACACTGAAGGACTTGTTTAAGTTTCAGCTAACAGGCAGTCCTTTTGAAATCTGAAGATTAAACCAGTGGAGTGAGCGGAGGACTCCCGTTGACTTCACTGAGCCAGAATTCAATTTAATTTCCTAATTAAATGGTCCTGTTCTTCAGAGAAAGCATTAGAAAGATAAATGTTCAGTAATTGCTTTGAGTATTTTCAGTGAAATCTATTTGCTTAGGATAACACATTTCATGACAGTGCAATAACTACTTTTGTGGTTTCAAACTGTGCAAGAGAAGACTATGAAGGTGAGGTAGTACATTTGTGAACTTTTCTCTCAAGGTAATGATTTTGGACTCCCTTGTTGGGGTGAATAATTTCCTTCATTTGCTCACTTTCCTGTCTCAGACTGTTGAAATCAAAGATGGCAAAAGGTGTTTAAAATATTTCTGCAAAATCAGCTCTTAAACTAACATTTTTGTCTTTTACATTCAGACCTGAATCTAATTATTTAAAAGATAAAAGCCTGGGGAAGAAAGAGTTGTCTCTTGTGAACCATTTCCCCATTATTCCTTTTGATCTAATTGGCCTATAGCAAAACTCCTTTATATTTTCCATTAAGAGGAAGAAAAGGGACTTTATTTTTCTGCTTCAGGGGAAAAAAAATATGATTTGGCAGCCTCTATTCAAATAAATAGTTGTATTTACTACTTTTGCACTGGAGAATTACTTTATGTTTGCAAAATTAATCCTAAAGATTTGAGCAGATTTTCTGAATCAGATGAATTGTGTGTTTTAAAAGGAAAAACACAATAAAAATATCAAAGCCAAAAGTAGCCTGAACAAGTTGCACTGCCACAAAAGGAAGATCACATTGTTACTGAGATGTGGGTCACAGCAGGATATGCTTCATATGTGTAATTGAATCTTTTTATGAATGGCACACTTTCATGCATTTCTTATTAAAGGAAACGTAGTGTTTTCATTTATTAGGAGGTGGGAGCAAGGTTGTGTTAAAGAGATTATAGGGTATGATTTATTCACCACCAGCTGCCAGTGCTCCCAACCTGTGAGATGATACCTTGTGAGAGGGATTTCTAAGGGCAGGAGAGCTGGGATTCATCTCATGTCCTGAGGGAATATCTTCTTCAAGGACGTGCTCTCCTGCTCCATAGACATCTCCACCCAAAGGCCAGCTGGAGGGTGGAAATGCCTTTTGAACACTCTCTCTGCTAAGACAGCATTTGAAGGGTGGTTTCTCCTTTTCCATGTCCATACAAAGAAGGGAAGAACAGCACAGAGATGTGGAGTTACTGTCACCAGCTCAGGTGAGTGTTCCATGCAGAATTACATTTCCAAGCTGTGAGTCAGCCCAACTTCTGCCTCCATGTCAGCTCATGCAGGGAGCCATCCTGGGTGTCTCTGCCCTGCACTGAGTTGTCTTCCCACTTGGACCTCAGTTTGGTTGGATTTACAGTCCCCTTGGACCCAGGGGGAAGGCAAGGCTCTGGCAAGCCTGAGAAAGATGCAAAAGCAATGCACTGATGCTCTTTACTACCACAGCAATCCACAGAGATGGGGAAGGACGATGATGTTGGGTCCTGTCTGTACTGACACGCAATTGTGAGGGTGTGTTTTTAGTTGATTTAGATGTATTCCCTCTGGTGGTAGGACAACTTCCTAAAAGGAAATAGCATCTGATTTGGACAGATGTCTGTCATTGTAATTATAAGTTTTCAGGTGGTTAATGACAGCAAAAATGGTCAGAATCAAAATATTTAGGCTGCCTCCCATGTGTGTTCTAAATCAGGCTGAGCCCTTGCACAGAAACATGAAATAAATAAGCACATCCTCCCTGGGGCCTCATGCACACACAGATAGGAAACTATTTTTATTAGGGGAAAGCAAACTGTGTTTGGTAAATCCAGAAAGTGAACCCATACAAAACTGAAGAAAAAAAATGCATGTGTCCTCCTCTGTAACATTAGCACGAGTTCACGATTTCTTTTCCAGTAACATGTAGAATTGGGCCGCAGTTTCCATCCTCCGCTCCTGATCTGAAGCAATAACCATAACCACAGAAGGGCTTTAGAAAAGTTTAGGTGTTTGGTTTTAAGATCTTAGCTCTGCTGCTTTCTTGTTTTATCTCTCTCCACAAGGTCCTCAGCTGGTACAATCTCTTATCATGGAATAATCTGTTCTGTGTCTTGCAGGGGAAGCATAATCTTTGTCGTCTCTGTTAGCCAAATCTCCAGCAGGAAGAGGAAAGAATATTCCCAGAGGGTCTGGAGCAGATTCATTGCTTGGATTTCTTGCTTGTTTGAGAGTATTTTCTTCTCCCCACATATCATTCAAGGCAAGCACTTTTTCTTCTCCAAGCCCCTCTTTTTTACCCAGGACTCTCTTTCAATACTAAACTCACATTAGTCAGTGTTTATGCAACTTTCCAAGTGTTACAGGAGAAGGAAAAATTCTTTGCCAGCTGTAAATCTGGCATGTGGACCTACACGATGGTAATAACCCATCACATGAGCTAATTGGTAGGTGATTACTTTAATGTGGAAGGAAAACATACTACAAAAATTTTTTGTATTCCACTTGTCTTCACCATGCACTAACCCTGACCTAAGTTACTTTTATTTTTTTTTCCTTTTTGCTTTGAGATTTTTAGGAGGGTTTTATCCTAGGGTAGCTAAGTCTGCTTTACTGTTCTTCCATATCTTATTTCAAAACGTGACCTGACACAGGATTCAGTTAATGATTTCAAACAGGCTTCTTTCCAGTCATAAATACATAAGTTCTCTAAATGATGTTTATTCTGATCTCTCGTATAGGAGAATAATTTATGCAAGCTCCTCTAGCCTTGACATGGAATTCAGATTTCCTGCAATTACCTGCAAAACTTGAATTAACACAATAGAAGTCTTTTTCACTTGAAAAGTGAATTTTTTTTTTTGAGTTCAGGATTACTCCTCAGCCTCACCTACAGAAGACTGAATGATTTTAGTGTTTTGTGTTCTGCTTTCTCTTCACATCTTCTTAAAAACTCGAGCAGCACGGCCTCTCGTCCTGCTAGAGAGGACTTTGGTAGGCTGAGCATCAGGTCACTGATGAAAATCCACAACTGCTGAGCCATGAGAAGGCAAATTGCCTGTGTCCTACATTCCATGCTCTGACTTTTCACTTCTCTTCTTGCCGTGGTTGAAACATGGTTTGCAGCAGGTAAGAAATTCCCCCGGTTATGGAGCTTCTACAGGAAAATGTATTTCCTGTGTACTCATCCATTGAAAATTTGATATCTCCATGTTTGTGGCAGAGCAAGGGGCTTGGGGTTTTTTTCTCTTGTTGGAGTCGAGCAATGGAATTTTCTGTTTTGATAAAAATTCAAAGATTTTGAAACTGTACCTGCATGCAGCTAAGATTACCTGTCTGTCTGTGAAGTGTTCTTCTTGCAGCCACCCCCTCCCTTTGGGAATAAAAGGCAAAGGAGAAGGCACGTGGGGATGCTCCTTCTTTGAGGATCACTGGGTGCATCACCTCCTTCCAAGGCACCTGGCAGGGCCTAGGCTGATCCACAGGCAAGCCGTAGGTCCCAGATGACTTTGGGAGGCAGCACTAGTGAAGCCACCCGGTGGAAAAGCCAAAGGCAGACCTGTGTTTGCTTACAGGCTTTCAGCTCCCTGTCACATGGTGAGGAAGACTTTGGGGTGTAAGGGTAAGGAAGGAGTCAGCTTTCAAGCTGGTCTCTCTTTGATTCATTCCAGGGGAACATTTCAGTGAGAGTCATTTCCCAGTGCAAAAATGTAGTGCTGGAACATCACCAGCCAGCTCTGGTTCCTGTTTTGTACGGAACTCAAGCACTCCAGTCCTAATTCTTCAGTTCCTTAAGTTTCATCCAGACATTTGCACCTGCCAGAAGTGGGTTTAACAGGCTTTGCTGTTCTGTTTTGATGCCTTTTTTTGTACTTTTCCCAATATAAATAATACTAGAATGGTAAAAGCAACGGAATAAATGTCTAGGAGAGGTGGCATGCAATAGGAAACCAAGGTGTGATTTATTTTTCAAAATCAAGGTCTAGTCAATCCATTGCCTATCTGGTTTCTAGGTTCTATTCACTTGATAAAGGAATAAAGTATATTGGAAGATTTGTGAAAATCCATTCCAGAGAGGAAAATCAAGGATTGTACCTGCTGACAGATGGTTTGGTTTGCAGATATCTGTGCTTTTTACCATGTGCCAAGAGCTGTGATGAGTTTGTTCAAAAGCTTGAGATGTCAGGAGGGAATGGCAGGACAGCCTGAGTTCTGCAGTGAGCTGAACTCAGCTGATGAGGCATTAGCATTAGCTCTTCTCTCCCTGTCCTCAGGTGCTCTGAAATTTAAGCTGTCATCTTAGGGAGCTCATGCTCTGTTTCACTACAGTGTAAAAGTCGTGCAAAACATGTAAAGTTAGAATGATTAGAGATTTCTTAGCAACAAGTTGTGACTCTTGACACAGCTGTTAGTGGAGGATATGTGGCCAGACTGCTCCCATGGCTGGTCACGGATGCATTTCCAGAGCTGTTCCTGGGAGCACAGGTACTTGGCATACTCTTAAAACAACCTTATTTGTGATAGGGAATTGACTGGGCATTCATTTCTCCCTCAGATTCTCACACTCTCAGTGCAGCTGAAGTGATATAATTAGCATTTTAAATAAGGCAGTGCTTCAACAAAATTATTTTGGTTAAGATGACCCTGTGGAAGGGAATCAGTTTGTGTTTTATGCACTCATGGCAGCTTGCCTCACCTGAAAGGCTGAGGTCTGCAGTTGTTAAGGCTTCTGGGTGAGTTCAGGGACCTCTTCAAACAGAAGTGGCTTATGTCAAGTCATTTTGAAAATAATAAAATTTGAATAAGCAGTGTCAAGGACTGCCCTGCTCAGGGAAAAGGTGCACTCTCCAGGTCATCCTAACATAGCAGAAATAATTCAATGCCACAACTGGCACCCAGAAGTGCGGCAGCAGTGATAAGGTACATCAAAATCTCTGGTCCTGTAAATTGATGGGAGTGTCTAGAATGCTGCTCCGTACAAAATACGGAGCTCTGCAAGAACCACTTGCTTATTTCCTCAGTCATAGTTAGTAGCACTTTTGTCTGCCTTTGTCCAGGCCTGCTGAAATGCACAACAATGCCCCATCCCCATGCTCTGGGGATGAAGTCCATATGTTTGCAGCATTCGTAGTAAGATAAGGCTGAGATAAAACTTTAACAAGGTAATCTAGCTCCAAGTTGAACTGGGAGAAGCTGGTGTACATGTGCACTGCTTTAACAGAGAAAAGGGTAGGTCTGAGGGAAAGGTGTGTGTTTGGGGTCTTGGCATGTATCCTAAGGGTCAGACACCTACAGAAGGGAGGGACTTTATGACAAACACACCACCTTCTTCTTGACTCCAAAGCAAGTTAACTAGTCAGTTGAAAGTTTTAAGGTGTCTGAATGTACCAGCTGGTCATAAGATGAGTGGCTGTTGAAGGGGAGATGAGACCTGTTTATGCCTAATTAGAACACTGCCAGCTGTGCCTGTGTGGCTGAGGTCTAGTGAGACCCAAGAACATCTGGTCCTCATAAAGCCTGTGAGCACAGAGAGGGGATTTGGTTGATGAGAAGAATGCATCGCTCATGTGACTGCGAGGCAGATGGCAAGAAGTGTGATGGTAGGAGAGTTCCTCTGGGAGTGCCTGGTTGAGGGAAGTGTGTCAGAGTTGGTTTCTGAACACTGCAGGCCATGTTAGCTGCAGGAACTTTCTGCCCAATAAATTGTTTCCTGAGGCAAACTGTATCTGAACAAAATAGGCTTTTGAGGTAGCTTGTTTTTGTCCTGCTTGATGAGATGGCTGGCATGGATATCCACAGAAACACATCATGGCTCTGATGTTGTTTTCTGCAAGGGATAATTGGGACTGAAACACTGGCCCTGGAACAGGGAACCTCAGCCTTTTCTCCAGCTTGTTCAAGAAAGTGGTTGTGATTAAAATAATGAATGAAGGAAAAGAACTTGGTCTTCCATTGTTAAAATGTTCTGTATTTCACCAGACTCATTAATGCACAGAGCTTCAAATCCTGTTAGTGCTGCATTGCAAATAGCAGACCTTTCACTAGCTGTAGGCAGTCCTGGGTCCCTGAAGCTTTGATAAGCAGAGAGGAAAGTCTAAAAGTTCAGCATCTGAGGAAAGAAGCCCAGATTCCTTTTCTGGTGAAAAACAGCAATGAAGTAGCATTGTTCCTGTGTTTGCACCAGGTCGTGGAAGTCACACAATATTCCCCTTGTGTAGCATCATTTTCCCTGTCCATCCTCTCGACCTGACTCTTGCAGCTCCTTGGCCCAAATCCCAGCTCTTCAGCAGGAGCAGAATGCTGCAGTCTGCCCTTGCATGTGTGTGTGTCAGGAAACATGAACGTCAGCCTCGTTCTCTAACAATTATGTTGACTCCCATCTGCTTTAGAATCCAGCTCAAAGCACCCTGCTCTATTTAAAACTCTATTTGACAATCTGGATATTAGCACAAGGATGCTGTTCAGCTTTCTCTTGAAAACAAAATACAAAGAGAGGAAAGAATTTTGTTGAAATAAATTAGTGAATATTACAAGCTGGAACTTGCTTCAGCCACTGTGTTCTCCATGTGTCTGACAAAAACAGTGCCTGGCTTATCTATTAGAGAAAACTACTGTGATCAAAATGTACTTCAGCTGCTGGAAACCATTGTAATTCTCTTCTTGCTCATTATTTACACCAGGAGAATGAATCCTAATTAATTTTTGTTAGGTACTTACTGTGATTGCTCAGCTTTCTCAAGAGAAGACCGAGGTCAAGAATCAGAGTTTGTGGAAGGATTTGCTTTCTTTGAGATGCTTTCCAAAGGTTTTCGTTGCACCTGGAATTTGTCAGCCATATCCTCTTGGGCTGTGCAGAGAGAGCATTATGCGTGAACTTTTGGAGCTAGTGAAAGAGGATGCTCCAGGATTAGAGTCTTAAGCAGTCCCACAGGCTTTTCTTCCTGTTCATTTTTTCCTTCGGACCCCTCCCAGGTCTGACCTGTGTTTCTGTGGCACAGATATTAGTTTGGAGATAGCCAGTGACAAGATTGTGTAGTTAAAATGTCAGTATCTTCTGAGACAAATTGCACAGCTTTGTGTTGATCAGGGGAGATCAAAACTCCACAGCTCAACTAAACTTAAAAATATTTATAACTTTTTCCTTTTGGCCCAGAGATCATCTTATCTGAAACAGATGAGAGCTTATCCTTGTCTTTAGATTTTGTTATTCTTAAATTTTGTGCTTATAAACAAGCTATCAGAATTTAATGACATGAACCCCTTTTTAATAATGGGATCTATCCTGCACAGTAGTAAGAAATAAAACTTCCCATTAGTCTTATTCAACAAATAGATCAGCAGCAACTCTTCTAACACATTGAAATGAGTTTAAGGACATGGGGGTTTTGGTTTTGATCTTTGGTTTTCCTTTATTTTCTTTTCCTTTCAATTGGAGTGTTTAAATCTTGGACTGCTTGGAAAACAGAAGTTTGACTTCTTATTTGGCATGGAATTCAAATGGGGGTAACACTGTCAGAGTCTGGAGATGGATAAAACATTTCCTAGATTTTATAGAGAGCTTGAACTTGGGATTCTGATTTCATTCATTCCGAGGAAAGAAGCCAGACAAGAACTTATATGTATAGAAATATTTTAGATGTATTAAAATATCTGTATGGCTCTCATCACTAGCTTCTGAGTGAATAGGCTTGGACCTGAATTTCAGCTGCAGTCAAGAGTCTGGATCAAGGCTTTAATTTAGGGCCAGCTTTCATTCTAAATGATTTCTGTGGGTTTATGACCCTACTTGGGTTTTTTTTTCATTTGAAACTCAATACACTTCAGACACTTTAGGCAGCACAATGATTTAAATTGGCAAAGTATAGCAGAGCAGTTTGCAGAAAATGAACTCATGGATATTACGGGAAGCTGACACCTGTGATTGTCAACCTTGACCTCCAACCATTTTTGCTCGAAGTAAAATCTTTGTCAAAAGCTTTGCCTGGTCAAAGGTCTCCAAGAAAAGGCCAAAACATAAGTATATCTTTAGTGAATGCAGCATAAAAGCTTAAAAATAGCAACTGATTTCTAATTATATAAAAAAAGGGAAAATATGCCATTTTAAGCTTCAGGATAAATTGCCTGGGGTTATGGGAAAATCTGAAAAGGCAAAAAGTTCTGTGTTGCTTCCTGACATTTGAGCAAACAGGTTTTTGCAGCTGTGTGTAATTACAAGAAGTTAGGGGACTGTTTATTTAACAATGATATATTTATATATTTACTAGGAAATACAGCATTAGTCAGAGAGGCATTAAAATATCTGTTAAGCTATCCATTAAAATATCTGCAAACTGAAGCCCTTAAGAAATAGTATTCCTCCGTAGCATTCTTCCATTCAATCATTTTTCAGATTCCTGTAAACACAGCTAGAAAGGCATAATCCAAGGGGGAAGTTCATGGAGGTTCACACAGAAACAGGGATGTGCACCTTTAAAGTTTATTTCTCTCTCTTATATAAATTTAACACCTGTTTGCATGTCAAGACTTCAGGATTTTGGAGTGGTTTTGGTATGTTTGTCTTCGTGTCATTTTTGTTATGTTGGGAAATTGTAGTGCCTCCATTGCTCATGGGGAAAACTGAGCTCTTGCCTGATAAATTCACAAGGCAGAGGGGAGATTTAGATGCCCAAACCCAAGACTAACCTCTTACCTGCACTTCTAGTCTTACAGACACATTTGCAAGTGAAGTGTTTTTCTCCACATGAAGGAATGCCTGTCCTAAGTGACTTCTGCTACGTTACGGCAGAGCAAACTGCTGTTGTGCATTCCCTCTGTGGTCTGGCTCCTACCAGAATTCAGTCAGGGTTTATCTGTTGGAGTAAGCTCCATGTGGAGTGCAGTGACAGCCTCAGCATTCGTGAGAAAAACATGTGGAGAAGGAGTGGATGGTGACGCTACTCCAGTTTGCACAACAGTCTCGTGGTTAAGGGCCTTTGATGGTGATGTGATGCAGTCTCTTCCCCGTGGGATTATAATCCATGTGCTGTAGATGTGTTTTTCTTGAAAAAAACTGTCTCACCTTACAGTTGATGTATTGAAAATTTCTAGTCCTCCTTTAAAAGTGTTCTGTTAAGTTAAAGAGCCCAGGGAACTGAAGCCGGTGTTTCAAAGTCACAGTCTAACATCTTCTGCATTCACATTGAAACCAGAAGATGGAATTTAGTTTTAATATTTTTCTTGGGTAATATATCTTCTTTCTTCACCTTCTTGAATTAATTTAGTGGTGCTGAAAAGATCTGAAATTATTTCCTGGGCTAGATTAATTATTTAAGACAATGGGAGTTGTTTAGTTGACTTCACTGTGAATTGGAACAAGTCACTTATTTAAAGGCAAGATACAGCATGAACAAGCAGTAAAGACAACTTTCCATTCTCTTTTTCCTCCTACAGCGACACACAGGCACTCTCACTTGTAATTTCAGCTTTGACCTCTAATCATGAAAATAGATTTTTCTCCAGACCTTTTCTTTTTATGGTCATTTGAGAAGAGGTTACTGGTGATGATATGCACACCTTCCTACTGAAAACTGGATTAATACAATGAATTCTTCTCTAGAAGTTTTCATTTATCAAATGAAAACCAAAGCATATCATGGAGTACTTAGAATAGATTTTTTTTCCTGTTTTGAAGTTGTTACATGGTGTGGTGTTCACAGTCACAGAAAACTACAATCATTTAGGTTGGAAAAGACCCTTAAGTCCATCCAGCACTGCTAAGTCCACCACTCTAATAGTTTAAATTACTTCCATTTGGGCACGTCTGCCCTGTAGGTTTTAGAGGTGAGGAGAAACTAGGGGCTGTGGTTGAAGATGAAGAACCAATGGGATGAATTTGTTATACTGCAGCATTTTATTCTCAGTACTGCAGTGCATCTTGCCCCTACATCAGTGACAGCATATTTTCTGGGAGAAGGGTGGCAGTTCTCTACCTGACATACTCTGTTGGGCCACAGCTAATAAGACATCATGTCTTTGGATGCCACCAGTTTTGGTTAGAAATCCAGCACTGAACAATGCTGTGACACTAGAGGGGAGAAAACCAACCCCCTGACTATTTCTTTTGCTCTTATTAAGTTTTGCTAAGGAGGGATAGAACTAATTGGAGTAAATTTTATGGGGTATCTGTCAGAATATGCCTTAAGGCTTTTGCCTCTTTCTGCTGTTGCAAGTGCTATTGGAAGGGGACACATATTACTCCACTAGAACAGTCTTAACTTCCCAGTGACTTCAAGTTTGATCTTATTTACTTTGGTGGCAGTGTCTTGTGTAAGCATGGTTGAGTTCATACAAGGTGGTTATTTGCATGGCTGTGGGGAAACATAACCTTAGCATAGATGGATTCAGCTGTGTGGCTTTTACCTGAATGAGCTTTAGCTGTGACCCTGGGTGGGGAAGCTAAGCTAACCAACCATGGTGTGGGGAGGAGCATGTGCTGTATGGAATGAAAGGTTTGTGTTTGAAGGGGCTGAAGGCAGATGATGAAGCAGTTGATACTGCTGCTGAGGTCTGCCTTGAAAGTATCTCCGGTGTGGTCGCTAGAGTGCTGAGACAAATGGTGCCCTGTGTGAGGAGGAAGAGATTGCAGAAGAGAGCAAGTGAGCAGTCATGAGCCCACTGTTAATTGGTGACCCCGTTGCAGAGGGTCTGGGACTGCAGAGGAGGGCAGCCAGTGGTGGAGTCCAGCTCAGCAAAGAAGGCAGAGAGAGCCTAAGGGTCCAGCAGGTCTGTGAAAGCAGGAAGGGCACCTGTTCACAGGTGAGCTACTGGGAAACAAAAAGCCTAGCCTAGTAAAAAAGGTGAGGAGAGACTGAGAGTCTGGATGGCCTGCAAAAGCAGAAAGGGACACCTTGACCTCAAGGTGAGCGGCTGGGGACCAAAATATGGGGGCCAAAATATCAGCAGAAGAAGGATCCATTTTTGACCACTCTATCACAAATACTACTAAAGAGGCAGTGGCAGCGTAGAAGCGGCTGTGCTGGGGTGAGTGGCAATTACTGGTGTGAGTTTCCAAGAGGTGTTTGTTATAAGTTATTAAGAATATAAAGTTGTGAAAATCTTAATAGTATGTATTGTATAGTTTAAAAGAATTAAGTGGAAATAGCACAAAATATTGTAATTGAAAAAAAAACGGGGAATTGTGGGAAAACATGACTTTAGCATAGATGGGTTTCAGCCGTGTGACCTTTACGTGAATGAGCTTC
Source organism: Orthonyx spaldingii (assembly GCA_013397795.1). Taxonomy (NCBI): domain Eukaryota; kingdom Metazoa; phylum Chordata; class Aves; order Passeriformes; family Orthonychidae; genus Orthonyx; species Orthonyx spaldingii. Next base: position 614,568 of record VZTJ01002639.1, on the reverse strand, counting down.
AGCTGTGACCCTGAGTGGGGCAGCTAAGCTAACCAACCATGGTGTGGGGAGGAGCATGTGCTGTGTGGTATAAAAGGTTTGTGTTTGAAGAGGCTGAAGGTAGAGGGTGATGATGAAGCAGTTGATACTGCTGCTGCTGAGGCCTGCCTTGAAAATATCTTCGGTGTGGTTGCAAGAGTGCTGGGACACATGGCATGTTGTGACTTAAAATTATTGTCTGCTTTTTCTCCTTAATTGCAAACATTAGGATGCATTACCCTTACCCTGCAAATCAACCTGAATCTGATTTTGAACTCTCCAGTAATTTTAATAATATGTCAATTTGCATAGTGTTAAGAATGTTTTGATCTCACTCTGCCTTAGGATTTGATTTTCATCATTCGTCTCGTCCTTCTCCCGCTGATGTTAAAAAAAAGGCTTCCATTAGTTTCAAGAGGAGACAGAATTCAGCCAACTTTAATCCTTTTCGAATTAGTGCATGGTTCATAGACAGGTGTGCTGCCTGGACCCTCAGATCAGAAATTACAACTGAGATTTTAGTTTGGTAATAAACCTCTCTGTCTACAGTAACCCTGATGACAGTCTGGATTCTCAGCCTTAACAGTAAGGGGAGTTCAGGTCCCTACTTGTCTGATGCTTAAATCTTCTGCGAAATGAACTTATTTGTCACTTTTAAAAGTAAGAATGCTGTCTTCCAACTCTTTCTTCTGTTTATTGCTCCCATCATTGCATTCAGTGTAGATAAAAACTCCTGTATAATGACTCCAAACTTCTCACAATAGTCCTAAATTGACTCTTTATTATTTCTCTGTGTTTTCCTGGCTGTATCCAGGGATGGGAATGTAGAATGTGTGGTGGATTGCTGTGAGGTTACCCTGCTGATTGCAATATCACTCTAAAGATATATTTCTACAATATATTGTCTGAATCCTTACCCTAAATTCACAAAGAGGACATAATAAATTCTGACTCTTCCTGTAGATTCCAATAGTCTTCAAAGTCATGGGCAATCTTAGCTTTTCAACCCTCTTTGATACCCAGTGGTCCTGTACCTTTTACAAACAGTTAACATTGTTATTGCTTGATCTTGCTGCTGCTTTATGGCTATTTTAATTCTGAAATTAGTCATGAGTGCTCCACAACTTCCCTGTAAAGACAGGGGATGAGTTTTGCAATTGGCATGTTGTGATGAGAGCATTTGGGACCTTAATGAATATATTTACCAGGTTGGGGGAGATGAGAGCTGTTTTGGATTTATCTGAAGACATCTTTGGAGCCACTCAGTGCAAAAAAACAAAATAAAGGGGAAAAAAATTTGTTTTCAGTGCTTCAGTTGCGACACTGTTTGCTTCAAAATGAAATGTTTCAGTTTTAGGTGACTTAAACTTCAGGCCCCCTTCCAAAGAGAAACATCTTGATTTAAGAAAGAATACTTTAGCAAAACCTTTTAATTATTTCGATCCACTGTTCCTTCTTTGTGCCTTTTCCTTTGGTGTGTCTGCAGCTGCCGAAGTTGTGGCACTAGAGCTATAGGCTGACCTTTCCTGTTTGCCACTGCATTTTTTGCATAGTTCCAGTTGCACTGTCCTCACGTTCCACCAGAGTGGAAGACAACACTCAAAGCAGAGCATGGACAGTCAGTTTTCTTCAGTGCCTTCACAGACCCTGAGCCCCACTTGAAGCCACCTCCCAATGGAATAAAGAGAAAGGCTAACAGAAATTACATTCAAGGAAAATGTCCTGGAAGAGATTTAGAAATTCTGGGCTTAAGAATGTATCCCTACTCTAACTACTGGAGATGAAGGGGTTAAGACTTATCTATGCTTAGTTTTTGGTTTCTGATTCTGCCTCTAGAGCAACTGTGCTGGTCACTGAAGGCAGGAGGAACACTTAACTGGATAGAATACTGATTCCAGCTGGTACAACCACTTCTAAATCACCCCTCTGTAGCAAGATGGTTATAATTAACTGTCCATTCTGGTGTTTGTGAAGATACTCAAATAAAAGCCCCACCACTACACAAGAACAAAGGGCTATCAGTGGGTAATGCTGATGAATGCAGTTACTGGTTCAACAGAGCACTTGTGGGAATTTGCCCAGGATTAATCTTGATTCCCCAGCACATTTGCAGGTGAAACATATTCTGAAGTGAAATAAGAGGTTAATCATGAGAAGGCAGCTGACTACTCTAAGCAACAGCCTTTTCCATCAATGCCTCTGATGCAAATAAAAACCCCAAACAGCCCTAAAACTAAATATAGCATAAAAGTCCTCAAAAGCCAGTTAATAAACAGTAATTATCTCTCACAGCTGGAAGCATGTTTTGCTTTGAGTGCAACCAACAAACTGTGCTTGACTGTGTGATGATTATTTCAATCAGGTTATAAAGGAGAATGCTATTTTGGAGCTGCTCACTTGGAAGGTGTTCTTGTAAATGTGTTCTATTTCCAAACCCTTCTCTTCCTTTCCAAACTGCTACAGACCTGGATAAGTGGCAAAGCCTGGCTGATCTGATCCCAAAATTGATTTGTGATTCAGATATTGCTGGTGGGCAGAGCATCATCAGATCTCTTCCCTGTGCTTCCGCTTGCTACTCCCGTGCAGCCACGGGTCTCAACAGAGCAAAGCAGACGTTCAGCATGGGATCAGTCCTGCCACATCCTAGGGAGGAATGCCACTTGGGAGGTGGGGAATCACAGTATTTTGGGAGGGGGAGAAAGAAAGGAAGGGACAAGAAGGCAGCTCTTGGAACAGGAGTTAAAAAACAGGCCTGGCATATTTCATGGCACAATGATTTTTTTATTTTCAGACACCTCACCAGCACTGGAGAGTGACCTAAACTATGAGATCCTGACAAACTGATGCTTGTGACTGGCTACTCTAAAGCTGTCAAAGTGAAGGACAAGTTTGAATTAACTCTCAACATTGACATTTCAACAACCAGGTGAAGAAACTGAAATTTGTAATGTTCCTGTGATGCATCATCCTCATTCCAGGAAATGAAATTGTGTTGCACTACCAAACATCTCACAAAAAGCCTGTGCTGGTATGGATGATTCTCATGTCAATCAGAGCCACATTTTTTGGTATCTCCTTGCAGTTCATGAGACCTGTTTTAGAAACCACATAACCTTTGAGGCTTTGTTTTTGCATGCTAGAATGATAGTTGTCTTCTGGAAAATCACATCTACTCTGATTTTCAGTCTCCATTCTGACAGTATCCACATATCCAATAGTTTTCTCAGTGCATAACTAAAATATTGCCAGGCTGTTGTAGAGATGGATGTGCACTTTATGTCCATGCTTCAAATTGTTACAGACCTCCACATGTGCAGTGTGCTGGGTTTCAAAAAAAATTCAACTTGAGGTGCAGCTGCAGCTTTTAGACAAATATTTCACATATTCTCATCTTCCTTCTTTCTAACTAGGCTGGTTGAAGTTTTCCCATTGGTTTTCATATCTCTGGTAAATTTGAGAAAGCAAAGAGGCTGCCAATTGTTTTAGTTATTAGTTAAGCAGATCTCGGTTTCACTAGAACAAGCACAAGGAAGACATTTTGAACTCCCAGGAGTGATATTTTATGTTGTTTGGTTTTTTCCAAACAATGGGCTCTTTTTTTGGATGTCATTTACATTTTCATAAGTAGCATTTTAGGATGCTGAATGCAACTTTACAAGTAAAAATCTATTATTAGAAGAACTATAAGGTGGTGCCATTTACAGCGTGCACCTGATCTATCCTTGAGAATCATAAAAATTGCTCTAGTTAACTGTTACTTTTTTCCTTTAGGTTGTTTTTTTTTCCTTTTCCTTTGTTTTGTCTTTCAGGATTCATATATGGAATGAATCCTGCTTTATCAAAACCTCTGAAGAATAGGATGGATGGAGTTGGGTGGTCACAGGTTTAGGTAGCCCTAAACCTCGCAAAACTGTGATAGATTGTAAAAGTATGATACAGTGCAAAAATTAATTACAATGGAAAGAGGTTCTCCCTAGATTGGTGTGGAACAACAAATCTTGGTGTCATTCAGATGCTCTCTCAAGGCTACATTCTTGGCAACTGCACACTTTGGCTGGTTTTTTTGTTTTTCCAACTGTATATGGACTTCTTTTGTTTCAAATTAATCTGTTGATTGGCTGCAGATGTACACCAAAATGTCTTTTGTTTTAGTGTACGTTTTCAAGTGACTAATGATTAGTGCTGGTTGGAAACTTTTCCGTTGCAATGATTTGACAGACATTTGTGGTTACAGCAAAATTGATATTTTCTGTGGAAATGCATCACTTTGCCAAGGGAAAAAAGCCAAAAAACTTTTTTTTTTTTTTTTTTTTTGTCAAGTCATCCTGAAATCCATGGTTTATTTTAGGTCAGCTGGTTAAATAGCTCAAAGTTGTTGCATTGTTTCAGGGCACTACTTAAGACTTGTTTTTTATGACCTCTTTTATTTGGTGCTCCAGGCTCCATTAATCAGTCTGCTTCATCCATCAGCATCTCTTGTTGGAGATGGCAGGATAGCAATCTGGGAGCTGTAGTAGCTGTGATGCCTGCAGAGAGAGAAAATATCCCACAGAAAAGGTTATAGATAAGAGCACAACTCCTGTGGGGAAAGTGCAAGAGCACCAAGTTTGCAGTTACAACTTGAACGGGTTTTGGGTGCTTTGTCTGCAAAATGAAATTGTGAGAAACATCGTTTCCTTTGGAAAACATTTCTATCCAGCCCATAATTGATAACTATTAATAATTTGGTGCTATGTAGAACTAAAATTTTATTAATGAGCCTCCAGTTATCATCTGTAGTTTTAGCGCTTTATTTCTTTTTGCAGAGGTGCTTTTATGCTTAGTTTTAAGGCTTAAAAAACCAGAACCACAATAATAATGATAAACCCTTTTGATTCTTTTAATTTGAATTTTGAGGGTATTTTTATACAGCCTTTAAATTCCCTCAAGTCCCATTTTTCAAGCTCCTGTCTACACGTACAAAGGCTTGAAACCTAACCTTGCATTAAGCAAATACAAGATCATTAAGTAATTACTTGTTTTCAGGAACTGTGATTCTAAGGAAAAAAAATAACATTGCAAGACTTTCACTGGTATATTGAGAACTGGGTAAATAAGGGATAACAAGAGTGGATCTGTGGTTTTTCCAGTGGCTGCCATCTCTATGACCATAAGTCATTCAATGTTCACAGAAGTGAATAAGCTGCTTAATATCATATTCTCCCATGACTTGAGACTTTGTCTAAAAAAATCCCATAATAAACATCCTCCCAATTTCTTAAACATCTGTCCCAGTATCATGCAATTGGAGCATGGGAGAAACAGAAGGGATGCACTAACCAAAGGTAACTCTTGTAAAGCAGGGACGTAAGGAGATCAGATTGGTAACTGAGCACATAAAGGATTTAATGTTATCTGAATACATAGTCCATGCTTATGCAGGTACTAATAACCTCATATAATATCTACAATATCACTCATGTGAGGGATTAGAAAAGCCATTCCTTTGTACCCAATAGTGTGCACACATAGGGGCTCTAACTTATTAAAATTAATTTTACAATTAGAGAACACACTGAACACTGAATCTGTGAATTAGTACCATAATGACAGGAAGAGATGTCACTGGTTGTTGAATGAGCAATGTAAAATGTCAGGAGTGTACTCTGCAATGTTGTCTCATGCTTTCTGACAGCCAACTCGAACTCCCTGAAGTCACCCTGCTCCCTAAGAACCTTTTCCTAGTGTTTGTCTAGCCAGAGACAGAGTGCAGTGGTGAGAGAAGACACCCCCACTGCAAGTCCTAACCCCTTCCATCCCCTTTCCTCAGTCTGCCAGAAACCCTGGGCAGACCCTGTCCATTGTAGTCCTTCTCTTCCAGGGATGCGTGAAACAGAGAACCAAAGTTAATTCTCTGGAGGCCTCTCTTGGACCAAGCCACATACGGACCTAATCCTAATTACACAATTTTCTCTTGTCAAACATAATTTCACTGAGTCAAGATGTTACTTGTATCTCACAAGAATGCAATTTTTATCAGCACTAGGTGAATTTAAGGCAGAGTTGTGGACAGACTCTTTTTCTTGCAACTGTGATGCCAGAAAAATCATCTGAAGGTTTTTACAGGAAGGATTGAACAGATATATTTTACTGTTATTACAAAGAGAAAGTGAAAACATGATGACTAGGGTGAAAAGGGGGAACAGTCTATGAGTTCTGGGGCAGACATTGCTGCTGCTTTGGTGCTGGTAACCATGCTGTGGCTTTTGTGTATTTGATTAATGAGCAAGATAGGGTTGGAAGTGTTGAAATGTTATGTATAATATAGGCATGCACTGTTGGCTGCATATCACTAAAAATGGGCAAAGGGTAGGTCGATAGCTGGGAGAGTATTTGAGATAACCTGGTGGAAAATCAGCCCTGCAGTGGTTCTTCAGCATCTTCAACACCCATAGAATGCTGCTACAGAAGGGTATTTCCACTTTTTCCCCTTCCTTATGGCTTCACAGCAGAAAGCGTACAGAAAAATTACCACCAAATATCATGTGACAGTTTGATACTGGACAGCTTTTAATTGAGAGTTATAATGTGAGTGGTTCCAAGAGATGGAACCGTCTTTCCCAATATGTTCACACAATTACGTGGTTATAGGTAGTCACATAATCCAGATCTACCTTTTGTGAGCAAGCCAGGGTTGAGCTGCTTCCCTGATGCCCTGAAAATGGGAGTCATGGTTTTTTGCAGGGTGCCCTTTGCAGCGCTATGACACGTGAGGTGAGGCACTCGAGGTTTGCTGGCCATACAGACCCTGTTCCCCTTCTTGTTGGGTTCAATGCAAGTGATTTTGTGAGGCAGTAATTAAATCAAGTGAAAGCATCATGTTCTCTAAAGGAATAGCAGAAAGCCAGCACCGTATTTGCAAACCTTAGACTCTTGTTGAGCCTCCAGCTTGTTCAGGAGGGTTTTTCTGCTCTAATTCACCTGATTTGCTTTGGTGAGTCAAGCAATTCTGTGACTTAACGAGTGTTCCTATGGACACAAACACGATGGCCTTGGATCACATGTGAGCTAAGACACTGAGTTTTTGTGAAACAACAGAACAGTTGAGGTGGAAGCATTCTGATCCTGTCAATTGAAACACGGAGCTTCAAGATCCATGATTGGCAGTCATGACTAATAGTGGCCATGTCTTCATTTCTTATTTTGGAAAGCTCAGTTTCCCCTCCATATCCTCAGTGCTGAATGGCTAGAACGTATCTTTTGATTCCAAGTGAAATTTGCATGGTTTCCAGGATTTAGGCTGTCCAGGGTTAGGCTTTCTGGCGAGGCATGTGGAAATAGGAGCATTGCATCCTTGCAGCACACCTTATCCCTGTTGTGGGGGGATGTAAACTTAATTGTTTCTGGTGGCACACGAGTGTGTTTGGTGAGTGCATATATAAGATCCCGGCTTGTTTCAAGCTAATTTATTTTATAATACATTGCATACACAGTTTGCAGTGTAATGTTGGGAAGGCATATGAGGCTTCAACCTGCTGAGACTGCTATCAAACCAAGTTTTGCTTTTAATTTTAGTGGAAGCCACGCTGGTCCTTTAACATCACTCACTGTAAGCTCCGGCGGGTGTGATAAACAAAGCGCTTTTTGAGACCTACTTTTACACACCTTTAGGACAAACACTTAACACTCCCTTGTGTTTTGCTTGCAGTTTAAGTGGATTTTTCAGCCTGATCCGCTGCCGGGCGGGTCCGTGTGCCCTGTTCCAGGCGGCCCCACGAGAGGGCACCCGGGACACGCCACTCCCGAGCCCGGGCAGCCTCCGCGGCTTGCCCCGGCTCACTTGGGCTCCGAGGGACCGAGCAGCTCCAGCTGCTTCATCCCGTCCTCCCCCGGGTGAGGATGTGCCGTTTGGTCACCTGCAACTCTGTCTGCTAAAATTCGCGGTTCTTTGGTCGGCAACCAAAACTCAGCAGGCTGCCCTACAGCAACAGCCTGTCCCTGTGTGTGCCAAAGCCTGAGAGCAGCAGTTCACTAGAAAAGCCAGGAAGCTCAGTCATATTCAAGCTTGCTAAGGCTGAAAAAGGAACAAGACGGAGTCACTTTGAATGTCTAAGTTTAAATGACGTTTATTCTCATTTTATCAGGCAAACTTTAAAGATTTGCCTGGTGGTTCTGTCATACATGCCATTGGTTGCGGCAATCACTCTGTAACTTTGAGTTTGGGTGATAAATTTTCAAAAAATAGGTGCAAATTATAGATCCAGACATATCTTTTGAGAAGCTGTATATCAAATGATTCTAGTCCTCTGCTTTTTTTTTTTCCCCCCCCTCTTTTATCTGAGGTTGAAAAGCACAACTGCTGGAATTAGAAAGAAGTCAGAAAGATTCACCAGATTAGATTACGGGTCTGTCAGCTCTCCCTAATTTCTTGGGAAGGGATTGGTGAAACCTCAGATTAGCTGCCTAAAGGCTACAGTCTTAATTAATCATCAATCTGCTGTCAAACTGTCACAGAAACAAACGCCTGGATGAAGAGTCATAAAATGGTTTGGGTTGAACGACATCTTGAAGACCATCCAGTTCCAGGCCTCCCACCCTGGGCAGGGACGCCTTTCACTATCCCAGGTAGCTCAGAGCCCCATCCAGCTTGGCCTTGGACACTGCCAGAGATGGGGCATTCACAGGTTCTTTGGGCACCCTGTGCCACTGCCTCACCACCCTCACAGTAAAGAATTTCTTCCTTATATCTGATCTAAACTCATCCCTTTTCAATTTAAAGCCATTCCTCCATATTCTATCACTACATTCCCTCTCAAAGGGTCCCTCTGCCGCTCTCCTGCAGGCCCCCTTTAGGTACTGAAATGTGCTCCAAGGTCTCCCCAGAGCTTTCACTTCTCCAGGCTGAACAGCCCCAGCTCTCTCACAATCTTCACAGGACTGGTGCTCCAGCCCTCTGATCCTTTCTTTCTGTCTTGAAATAGTGTCTTGCAACAGGAAGAACTGCTTCTTTAATATTTTTACTTTTTTGGGGGGAATTTTTTTTGGTTTGTTGTTGTTTTTATTGTGCTTTTTTGTTTGGTTGGTTTTGGGGTTGGTTTGGTTTTGTTTTTTTTCCCCCCCCCTGCACAGGGAATGTGTTTTAGATGGCTTATCTGGCCAAGAGGAATGCCACACCTGAGGACTATAATGCATAAGCAATAGGTAGGTGAGGACAATTTAAGACTTTTTGTCTCTCTAGCATTACTGACCTTCTTATGCCATGCCCAGCAGCTAGACTGTGAAAGCTCTGTGAAGAGAGATTTATTTGGCTGATATCAATTAATATTTTAATTCTGGGATTCTCCTGAATGAAAACATATAATTTTTGATTTGATTGTTGTATTAAAAAATGGGTCTCAACAAAGGAATGTCATACATCATGAATAAGACACCTGCTGTTACTTTTTCTGATTTTTTTTCTTTTGCTAGAAGTTTTTGAAAAAAGCCTGACAGTGATTTTAAAGCTACGGGAGACTTTGTAACTTCAGAAACAGGGAGGTAAACTTGGAGGCTGTGATAAGGCTGCAGAAACATAGAACAGAGGTTGAGAAGACAGTGACTATATTCCATGCCCTGAAGGCAGGATTGACACTAAACCTTCTACGCTTTGTGAGTTCCCTGGGCAAAGTCTGTTTTTCTTTGTGTTCTGTAGTGATTTGGACAACACCAGAGGAAACTCAACAGGAGTGGGACTGTTTATGACCTTGTAATAAACAAGATCAATGGCAAACCACATAGATATCTGGTATGCTCTCCAACAGCATCATGGTCATCTTGTCCTGGGTGAGATACAGAATAATTGTGATTAATATATGGAGTTTTATATGAAAAAAAGGTCATCAATATGCATAGAAAGTGCAGATGTAAATACACACTTTTTTTTTTTCATTCTGGAAGTTTAATATTTTCAGAAAAACATTATCTAGCCCCTTGTTCATGTTTTCATAAAGCTTTTAAACACAAGACTCTGGAGATTTGTAATCACATTTTAATTCACCATAGCCTCCTTTCTCTAGCTTTCAAGAAGCTTCTTTTTTTTAAGTTCTTAATTTGGTTTCTCCATTTGCAAAATGTAGATAACCCTGTTAGCAGGGGTGGTGTGGGGGTAAAATCCATTAATGATTTGGGGGTCTTTGTATTGTAAGTTTGTGAGGGCTTTGTAAGTACTGAGATGTCAAGAAACATGAAACTTTCTGCTGCAAACATCTCTGCTCTTTTCTGTGTGCGTTTCATTAGCGAGCACTCGGAGATGACCTTAGTGTTGCTGGTGGCACCCTTTCAGATCCTGTTTAAAACAACTGTTGAATGACTCACTGGTTTAGGAATATGGAGACTTTCCCAGAGCATTTACACTCTGCTGTCTTAGGCTTCAGGAGATGGAGCTGATCAGGGAGACTGTGAGAGATGACTGAATGTGCTTATAACGGGTGGGCTGTTCCCCCCTGCTTTGGAACATCTACTGATGATTTTAAAAATAGATTAAAAAAAACCCCAACCTCTTGGCTGTGCCTGGTAGGAAGCAAATACAGGTTGTTTTTGTGTGGCTGATGATGTGTATTTAGGGGATAATAGAGGACAATTACTTGACTTCACGAAAAATTTTCACAGTGAAGTGATGACACAGATGTAGTGTTGATCTAGAATACTCCTCATTTCTGTTTCCCAGTACTTCTGTTCTCTCTTTGCTCCTTTAGGCGTGTCATTAAGCCTTGCAATTCAAATCCAAACTCCAAGATTGTTAAAATGTGAATTAAAATGTAGAATTTTCACATGGGATATTTTCAAAATGGGCATCTCCTCCTTCCCCTGGCCAAGTTCTTATCTTCTGTTTGTTTCTTCAGTGAAATTTGTAAGCCCATGTTTTTGCCATGGCATGCTATCACTTTGGAAATCAGTGTAATTTCATATACCTGAAAATTATGGCTTCAGAAAGAGGAAATAGACTGCCAAGCAAACAGAACCTTTTGTGTTGGAAACAGATGAGTGAAACGTGAACTGAGGATGCAGAATCTAATTTGTGGTGGGAATTTTCCCAGAACTGGAAAGGCAGGAACTCAGGATATGGTCTCCAGGTCTGTTTCTGACACAGTCCTGAGGATGATGGATATGGCAGGCCATGGCACAGTCATCTATTGTCTGCAAGTTTATTTAAAGGAAAAAAAGGAAGTGAAACAGATATAAGTGATATCTGATATTTTCCTTTGAAAGTGAACAATATTTGAGATTACTGGGATTTGATTTCTTACATGAATTGCCATTTTACTTTCTATGTTCTCCTTTTATCTTTTTTTCCCCCTTCGCTTGCTGAAAGTCTAACAATTTTGTCAGAAGGAGAACTTTGAAAAAAATGACAGAAGTGCTCACATCTGCATGCAAATGAAGGTAGTGAGAGTCAGTTGGTCTGGAAATGAAGAAAACATCTCATCTGGAATAAATGCAAATATCTGGTTTAAATGCCAACATTAACTATTTTACTGCTGATCAAAAAATTAAAGAAAACTGAGAAGCTCAGTGGAGGAAGGAGGAAAATTTACATTAGCTCTTATCTTCCTGAAGGCAATGAAAAATACCTGTAGCTTCCCTGAGTTTTTGTTTATGTTTTTTTAGGGAGAATGGAGGATGAGGAGGAAAAAATACTAGAGGAGAATGGTGTATCCTTTAGACTGACTAATTAGTGGTTGACACTAAGAATCTGAATGTGGCATCCAAGCTCAGCAGAGAGGCCAAAAGCCTGACAATCCTAAATTCTGCTAAGAGTTAAGGATACAGAAAGTACACCTTTCTCTCAGCTGAGTTTGAATACTGAAAGACAGAGACAAAAATCACGTATTTAGCTGTAGCAGCACTTTAAGTGGATGGGCTGAAGGAAGAGATGGACTTGAATGCTAAAAACTGTTTCCCAAGCTGGAAAGTTAAGGTATGTTGTGTTTCTTCTAAGATATTCCTGTCATGTGCAAGTTACCACTGCCTGTACAAGACACTGGGGTAAAAAGGCTGGAGATGAGATCTCAGCCATGATTCATACTTTGCCTTACAGTGAAAGAATTAAGAAAATTGTGATTTGTGAAAAAGAAGTAAACTCAAATAGTGATTTGAATGCCCTTATTAAGCTTTGTTGTTATGATATACATCTTTACAATAGTTTTGGTTGCCTCCTGGGTCACTATTTTGTTAATTAATCATAGTTTCGTTGGTTTTTACTGTTGCTGTTATTATTATTGTGGTTGCAAAACTTTGAAATATAACACAGTGAAGACTAATGAGCTGTTGTGAATAAGGTATGAAGGTTACTCGATTTAAATAATATCTGGAAGAGTGAATGTGGCTCATAAGTTGCTTTGACCTGGGTTTTCACTAGATAGGGTTCATTTTAAGGTAGCATGAGAGCTAGATGTTTTGTTTAATGCTGGCAAGATACTTGTTTTAATTTGCAAGGACCAGCTCGCTGCACTTTGAGAGAAAACTTTCTCCATTAGGATATGCTTTTATTTTTAAACTTTAGATATATATATATATATATATATGTATAAACTGTGCGTGTTTATGCGCATTTGGAAGTTAAAACGTTATTTCTATCATAAAAATTGGATTTGTGAAAAAAAAAGGAAGTTCCAGTAGGCCATGAAAAAATAGTACCCAGCAAAGAACATCAAACACACGTCAAGGACGTGTTCTTGGATGAACTTTTTCTGTGCTGCTCGTTGATCTTATGTTGTGAAATGTTCTGGCAATTTTTGAAGCAGAGAATGGATGAGTTTCCTGTAGTCCTAGGAGGTGTCAGGGATATTCGACCACAGCATTTCTTCTAATTACAGCTGAACACATTGGTGCCTTGTGGTCAATATGACTCAAAAAGGAGAAAATAGAGATGCCAAGTCTTTCTGCATAATCATTAGACTGTTGTATGAAGAGAGAATTATTTGGGAGAACATGCAATCTCAGTGAAGTTATCAGAGGTCTTTGTTAGGGGTTAGATTTGGTTTGTTTTTCTTTTGTTTCCTTTCTTTTTTTTCTAACATGCTGCCAGGAAAAGAGATGTTCTGGTACATGGATAATGAGGCATTGCATCCAAAGTATTTCTCAAGTATAAGTAGTTGCAATGGATATCGCCAGGAGCGCTGAATTATCTGGAACACTTGCTTTTTAAGCTAGCACCTTTTCCCACACACCCACGGAGTTGTACTCAAGAAAAATGCTGTGGTCCCACTGGGAATTTGACAAAATTCCCAGAATCCTGCCCTGAGTTTCCCTTACTTCTGATTAGGATTTAAGAGGTTGCACAGGCTGCACTGCAAAACATCTCCTTGATCACAACCTTGCCACGCCAACCCTAAAAACTGCAGTGGAAAGACTGTGGTTCCTATGGAGTAATGTGTATTGAAAAGATGTTTCTGTGGGCTCAAATCTGCAGACTGATGCATGCCATGAAGCACAGCTAGGGTTTTGCCTGTTTCCCACCACCTGACAGCAAGGTTTGGGTGAAATAGGCACCCTTTTAACCCTGCATAAGGCTAAAGTGCAGATAGGCTGCTCTTTGCAGCTTCCCTTGGATTCAGTGTGGAATACAAGTAGTCCTTTGAAATCAGCAGGAGAGCTGATGGAGGGATGTACAACTCATCAGGATTTGGGGAGAGGGACAACAGAATCAGGTCGATCACTGGCATTTTTAGCAGTGAAGTCTAAAGGGCTTTTGAGGCACAATTCCTTTTTTGGGTCTGCAGCTGGCTTGGCTTGGTCTCAGCTGGAAAATATAAGGATGGATCTCATATTAGGACCTTGTCCTTGCAGGAAATGATTTTAAAAATAAGTCAAGGTACGATCACAGTTCAGAATCATTATTCTGTAATAAATTTCACATAGATGCTTGGATTGCATTTTATCTCATGCTGGCTTTGGATATAGATTAAATTAAATAGTGTGGAGGCAGGTTTACTGTGGAATAAGAATGTCCATATGGTGAGCTACAGCCAAGCTATTAGTTACAGCCATTTCCTAATATTAGACAAGCTCTTACAGGTGCTTATACAACCCCTCTCCTGAGAATGACAAAGCACATGGATCACTAGAGCTGCCAATCAGGCCCTTTCATTCTATTAATTTCTGGTGTTACTAAAAATGTTTTCTTTTTTGATTATGAATTGAATGTGATGAGCTAAAAGCCATGATGAAACACATGGTCTGAATCTTCAAGCTGCTCAAACACCCATTTAGGGAGAAGAGTTCCTCTTATTGCAATCTGTGTGTGTAATATTCATCCTGAAAACGACACATAATAAGTTTAGGTAGATAAAGAACTTGTTTATACTGTAGATCTAAAACATAGGAGAAATTGAAGCTTATAATGTAATCACAAGTAACTGTAGCTGATGGGAAAACCATTTACTCTTAAATGGCAGACCAGAATGTCTTTCACAGAAAAGGATTGTGGTCTTTTTCCCATCAGAAATATTGAAACACATTAAACCAAACTTTTCATGTTGCTTCTAAGCATCTTTCAAAAATAATTTTGAAGAGTGAGATGGGAAAGATGAAATCTATTTTTCTATTCCTTTTTTCAAGGAAAAAAATGCCTAAAGAAAAAGGGATTTTTCATTTTCTCCTTCACTACTAATTTCTAGTTCAGACTTTTGCTTTCTTCAGCCTTTCCTTTAAAAAAGAAAGACAAATGAGTGGAAAAGAATACAATATCATAAATACCATCTGAAAAATTGTAAGGTTTTCATTTCTGCAAAATGTGTTTGAAGACTATTTACAGAGGAAATGCAGTGATATCATTGTCTTTTGACCTGTGGCCTCAACTGATGCTGAAGTGTTGAATTCTTTGTTAAAAAAACTGGAAGAATTAATCAAAATATCTTTGCCTCATGCAATATGTGGAAGTCACACGTTTCATCCTGCCAGATTTTCAGTTCTTCAACTAACTTGCTATGTGAGGTTTTGTATATATGTAACATTTCCTAACTGGTATGTGTTGGTAAGTATGTGTAGTGGCTTTTCCCACACCTTTGTGCAATTCTAGAAGTGTCAAGTTTGGATATCAAAATGAGTTTATTCTTGCTTCTAGTACTGAAAATATCCTGAGCTGATCCAATGTACGGGAACTGTTTACCTGTGAATCCTGGAAAAGAGCAAATGAGTGATTATCTGTTATTTCCTGTGACACTCAGCCTTTTGCTTTAAGGGTAACAACTTTACCGGCAAACATCTTATGAGCAGAGGCTCCACAAAAGTGGATAGCTCCCAGTTTCAGGGAGGTCTTTGATTCTTCTCTGTGAAAGTCTAGTAGTTTGAGGTTACATCAAGACAAATTTAATACAAAAGATTAATTTTGTAGTGGTACATACAACTACTTTTGGCTGCAAGGACAAAGTTCTTTAGATACTCAAATGGGATTTAGTTGTCCAGAAATCTTTGCATAACTCGGTCTTTAGAGACTGGAATTCATACTAATTCTACACATCAGTCTCTGGTTCAGTCTAAAATGCCTTGAGATCCTCTTGATCCTTAATAAGTTGACCTCCATATAGTAGAAAGACTGAGGATGGAAATAAAGACTCATAACAAGTACAATAAACACCCTTGATACTGCAACATGAGAGAGAAAAGGTGAAGTTTCTGGCTGTATGAAAAGATGGATTTTGATAAGGGAGCTGAAGAATGTCCTAGGGAGGGTATCTTACATGCTGAGAATAACAACTAAAGACCTATATTTAGGAACCTGACAGATTCCTGAAATGTAGCTCAGTAATTATTTTGCATGCTATTGCACGGTCAGATTCTTAAAAATGCGTCTGATGTTGGATACTAGAAATGCCAGCAGTCATGCTGCAATAATAACTGTAATTAATTGTCAGGAATAGTTAGCTGCATATACTGTTTATCTGCTGACCTCAGAGCAGTTCATGAAGATCACCAGTGTTATTGTCCCAACTGGGAAAGTGTCCTTTTTTCAGGAAGCCAGGTTCTGTAGCTTTTTGCTGTAGTTCTTAACTTGCACAGTTTGATTTCAGCTTTTTGTTCTGCCACAAAACCTTTTCTGTTCCTCTCTCCTTACCCTCTTATGAGCGACTTCAGTTCTTTTTGACCTTCAGTGCCACTTTTATCTGCTGCTCAGCTCTGTGATTGCTTTACCTCTTACAGTATCCAGGCTTAAGTAATACAAAGTCTGGTGTCTATGGTCAAAAAAGCAATGTTTGCGTGGGCAAAAATCCTTGCACAGATGTGAGGGCTTTCTCCACTGATATCTGAGAAGATGAAATGGGATGAAAAGAGACGATTCAGTGAAGCTAGCTGTGGAGAGTGAGACATCTAAACTGCAGAACCTGCTAGCATTTTTCTCAGCTGGTGAGTGTTTAAAATGAAAAAAGAGAATGATTTTCTGTAGGATCATGCCGCTGCCCATTTCTGTCGGGTCTTTTCAAGCTGCCCGGTGGCTTGAGTGCGGCTTTTTCTGCACTCGGCTCTTTTACTTTAGACCTTTGCAGCTCCAGGGCATGCAAATTCCGGTCTCCTTAGTAACGGCTCGAACAAGCTCGCCCTCATCCAAGGCAACTTAACAAGTTGTTAATGGGGCAGTTCCCGACGGCAAAGAAGCAGGGAGGGCTTTCTGTAGCTGTTATTCCAAATTTATTAAATTTGAAGGTGAGTCACAAAAAGCCGAGATCTGAGGGTGTGCAGGGGTTTAAAAGGGGCGAGAGAAAGGGGCAGTCTAAGGGGAGAAACAGGGGAATAAACCAATAGAAAAACAAAACATGAATGGGGAACATCCAATGGGGAAACAAAGGGATGGAATACATTAATATAACCAATCAACAGAACACGATAACAGAACTTTTGAGCAACTGATGAATATTAAAATAACTGTGAAGGGGACGGGGGAGGAGATGGAACTTGACTGACACTTGTGAACGGCGGGAAAGTATCAATGCCTGTCTCCCCCATCCCCCTCAGATTCACTGCTCTGAGGGGAACAGTTTAACCATCCTGCTTCTTCATTAACACCCCTGCAGAAGGAAGGGGTTGCAGATTGTCCATTGTTTCCTGTGACCACAGCCACTGACTGGGTCACTGCCACAGGATCAAACCATCAGAATTGAAGCATGTAAGTGAATCTGTATAAAAATCATAGAATATGTATGTTAATATAATTTGCTCCTGTCACAGTTTTGTTTTTTTCTTTTATAATGAAATGAAAATAGTATAGAATACCTTGCCTTCTGTACCATAAAATTCAGCACTGTCTAATTTCACAGGTGCTTTTTGACCATTAAATACAATACAATTTATGAGGATTTTCAAGAGGATTTTTTTTCTCCAGCTGTGATTTCTCAGCCTGTATAGACTAATTAGTCTCTGGAAGTGTTCAGGAGTCTAGCTGGAAGATCAAGACAACCAATATTTTTATTTACACTGCCTGGCACCCCAAAACTAGTCCCTCAAGACAGGCTTTCCTTCAGTTATGATGTGAACTCCTCCATATTCATATAATATATTGAGGCTTTATTTTCATCATTTTATCTGTTACTTGGTGTGGTTAACGTGTTTATAACTGTATCAGTGCCCACGTCTTGGCTCTTCAGAGTAACCTATCCTTTCAATTTGCTTTCTTGACATTGTAGAAGACCTTCCCATTTGATTCACTGGCCTGTTTAGGCCACTGTTATTCACTGTTCTATATTTAATAGAAATATTATTTCTATTAATTCTAATAGAAATAATTCACTGGCCTGTTTAGGACCCAGACACAAAATTTATCATGGTGTTTTGGTTCAAAACAGGTGCTGGTTTTCAGCCTGTGCTACCTCTGCAGCTCAGCACACACATCCACATCCTGTTAATTTATACTGTTTACACATTTGTACTCCATACTGCTAATTTATGAATTGATTAAGGACATAGGTGAAGTACAAATGCTGTCAAAACCTTTTCATTTATGCTCCCTTGTTTGGCACCACCTGTTCTTTTGGTGTATTTAGTATTTTGGAAAGTATCAGATAAGTAGTTTAGAGTCTTCCAGATGCTCCGACACCCTCCTGACAATGTGTTTCCCAGATCTTGTTGCAGTGTTTGCTTACTGAATGGCTTGTTTATAGGGAAGAGCTTTGGAAGCAAGGCAAATGGAGATCTGGATTTTCTCAGCTGAGACTCCAGCTCAGGCTTAAGTGAATTCTGATAGAAATAATTATTACCATCATCTCCAAGTGTTAAATAGTGGTCTGAGAGAGTGATCTGTCTTCAAGCAAACCATTGACTCCACCTCCCAACACCGATAATTCTTACAACAATTTAGGAAAAATCTCGGTTTTATAGTTTGAAGTGACAAATAGGTCAGGAAACAGAATCCTGTGAAGGTTGTGTGACACAATATATTGATCCAGCCTCAGAGGAATTTGTACTGGCCAGAAAGCAACAGTCAATTTGTCTGGGAAAAGAAGAAAATTTACTAGGACTGGGAGAATACACAAAATGGTGAAAAGAAACCCTGGACTTCTGGAGCATATTTGATACCAACTATTCATTCAGAGTTTTCTTTAAAATTTCAGAGCAACTATAAGGTTACTCCTCAATTCCAGTTTGGATAGCTTTTATCCCTGGTGGACAGTACCGCTTAGAAACCATAATGTGTAGTGAAAGAGCATTTTTGATGAGAACCTCCTCTTTGCCCCAGTTCCTAGTAGCACTCTGGACACCTAAGATTTTATATAAACCAGGTGAGATTTAATCAGCTCCTTGCAGATGTAACTGTCATGGTTTGCTGTTTTTAAATCCCATTAATTTGTAGTATGAAGCTTTCCCAAACGACAACATTTAAGCTTG
The DNA here is from genome assembly GCA_013397795.1 of Orthonyx spaldingii. Taxonomy (NCBI): domain Eukaryota; kingdom Metazoa; phylum Chordata; class Aves; order Passeriformes; family Orthonychidae; genus Orthonyx; species Orthonyx spaldingii. The sequence continues at coordinate 595,716 of VZTJ01002639.1, read as the reverse complement.
TTTTGCCATAAAGCATATGACCAGTGCACAGGAGTAAATTCCATGTAGACTTTACCTACAATGTTTAGACTTGTGGGTTATAGGAAACTTCTTTGTAACAAGTCTTTCTGTTTTCAAGATGTTGGTACTTCATTTGCTTCAGTTAAAAAGAGAATATTTGGCTGTAGCTTCAATTTATTAGGTATCAGATTCAATTTATTAGGTATTATTTATTTCACATCTGACTTCATTGGGGAGCTGTTAAAACATCTGAAATAACATTTAGGAGAAACATTATTTATGAAATTTAGCTATTGTATGCAAAAACAAGTTTTATAATTTGAAGAAAGAACCTGCATGCATTTTCTTAGGGACACAAACACAGGTTTGGATAAAGGCATTGCTTGAAGACTGAACTTTAAAATCCTGTCCTTACATACATTTCTCCATGTCATGTTTAGAAATCCAAAAGCTCTGTTTTCATGGATCCTGTGTTGTGGTAACTGTTGTTAAAAATGACTTTTGAGTAACAACTGTTGTATGTCTAATTTTATGAAGTTCATGTTCTCACAGCTGGCAAAGAAAGTTACTAGACTAGACTTTTACAGCTAAAAATCAGCTCCAGCTCTATCTGAGGTTTGTGTGGAGCGAATAAAGTCATATATTCATTAAATTTCCCTTACATTGTAAGTGGAATTATAGGGATTGACTGCCATGGTCACTGAAAGCAACTAAAGAGAATATTTGTGGGAAGGAAATTTTAAGCTCATAGTGATGACTACTTGGTCTGGACAACTGATTCAATTCTGCTCATCTGAAAAAATGGATTATGGGACCTATATGTTAGTGCAATGAGAGTGGTTATGAAAAACTGAATGCTACAGTAGACATAAAGCAGAATTTTGTGCTGAGGGTCACTGGAAGTGCCTCGTGCTTAGGTGAAATATCTCTTTTTCTCCTTGCGCATGTGATGTGTTGCTTTTGCTTTGTTTGAATCAAAGTATAAGGCTGAAACGAGTGCTTATGAAGGGGCTGACTGGAAAACTGTTACCATGGTTATGCATCCCACGCTCACTGAAGTCACACTCTGTAGTCACTACGTCTGATTCTTGGCATAAACTTTCTTAGGAGACTAGACCCAAAACCTCTACATTTGTGTGCAGAAGGTCAGTACATCACAAGTTATTTTATAGATGATGACAGCATATATTGCAAGATCTTTATTTTCAGTCTGAGTGCTGGTTGATAAAGAATGCCATGAGATTCCACCCTACTGTAATATATGTCATGTTATAACAACTAGAGGCTCCCAGTAAAGAATGTGATTTTCCTGTACTGAGTGCTGTCACAAAATACAACTCAAGATCCCTGCCAGAGGTATTTTACAAACTGAACTTCCAACTTGGAGCTCTGTATTTTGTTCAAACATACTCCCTGCTACTGAAGTGTCTGTATCCTTTCATAAATTCTGCTTTCAGAATTAGAGGAAGCCTAACTGATACCTAAGCTTCAAGTTTTTCTCTCACTGGCTTTCAAGAACCCACAGTTCTGGAAAATATATTGTAAATTCAGTCACTGCTTGCACTGTACTGTTCCAGCCCACAATGCTTCCTGTAACTTCCAAGCAGCAAATGGATTTTGTTTTCCAGAAGTACAGGCAAATTAATTTTAAGTACCTATGGGAAATTAAAATAGCATTTCTGCAAAACTTGTATTTGCAAAGTTATTTGAACGTTTGAAATTATTTGGTCTACTGAGAAAGATTCAGACCAACTGTTCAATTATACGACAGTGGGGTTTGTTCTGTGTGAGAACCTTTCAGGGATGCTTTGTATGAGCTGTTTGCAGAACCTCACTGCTTCAGGGACTGCACCAGCACAATAAAGGCTTTGCTTGGTCATATGTTTACAGGAACACCACCTATACTGTGAAAGAGCAGAGATTTTTTTTTTCCCGGGACTACAATCCTCTACTGCAACTGGCAAATCTCGTGGAGCTCTTGGGCTCTAGGTACATGGAGATAAAATGCCTGTGTGTAAGCAAATGCTGCACTTTACTGTCCCATGCTGTAAATAGGTATGGCAACCTCTCCCTGGGGTTACAGATAAAATTAGGCTGATAGGTGGTGTTCTCTTATATCAAGAACCTGGTAGCAAGTGGCAACTACTAGAGGAGTGTGTGCTTAGCATGGAGACAAAATTTTGAGGGATCCTTTAAAAGGAACACACCTTTTGAAATACTTGAGTGCTTTCAGAGTAGTGTCTTTTATTACTATTTGACAAAAAGGAATGCAAATGGAGAACTCTGTGGCTTTGCTTTTGCAATAGTTAAAAGTTTGAAGGGCTCTACTTTGCTCTTTAGCAAATACCCCAGTGGTATGACTTACCACAATAAATGTATCCATCCATCTGTCCACATGCTATATATAGTCTTTATAAACTTGCAGCTACATAGTTATGTCGTAAAAACAGGACAGATTTTTCCCTTGTGTATTTGTTCTGGCCATGAATCTCAAAGTCATTCCTTTCAAACCAGGACGATGTTGCTTGAGGCAGGCAGAGAGAGTTTTCCTGTAGTGAAAGTTGTTGCTTTGCCTGAAGGATCAGTGTAATCCCCTCTAAGTGTATGTTGGCTGTCATGACACTCTAAGCTGGGAGGCAGAGGGTCTAACAACATATTTGCCCCAGTTTCCCCCCCATGCACACTGAGAAAAATCAAACATTTAGCCTGCTTTGCTGTGTTGCAGGTGAACACCAACACCCTTTCAGTCCCTCACACTATGAGTGCATAACTTCAGCAAAGAGTAGATGACAGTTTGTAACTAAAATCTAAATATTCAGATTCAGACCACTCTGGTGGGAGAAGTATAAGGCTTTCATTGGTTTGTCCATCTGTTTTCCTGTCAGACTTGCCTTCAGCAGGCTGTTTTCACTAGTTTTAACATATTTGCTGTTGATAACATCACTGGCACTTCCAGTCCTGTCCTAAGAGACTTTTAAAACTGCTCAGCAATCCAAAAGCTGAGTGCAAATCCTCTTTCAGTCCCTTGTCCCTCTTAACCATGTAGTTCTAGGGAGATTTCAGCCTCACCCCCAGCCTCATATGGGGTGAGCTGGAAATGAAGGATAAAACTTCATTCTCTTTACAACATGTTAGAAGAATGGTGTACAGTCCTCATTCAGCCAGCTGTCTTAATGTCCAAGCTAGCAGTCAAGTTCTGTGAAGAAATGTTTTGCCTTTCTTTGTGCTTTACAAATTTGAGTAGAAATGGAGCCCACATGTTACCTAGGTTGTCAGTTTCTCATGCATCAGAGAAGTCTGACCTCACTCCTGTTGAAACTGCCAGGAAACTTTCCATTAATATCTCCATCAGCTAAATCAGAAACTGTTTTTACCAGGTACTTTGATACTTAAAATATTGATGAATCTGAAGGGTGTTTTGAGACTTGGCATGACAGAAGAGAAAAAACACAATGGTAACAGAAAAATCTGTGCCCTGAACCATCCTGGAACAATTGGTAAGTAATGAACAGTAATGGAAGCTTGAAAAGGCTCCTGTTGGCAAAAGGAGAACTCCAAATGTTTTACAATGCACCAGTAATGAAGAGCTGGTTTACAGATCACAACATTTTCAGATTTATAAAAGGTGGGATTCTTGGCATAATGTGGCGATGAAGTTGTTATTTCTTTCAGCGTGTTTCCAATGGGATTGATTCTACAGCAGGATCAGTGGAATTCATACCTTTATAATTCCACAGCATTTCTCAAAATTAAATATTTTCAGGGGTCTGAATGAGTGAGTTTAGTCTCAAGGCTGAACTATTCTTCTAAAACAGAGATCTCATCTGAGGGATCAACCCTGATGCACACAAAACATGTAACTGGACTCTGGGTAGGGAAATAATTTTTAATACTCTTTGCTAAGACTCAAAGTTCAATAGTAGCTACCAGGAATCCACTACTCCCTTCTCTTTAAAAAAATATCAGCTCCCATACAACATATATAGGATAATATCATCAGAGGTGGTGTTTTGGTGATCATGACTTTATACCTGTGGTTATTCTGTAACACACTAAACACCCTCACTAGTAAAGATGGTATTTCTGGTATCTCCCAGTTGATATATATGGCAGCATCTCCAATAGCAATGCAGGAGACAACACTCCAAGTCTATTTTAAACTACTTTTTTTAGGCTTTGTTGTTTATTCGAGAACATATATGCTCTTTCTGCACCTCGGTTATAAAAAGTGTGGATTGCAGAAATATTTCAGAGATATGCTTAGAAAAATGGTATTAGTTCATCTGATATGAGCTGATGTGTGATACTTCAGTGAAAAGACAGCAGTAAAATTTCCCTTTCAGTAAAGGACACCCGTGCTGGACAATGAATCTCACTCAATTGAGCAGTTTGTTACTTTCACACATCCAATTTCAAAGCCTTTACATCTGCTCCTAGCAAGTTTCAAATGAAGCCTACTGAGTTATTGTAGGAGGTTTTTTTGATGGAAAGTGGTTTCCAGGCTCTTTTTCCGTGTTTCCAATGTAGGTATTTTTCCTGTCAGATACAGATGTATTTGATGACCATCTAATTACGAAACATTGTTGATACAGGTAAGTTGAAAGAGGTGTGAGACTGATAGATATAGAGTAACGCTACTGATAACTTGCTCAAATATTGTGTTTGTTTTACTTGGCCTTTGCTCGGTTTTGTGTTTGAGCATTACAAAAGACTGAGCACGTGTGAGCAAACAAACGTCTTTCTGTGATCTGTACTGGGAAGAACCACTGTTTGTAAATGTTTGCATTCTGGTTTGCTGACATTGGAATATATTCTGATGCTCTAGGTCACACCTTTCCCTTGCTCCTGGAGGCAGGCACTTAGTCCAGATGAGGCTGAGATTGTTGCACAAACTTCAACAGCTGGAGACTTGACAGTTATCAAATCTTGTGAAATTTCACAATAACTTGCAGGAACAGTGATTAACAGTTATTCCTTTCTTTTATTAGGAATATTTTGTGAGAACTTTGAGCTATGAAGTTGTGCAATTTTTGAAAGTCACTGTGGATTATGATTAACATATTCTAGTTATCCAGGACCAGGAAATTAGCAACATCCTTACTGTGGCCTCACATCCTCACGAGTCACCACATCCACAGTGCCAGAGTGGAACGAATGAAGTCACCTGAACCTTTCACTCTGATGAAAGGCTGTGAAAATGAGTACAAGGCCTCCATACTTTCCTAGAAGCAAAGAAGTCTGAGTGGCTGATTGCCAAGTGTACCATGCCAAGAGTTGTTGGGATCTCCGATGCATTCCAGTGGGAATATTAACAGGTCTGAGTAAAGTCTTCCAAGCTTCCAAGAGTGCTGTGAATATCTACTGTTTAATGTATGTACACTTTGTGGTCCCCAGCTATCCGGAAACTCTCAAAACTCTGCAAATACCTTCTGAAACGCTCACACTCAGACAGCTCTCCAAACATTCCTTCTCCTCTCTTTGAGCATATGTGGTCTCAGAATCCTGAAACCATCTGCAAGTATCAGCTATAGGCTTCCAATCATCACCTTGTAATAGGATTAGCACCCCATCAAGCCCACAGATGCTGGGCATCTGCTGAAATAGCTGTAATACTTTGAAATAGAAAATATCATTAAAGGGGTGTGTGGAGCCTGAACCAAAGCTCCCTAAAGTCAGTGAATTCTGCTATTCCACATGTCTCAGTGGGATTGGGGTTAACCTGTGGTCAGTAATGACTTTGGATCCTTTGACTTTTTATCCCATCTGAATATACTCTGAAGCAGCTTTTAAAGACCAACTGAGATGTGTTTTGTCCCTTTATGCTGTGTGAAAAGACTGAAGTAATATAAAGTGGCTACCAAAAGTCTGCTCCTGGACAGGACAAAGACAGTCTGACTGTCTCCAGACAGAACTGACAGACAGTCAACCTCTGGAAGAGCCTGAATTCATGTCCTTAGGAAGGCAAGACAGGAGTGTCTCAGTGCAGGCTGACTCCAGCAGCATTGTAGCCTGCAACAGGGTAGAGTTGAGAAAAGTTCTAACTTAGGTTTTGGGCTGTCTAAATTACGCTGCAGACAGAAATCCAACGAGCTGGAGTTGGGATGTTTGAAAGCTTCCTTTGGTCTCTGTCCTGGGTGCTGTACTCCACCTCCCAGGAGGGCAATGAGGAAATACACTCCTCAGTTTCTTGGCACCTCTTAAGCTCGAATTTGCTCTGTAATTTTATCAGAGTGACAAAAGACTTCACTTCTAACCTTAAAAATGAAGTTACAATTGAAGATATGCCCTTTATTACTTCGGGTGATCTACCGAAGCTGTATCTATAATAAGTTACTTGTAGATTCTTTGTCTCAATTTGAAAAATTTATAACTTTTTTTATAAATTTATAACTTTTCTAGTGCTTTTTGCCTTTATTCCATGTTCCTTTTGGACATCCCATTAAGAAGTGCAGCCTATGTTGAACAATCAGTCCTTCTAGCAAACTATAAACTGTTAGGAAAACATCTGAACTAGTGCCATTTTTGACCTTTGCTGGGTCTGAAAAACACCGAATAAGTATAGAGATGTTGTGGGCTTGTTTGCTTGCAGGCTTTTTTTCCTACTGGAGTTTCTACTGGAAAAAAGATATGAATCACCATCTAAATTTCTGCAAGAAACAGCAGGAATCTGTTCTGTTGTTTTGTTTTTTTTTTCTTTTTTCTCAAATTCATGTTTTCATTTCACCCATTAAGAGAGGGAGTCTAAAGATGCTTGTTTCCAGATCTGAATATCATCTGAGAACGCTTGAATCGCTATCTTTTTTGTGGACCCCTCAAGCATTTAAAGTAAGATTGAGAGCAGTAAAAGGCTGGAACTGAAAGTCACATTAGAAATTCTTCAAATGGGATGGTATGTGTTAGCTGACAGTAAAGGAATTTTAAGAGGCAAGCACCAGCTGCTACACTAATGGAAGAAAGATGGAGCACATTTGACCTGGCAATTGTTTGGGGACTTTATTGTAGTAGAACAAAAGGAGAGCCTGAAAACACATGAAAACTCTTATGATTGGGAGAGGGGAAGGCAGAGGGTGGAGAGAAAGGGAAAAGAAAGCAGGAAAATACACGTGCCTTCAATTCTGGTTTGAAAACTGGCCTGGTCCCAAATGAAAATGAAGACAGAAATTGTTTTGTCTTTTCTCTTAGACTGCAAAACTTACAAAAGGAAACTCAACTCAGAATATTCATATTGGGCCTAATTTGTTCATTCAGCTGTGTTTTCCTGGAACAGTTGAAGTTGGTAAATACAGCTTGAGTGGTCACCTTCCCTTGAGTTTTTATGCCAAGGTGGACATCTTTAAATAGTAGCTGTAGGTTGCCCACAGGCTAAATTTTATCTTTTTCCACCTCCACCTCGTATGCCCATACCAGCTTTTTGGCTGGCACTCTTTCTTTGGGGTCAAACTGGGCAGTTGTGAGCCCCCAGCACAGAAAAGTGATGGAGATGCCAGAAAAGACAAGACTCACATCCTTAGGGAGACTCTCTCCCACCTGAGTTGTTGTAGCAAATATCATTGAACCACGGGTGTCAGAATTCAAGATTGGGACTCTCCCTGAATGACAGAGAGATCTTTTGCAAAACTTGGATCAGATTCCTGGCATAAGTTGGCAATTGTTTGAATCTGAGATTTTTTTAAGGTCTGTTTTTCTCTGTGGTAGGAATGAAGAAAAGGGATTTGAACCAAGTGAGAAGGAACTGAGTGTTCGCTCTCAAAATGTTCTGAAACAGAATATTTTGTATCTGCTTGAAACTGCCTTAATTTTGCATTATTTGAAAAAAAAAAAAAATTTCATTATCCGCTTTGGCAGTGAAAATTAGCTACCTTTGCAGAATGTCTGCTGCACTGGTTTTGTCAGCCAGGAAGTGCACAGTCTTGTAACTGGTAAATAAATAGTTCCTGTGCTCACTTCATGTTTAGGCCAGTCACTTGTTATTGTTATTACTGGCAATTAATTTAATAATCTGGCAGCTTGAACAAATATAAAGCTATACATCCAAAATGAAAAAAAACCCAAAACAACAACAACAAAAAACAACAAAAAAAAAAACCCAAAAAAACCCAAACAAACAAAAAAAACCAAAACAAAAAAAATCCAGTACAAATACTAGAATAAGAAAAAATTTTAATGAAAAGTCACTTTGCAATTAAAAAGTTGAAAAATGCTTAGAAATAGTGACATTTGAATAGTTTAGGTAGAAAATATTTGAGTGAAGTATCTCCACTGAGCTCTGATAGCCATAATTTTTGGAGATATTCAAAGGTAATGGTGTCATGTGTAGAATACTGACTTGATGGATGATGAAGTCATCTTCTCAATTTCAACTGATTTTAAATCAAACCCCTGTGTGTCTGTGGATGTTTCCTAAAGTTCTTTTGTACATCTTATGTGGCAAAATGAACCATTTCAAGAGTGACTGACACCGAGTTAAGAGAAATAGTTGTAGAAATATGAGAAGCTGTGAAAGTCCTGCTGTTGTCTTAAGGAACTTACACAGAATAGCAATTCTCATGCTGGGTAAGATGGCAATTATTTCTCTGCAATGAAGAAAAAAAATGCAGGGTAAGTGAATACAGGAGATCAATAAAAGGATGCCATTAGCATCATTTAGGGATAGCTTTGTTTCAGAAAGAAGGAGTGGGTTTTAAAACTTATTAGGAATAGAAAAGCCACTTGTTTGTTATTTCAGTGATTTATTTATAAGGCAGACCAAATGTGTCTGGTAAACTGAAAGAATCTGTTTAACATGAAGTGATCACTGGAGTAATGTGAACCTTTGCTTTATTTATTTCTGTGGTGCAGCTCTTTTGTAACTCTTGACTTTTCCCTGACAGTAACACATTATGAGGGGTGTACAGGCTACTAATTATATTGTGCAAATACACAAGCAACCCAAAACTTCACAGTGTTTCAAAGGAGCTGCAGTTTATGCTCTTCTTTTGGTGTTTGTAGTTGTAATGATTATGTTGTTCTTTCATTCCAGGAGGAGCTGATTCCAAGCTCAAGGAAGCTGTTGAGGGAAATAGTGGTGGGTTCTGATGTCATTTCAAAATATAAGTATTAAGGAGAAATGGTCGTGTTAGATTCAGTCAAGTTTCTAAGGTTACAACAGCTTATAATAGGTGAGTTTGACCTCTGTGAATGCAAGAGATGAAACTGTCAAATTATTCAGCTGTTTGTTTGGATGAAATGGTGCAAAAAGCTGAAAAATATCCTAATAGACAAGGAATTGGTTGAGGCTAGAAAGACAAGGGTAGCCACTGAAGTGTGAAGACTGGGCTGAGGTTCTGAAATAAAAGAAGAAATCCCACTTAATGAGGCCTGAAAAAAGATGAACTGAGGAAGAGAAGAAAAATTCGTCTGTGCCTGCTGAGTCAGGTTCCCACTAGAAAGCCAAGACACATTATTTGTGATTTCAGTGTGAAATGGAAGAAACATACAGTATCAGCAAACAACAGAACTGGAGGATGAGCGTGCTCATTGAGTATTTAAAAATTGAGTTTCCACACAGTCATAACTGGATATGCAGCTGGATGACAGGGACTGAGGCAGTAACAATGTAAAGCTGTTTCTGACCCTCGTCCTCACTCCGGTAGGGTGGTAGCAGATGCCTGGGGATCACACACCAGTGCTCAGCTGTCCTGCTCCATAGGAGCAGCCAATTTGCTGCTGAAGAGGGTTTAAACCAGGCAGGTTGCCACCTCTCCATACAACACCTGTGGATTCCCCAGGGTTAGGGAGTCTTCATCACCCTCTGAGACTGAGACCAGGAGCAGATGACAAGACTGGGGAGAGAAGAAAAAAGTGTTTATTGGCAAACACACAAGTGTGTGTGTGTGTGTGATGTGCAGCAGGAGTTAACTCATCATATGGAAGTAAGTTTGTCCCATTTTCTTCAACTATTTTGATCTATCACTCATCCTCTGACTGATAATTTTGAGCAGGCCAGTTGGACTGTTGCTTCTTTTGCCTGTCTTTTTTTCTCTCACCAGTCTATCCTCTTTGTAGACTTGTATTTTTGCCTTTTCTGTTACTACCACCTATGCCTTGCACTGAAATGGTTTTCCCATTTGTTTCTGTCCATGAGGGAGAGTGAGAGGGAAGAATATGTCACAGATACTTTACGAATAATGGAGTGTTCCTGAACTAAAATAATCAAGGGCTGACACATTGACCTTTTCCACAGCTCTGTCTGGCAATAACAGCTATCAGCTGCTTTGAAGGGCATTCCAGTGAGACTAATGAAATGGCAGCCCCACTGCAACCAGCTACTCTGCCTTTTTTTTGATGCCAGTGATTATCTGCCTTAGTGTGACTCCCTTTTCTGTGCCACAGCCAGTTCCCGTTGATGGAGAAATATCTTCTTTCTCTTGTCCCCACTGTTCAAGCCGTTTGTTGCATCGGAGGCATTAATCTCCCATGAAGTTTGGTAAATGTTTTGTGAGTCTCTGAGGAAATGCTCTCCCCCCGTGTGTGTACCCTGGCTGAGGTCCCCCGTGAGAACTCCAGCCAGTGAGTGAGACGTGAACTCCTTTTCCTGAAGCCTGGTTGGACATCATTAATCAAGCTGTTCAAATAGCTTGTTTTGTTATAAAATCAGCTTCAGCTAATGTGTGTGTAATTTCCTGCTGCCTCCCTAGGCTCTTTCAAACAGTGACATGATCTAGGACCTTTTCTGGTTGCCCAGGCTGCTGAGGGATCTCACGTGTTATAAAAGCCACGGCTGAGGGAGCAGGGCCTTGTTCCTCAAGCCTGTGTGAGGGGCAGGCTGCAGGATGGTCATGCTTTTCCAAAGGAAACAAAGTCTCTTGATTCCTGTGGGGACTCAGGGTACGCTGCTCCTACAGGAACCAGCACTTTGTGAGGAGAAAACACTCCCTCAGTGTGTCACTTCTCATCTGCCTCCGATGGCTCAGTGGAAAATTAGCACCGACTTCTCTGAAGTAACTAATGGGCTTACATTAGGATTATTGACGTCAGAATCTGTTTTCTGAGGGAAAGGACAAGAAATAATTAAATCATGACAGAAAATTATGCACCTTTCCTACCTCTTTGAAATTAATCTTGGCAGGGGAAGAAACCTAGGGTGGCAACAGTTTTACCACTAACCTGGAGACAGAAGGAGACCATGCAGGGAGGACTCTCCTCAGTTACAGCTTTAACCCACGGGATGTCTGACTTTATGTGGTGGGTCAGCCCATCTTTAATACTATATATTCTCTGAGTGAGTCAATGGCAGGGCTTCCCTGCAAGAGGAAGCCAAGTATATTCCATTTCTGATATGTTCTCTTTCCACACTGAAGATTTAATTAATTAGGCAAAACAAAATTGTATTCTTGGGAGAAGCAAAAGTCCATGCAGTAGTATTCTGTGCTTAGATAAGAAAGTGAGAAGATAACATTCACACCTGATTAGGAAAACAGAGGCATAAACCTCAGCCTTCAGTATCCTCTAGAACCTCTGTTCCTGTGTGACAGCAAAGTAATCACAAGAACTTCAAATCTAACTCTTTATTTGCTTTAATTTTCTTGGTCCTCAAAGAAAAAGTTTGTTATTCAGCTGTACGGAATGTTTCATTTGACACAAACCAGATTTCTCTCTCTCTTTCTCTCTCTCCCCCAACCCTCCCCCACCCGACCTCTAAAGATACTTTAACTATTTTCTACAGTTTCATCCTGACTATGTTTTTCAAAAATGCATTTCTGATTCAAATGCTGGACAAAAAAGGATTTGTGCCACCCTGCTTGACATATTCAAAAATATCACTTTGGATTAAACTGGTAGTTTAATAGCTTTTTTTGGGTTTTTTTAGTCAAAGGATTGATTTTGTAGCTTTTGGATGGTCTCTCTACATTTTATTATGCAGTACAATGAGTTGTAATGCATTTTATTTAGTTCATTATTAGTCCCCTTCCACTTATGATCGTCTTAGTCTCAGTGCTGCAATTAGCATTAGTCCTAACCTAATGCACTGCCTTTGTGCCAATATTGACCAAATCAATCTGTCAAATGAGCTGTGAGATCATCTTTGTAAAATAAAAAACCCAACTTAAAAGTGGGTTTGGTTTACAAGAGATCCTACTATTTACTTGGGTTTTTTAATCCTATTTTTTTGTGATAAAAGACTTATGTGTGGCAAAGACGTGATACTGCTAGACAAGTAGGGTGGGTGCTCTTCAAAACCTTCCACTTTTTTTTGGTAAGATGAAGTTTGATGTTTTGCGAGAGATGTAGAATTAAAGGAGCTTCTTGTTCTGTAGGCAAAGAACTGTCTCTGACTAACAGTCAAGGAGGCAGTCTTAAATTTCATCTTATTGCAGTGTTCACTTTATGTGTGAAGCTCCTGCTTCTTGGATAAGTCAGTTAAAAATATAAAGATGGTTTTATACGGAAGTTTTAAAATTTCCTCTTAATCTTTCATATTCTTCAAAAATCCTTTTTATCAGTACTGCCTGCAGTGGGACAGGTTAGGTGGCACCAGTGGGGACTGGAGCTGGGTGTGGTGGGCTAAGAAGCCCTCAAAGGGGAGCCCAGCCTCCGGTCAGACCTTCACACAAAGACTGAGAGCAGAGACGTGCAAGGAGGAATTCAGAGAAGGGGCGCAAAGCTGTAAATCCTTCCCACACCCACAGTGGTGTGACACTTGTGCTTCCTCACTGAGTGTGATGTAACTTCTCTAGAACTGCTGGGAACAATCCCCACACCCACTCACTGATAGGGAGCCTTTTCTTTGTTCTGGAGGTCTCTTTCTCTGTACTTAAACACTTGTCCACTCCAAAAATGCAGGCTAGTCTGTATGGAAATGGTACTACTGTATGCATCAAGAGGCTTTGTTTACTAAACCAAGTAGTTGTGAAACATTATTTATCATAATTATGCACCAGCTGGCCATTTAAAAAGCAAAAACCTTGGTAGTATGAGTCTGGTGCCTGACGTTGTTCAGTTTAAACCTTTATTAATAATGTTCTCATGGCTTTTTCTTTTAATTCCCATAATGGCTGGATACTGAGCTGCACATCAAAGGAATTTTGGTTTTAAGAGCAATAGTGAGTGCTGCACATTGCATTCACTGCCCTTTGATCACCATCCGCAGCACAAATAAATCTCATTAATCAATATTTTCTCTATTTCATCCCTGCCTTTCTGTCAGTGCCAGAGATCTGTTTCTGATTTGCTTTGCTTTGTTTTAAATGAGAGGAAGATTTCTACGGCTATCTTCTGTCTAAAAGGTAAATTTCTCATTACTTTAGGAATGAAACTGTATCTGTTGTAACTGGGACTTGATCAGAGCCTCTTCATCTCGAACGTCAAAGCAGGAGTATTGAAGCAATTAGAACAGCCGTGAGTCTGTGAGCAATCCATTGGCCAGGATTCATTCACAGAAAATATTTGGTGTACCCTTGCCAAATGAAGACAAATTAATAAAAGCCACAGTCTGTTCACAGACAATTCTCGAGAAAAGTGATAAATTTCCTGAAAAATCTGTGACTTGCCCATTCACTTCCAGTTGTGACCAGAAATTACTGTGAGTAACTGGTGTACTTTCCACAGAAGGCTGAGACATGATTCTCTTTCATTTCCTCCCAAGCAGCTTTGTAGTTTTGCTCTGTGTTTGCAGCTTTGCCTCTCTGCATTATGTGCACTCTTGGGTTTTTTGTGTTGTGGGGTTTTTACCCTCTGTTTCCCCCACGTATGTTTTCTATTTGTCTTCAGTTTGCTGGTGCCAAACATTTTGGTGCATCTGCTGCCACCAATGAATGGCTGTGCCGGGAAAACCCAACTCCTTGGGGGCGGAAAGGGAGAGAAAGGATGATTATTTTTCCATTCTGTTGAACAAAGCTGGCTTCTGTAGCCATATTTAACACTCCAGTATTACTGGAATTAATTTGATGCATCTGTTCCTGAATTACCTCCCATAGTTTTAGTCCTTTCTAGACTTCCAAACCAGTGTTGATTTAGGCCTGTTTGTTCCAATCCATATTGCATTCCCATAAGCTCTCTGCTATTTTAAAGCAGTTTAATTTGCTTTTTAAATCCTGCAATATTAGAGTTACAGTAAATTGCAAACTTCATTATATTATTAAACATACATGTCCAGATTCTCTCTAGGGCTGTGTAAACCCTGGCATATATTACCTTGTCCATGTTGTGAATGTTCACGTTCCAGAACCTGATCAGGGACAACTTTATGGGAAATCCACAGCGTGTAAGCACTTTTCAAATAGGGATTCTCCAGATCGCAGCTTGAAGCAATTCCTGTTGACTCAAACAGCATAAAGGTTGAGAGACTAAGTGCCTGTTGGTCATAAACAATACTTTCTCACAATTAAACTTTCCAAGCAGCATGCCAGTGGCAGATAGTTGCTTCATCTTGAGTTTAATGTTTCTTAACTTAGAGCTGTGGGGAGATAAAGACTCGTTTAGTCGATACATATTTGAGCTGATGTTCTTGAACACACATAATTTCATTTGATTGGTGTCACTGTCACTCGTCCTCTGTTAGTTTTCAGGGTTGCATGTCCACTTGGTTCTTGTGCATGGATTTATTCAGCAGCAGAAGGAGCAAGGTGGGAGAAAAGCGTCTTGTAGATAGGGATTGAAGTGACAATGCTGAAACTTCCACTAAAAAGAAAGGCATCCTATTAAGAATCAGTCTTTAAACATAGTGCTGGGGAGATCCAAACTTTCTGCCTCCTTCAGGTTAAACTAATTTATCTTTCTAGTCAGAATCTCTCCTTTCCCCTGCCCCAGGAAACAGAGCCGAAAACACAGCGGGAGACCTAAAACCTTCCCCTAACCTTGGTCCAGCCTGGGACATAAATTTAGACCAGCATTACATTACACTTCCTATGGCCCCGAGAGGCTGATACGGTGGCCAAGAACAGCTGAAACAGAGCAATGCTCTGGCCATGTTCCCTCAACCTCTGTCACACTGGGAACAGGGGCAGGAGAGGCATCGAGCTGCTGGAGAGGTCCCACGCTGCCAGGGAAGCCACTGGCACCAGGAGTGCCCTCCCTGCCTCCCTCCTCCTCCTCCCAGCTGGCACAGAATATTTACACCACCAGGAAGGTCCAGTGTGTGACATGCTCAGGAGCTGCATTTAAATAGGTTGCCCATATCAGGACTGAGAACAGTGGGGAGTCCAGAGGCAAAACATTTATTTTAAGCTGGACAGAGGTAAAAGAATGTAAGTTTGATACCCTTTCCTATCATTTATCTAGCCAGAGTTTTGTGCTCCCCACAGCTATGCTAAAATCCATTTGAGATCCCTCATTTCCTAAATCTGGAGGTAAAAATAGCTACCCAGTCAAAAGCATTTTGCATAGCAAGTGATTAGGTTTTTTTAGGAAAGAAAGCACACAGCTCACTTAAAAAACAAACTGTGAAGAAAACAATTATTGCATTTCACTTCTAAAACCTGATGTTTGGACATCAAATAAAGTACTTACCTGTAATAAACTATTTCATTGTGGTTTTAGATTATTTGTACATAATAAATATGTACAAATATCCCTTCCCTTTTTATGCATGAAAGAACAACAGTTTCAGATAAGCCACTTAAAAGCAGTTGTAAGGAAAGAACCCACAAAGAATCAAGTCACTTAATTTAACACATAAACTCCTTGTCCTTAAAACATTTTCTGAGGTTGAGCCACTTGAGCAAGGGTGAAAGAAGAGGTAGTAGGGGTCTAAATAAGCTGTTCTGCTTCCTGTCTTAACTCATTAAACCCTGAACTAAGTTGGACTTTTTGAAGCATCACACTGATTTTGAATGTAAGGGGTTGTTATGAATAAATGGAATTACTTCATTTTGCTCTTGTGAAGGAGGGATGCTGGTGCTGGTTTTGATTTTGTTGTGTGAAAGTAATAGTGAAAATTTATAGGTGGTGTTCTACCTGGTTTTTTTTCTTCTATTTCCAACCAGTTGCATCAATGAGTGTTTTCCTCAAGCATCATTTATAGTCTACATTGCAGCAACATTGAGAGAGAAATTCTTCTTGGTCCTTTGCTATAGAGCATAATCCAAGGTATGCTTGATCTAGAAATTGGTATCCTGGGGAGAAAAATGCATCCTCAGGGTGATATTCACCTATACTTTTCGTGGATGTAAACCCAGGCAAAACACAACATTTTTTCTTTTGTGTGTCAAGCATTGCAAGGCACCTTCCCTTTGAGGAGACAGTAACCTTTTAACTGTAATAAGGAGGTTTAACCTGAATCAGAAGGCTCAATCCATTTTCTTAGAAACTTCCTTGCATGAGCCAGAAGGGCTGTAAATGCTTCTGTGGGAAGAAAGGAAAAGTCAAGTTCAGCTGGCAGACCCAGATGTTGGCTTTGTTCATTTCAAGTGCTGCTAACCACCTTCAGACCCATGAATACCGGAGATCAGGGTGGGTCTGGGTAAAACAGGAAGAATTAAAGTCAGTTCTGAGAAGGGACTGAGCCAGCTGCAGGACAGGAACAGTTAGGCTGAGATTGTAAACCTAGGTAAATTTTTGTGTATTCTTAGTCTTTAGCAGCAGCTGATTCCTTTTGGCAAAAAGTAGGAAACATGCATTTTGTAAGTTTTTTTCCTTAAGTGCCCAAGGGCTGTAGGAAAATGAGTCCCATTAACTTTCAATGAAATTGTTCAGCTCAGCCCTAAAAATGTTTTGGATATTTTCCCCTCTAAGAGATAGTCCAAAAGAGTTCCATATCATACTGTATGGAAATACTGTTCATATTTTCTTTACGGTTTCTGCAATTTGTGGAAATGACTTGGTGTGAAATTAAGTCCTTCTGTGTCTCTGTCCTTGACCTTGCCAGTTCTTCTTGCCTTTTCTCCCTTGGCCACAGCCTGTTTTATGGCAAAAGCACGGCAGTCATCTTGCAGCTGGGGGAAGCAAAATATAGATTAACTTCAGCCCTGCACTTTCAGAAAAAATTTTATTGGCCTTATGCAGGAGGTAACAATAACCTTCAGCTTCTGCTTCAGCCACCATTTTACCTGGGAGGGTCAGCTCCACACCTCATTTCCCATTTTCTTTGATTGTTACTAGTAGAAGACAAAAACAAAACAGTGAATGCACTGGGACTGCAGGAATGCTTGAGAGTGCCAGGATGTGCAGGAAACTACAGAGGGAAGTGCACTCTCTAATTATGGTTTATAGTTGCTTCTTTCTATGCACGGCTGCGTTACTGAGGGCACTTGTCATGGAGAAGCACTCACTGGTGTGGGTGTAGCTCCGTCCTGGGCGAGGGATGTGGCACCATGTGCTACCTTCCAGCCTGGGATGTCTGTGTTTTGTCCTGGCCCACAAAGCCCTGCTGTCTAACTTGGCTCTGCTTGGCTATTGTTATTTCTGGTTTACCTCTGTGTAAACTAAACCACGGGGATGTTAAGTTCATCCAGGCTGAGCAGCTCATTTGCTTTACATTAGCACAAGTTGTGCACAGAGAGTCCCTGATTCCAGACTCCACAGTAAATACAGCACTGTGTTATCTCTCACAGCTGCTGCCTGATGAGCCAGCATTAAGTGCTGTGGTACCTGCTCTAAATTTTGGGTGATTAAGTAGGTTTGAGTATTCACAAAACTAAATTACAACCTCTGAACTGTGTAGAAGCTTAGCTTAGGAATTGGTCCTTTTCCTTTATGCTCCTTATATAGTCATAGGAGAGATAAGTTTGGGTTTTGCCTGTTTGAAGAAACAAACCGTCAAATCCTACCAAATCAGAGAAGGCTTCTGGCTTACATATCCATATTTAGAGACTTAGCATAGAAAGTGTGAGCAATTAAGGAGGAATTTATCTGTGCTACCTAAACATGTGCCCATTTAGCTAAGCACATTTTGCTGACCAAGTTTGAAACTGGCAGCAGGCGGGTGCCCAAACAAAAGGATGACACAAGGATCACTTAGAACAGGAGCAAGTAGAATTTTGATTTTCCAGGCAGAAAGATGAATGTGTCAACCTCTAACAAGATGAATTGTTTATTTTGTATTTATTTTCAATGACTACTGAAATGAGATGGTTATCTCTAGAATTCCGCCCACTCAAATCTGTGGATTCCTGTAGTTATCTGGTCCCATATTTTATAATTTTTTGAGAGCTGTAAAGAAAGCAGGACTTGTCTGGAAGGAAGCTTGTACTCAAGTTTCAATGTCTTCTACTGAGTTAGATTCATTTTTTGGCTGTGGACAGGATCCCCAACCTATCAACAACACTGACAAACTTAAATTTATTAGAAAAGTACTGACTTTTTATACATACAGTAGATTCTAAAGTGCTTTTTGTATAGTTCAGTTCAAGTGGTTAAAGAGAGAAAGCATGGGAAATGTAAACACTGTTGACATGAGCTGTTTTCTATTAATTAACTTATGCATATCAAACAGAATGCTGTTGCCAGCACTTTACATGCGGTTCCCTTTCCCCAGAAGGTGGTTTGCCAAATACAACACAGGTTACATGGTGGGAAAAATAATCAGGGGAATCGAGTCTTGATCGGAACTTCTGCTGCCATGTACATGCTTGGCACTGGCACACCTGTGAACATGTTTACAGGAGCAAGCAGTTTTACTACATAAACACGAGGGCTGCAGAAACGTCTCACTGAAGCTTTCTAATAGGTGTGTTTGGAAGTTTTGGGTAATAATGCTCAAACAGTTCTACACTGCTTTGTGCCTTCTTGGAGAACTGGCAATCAAAGACTGTGCAGTTGGCTGGGTACTTGCAGCTTTGCTCCTTGGCATCCAGCCCTGGTGTTCTTTTGTCTCGATTCTGCATCGTGGTTATCACACTGCCTCAGCACAGGGAAGGAGCAAAAACATTTTTTAAAAATGCAAAGGAAGAAGTCAAATTAAGATAAACATTTACATAACTGGGGAAAATTACCCAGGAAGGACTGGAAATCTGATGACATTCTGTTTACCTAGCGCAGTATTAAAACAGTTTGTGAAAGATACAAACCAGAGCACTTTGTATAAATCACTGTGAATGTAAGGACCTGTGAAGCGAGACAGTAAACACTAAAATTATCAAGCTGGCTCAGTACAACAGAACTTACTCAAGACAATATTTTGCACAATACTTTTAGTAAGGTCTCTTGAGAAGGGAAAAGAGCAAGGTGGTACAAAGCTTCATGTTAAGAAAAGTTGCCATATACTCTATGTAACATCTACACATTTTGCCCATTCTAACCAAATCTAGGCCTTGCTATTCTATAAATGCAGGTTTTTCTGAGATTATAAAATTTGCATTCCTGCTTCATTTTGTTATCATTAGGTAATCATAAGATGTGTTTGTACTTCTCATGCATTTTAGACAGTAAACCTGTGCAGAAATTTGGGCTTTGCACTGACCAGTTCACACGTCTGCTTGATACAACCCTTTTGTGAGATACCAGACCCCATCTAAGAAATGCATCCTGTTTTATTTAGAAGCAGGGGCTTCATTTGGAAATCTACCACAATATTTGGCTCCTATTTCTGAAGCTTGTCCGAATTTTTCATGCCCTCAAATTAGATTAAATGTGTGCTTTCTCCCAAGACTTCATTGTAATCCTAAACAGGATTTCTCAAGAGTTAGGGGTCAGTAGCAATATTGGAGGAGATGCTGGCAAACTAGGGAAATGGATGTTTCCTCTTTTTGGCTGGGGTAATCTAGCAAATTTCTTGATTACAGCATATGTTGTGTGAAAACAAGAATCAAACCAATCAGATTGGCAAAGCTGGAAAGGGAAGTAGCTAAAGAGGTCTGGGAAAAATTCACAATGGGGGGATTTCAGCAAAAAAAGAAGTTGGGGAATTATTAATGTGCAGATGGATTAGAAATTCTTCTCCTATGAGAAAGGACCACAGCAACCACAAAATTCACATTTTCAAAATGAAACACAAAGATCACTTCCTTAACCAAGGCTTCCCAATAATAACATAAGACAAGCAAATTCATTAAAATAACATAACCACCCTTCTCACCGCCTGGGAAGAGAAAGGAATAGGTTTGTGCTCAACTTAAATTTTGTAATAAATACTGTATAAGAACATAAGCTAGATAACATATGTCATGATAAATGGAGTCTAGTCTACCAGGAGGCATTTATTAATAAAAACTACAGCGACAGCCAAAACAAACAGGCCTCCACAGAGCTCAAGTTTCTGTTTAACGTTCTGTATTTGCGAGGGGTGTCTCGAGCTCTGCACACAGCAGTGAGACAGAGTAGCTGAAGGATAAGTCAGGGGATGGATACAAGCTACTCACGTAGGCCAGCAGGTAGGGAGACACAGGGAAGAGTCTGGCACTAGATAGATGAGAGGGAAGAGGAAAGTCAGGCTGGCGAAGCAAAGGGAACACGGAAACGTGACAACTGTGAAAGGAGTTCTGGGAGGAGGAAGGATGAGTTGTTTGAGTGCTGGAGCTGATTTATTCACTTTCTGTGGGAATGCAAACTAGCTGCAGATCCCAGTCCGCTGTCAGTTCTGAGCATCTGGACAGATTCTGAACTTGCATTCAATCTCTGTGTTCCCTTTTTCTTCTCATAGTTTCTTGCCCTTCTCTTTGTCTCTCTTACGTGTCTCTTCTTGCTCTGGTGACAGCTGTATGCTCCTTGAGAGCTGTGTTTGAGGATTTCTCCATGAGAAATGTTTCTGGACTTTCTCAGTTCAATGTGGAGCTGCTCCTCAGAGCAGTACCTGTGATGGAGGTGGCACAGTACCCAGCCCTATGAGCTGGCAGTAAAACATAAATACACCTTTCTCCACCCTCTCTTTGGCACTGTTCAGAACAGCAGGACAGTGTCAGGGAATTTTGGGTGCTCTAAGCTTGTTCATATCATATTTGATTTTATTCAGTTTTATTTTGTTGCCTTTTTTTTTTTTTTTTTTTAACCTTTGGAAGCAGGTTTTAGTTTCTTAGTTTAGTTTCCCAATTGTTTCCAGGGCCAGTGAAAATATAATCCCTTCATAAGACCTGAAGCTGAGCCCTTCCCAGTAATGTTATGGCAGGTCATTGTTCTGTCAAAAGATTATTAACTTTTGTTGGTGTTAAAATATAAATAAGTAGGAAAGTTGTACGTGTCCCCAGGGCACTTGCTCAGCTATGAAAATACAAAGTACAAGTACATTTCTCATCACAGAAAGGAGAATGGGAATATGTTTGGAACAATAGTAATCCATTTCAGAAATGATGTGATTTATTGTGCATGGCAGTTTCAGATTTTTGAGGCGTGCATAACACAGTTTTCTCCCCATCCCTTTTATCCAAACAGATAAAACTTCTGGTGGAACTAGAACACAATTCACATGATGCATAATGCTAAAGAAGCAGGGAAACAGTAATTCATAACAATTTGCTCTGCTCTTCCCAGAGACAGATTTTACTACCAAAGATTTGGTGTCTACATTAATATTTTTTTTTTTTTTTAGATATGGTTCATCACTTTCCCAGAGGTTAAAAGCCATGCACATACTATGAAGAGCAAGATGAGAATTCTTCTATTTCAGATCAGCTGGTTTTTGGGTGCATGACAAGTACATGTCTCTGCATTTCCTCTTTAGGACACAGAGTATCATAATTTATTTTCCATTTAGACAGTGTTAAGTAGCTGTTATCAATAACATAAATGAAGAGTACCCTAATATAATCCTTCCATAGATATGACATTTGAATAAGTTTCTTCTTAGACGAGAAGGCTTCCCAATTCACAGTATCCAGGGGTTCCCTTTTCACATAAGAAACTCCCCATTTCAATACCCAGAGCTGAGCTTGCTGTTGGAGCCCTGACTTACTGGTGTGTTAAAAATGTTTTGGCGCTTGAAAGTAGAACATATAAAACTGATTGGTGTTGAAGCTTAGTTTGGGGAAAAAAGCCATTTCATATCTGATCTCTTGCTCAGCTTTTGCACTTGGGAGGTCTTTGGATTACTATAAAAATCAGATAAAATTGGCTGCCAAAATCAAGAGTCATAACAATCCATTTAAGAAACTTGCCAGATTTGCTGGAAGATCTAACACTTGATTCTCAGACAACTGCCTTTGCTCTCTCTGTCACTCAGTAACAGAATATTGTGTTCCTGGTTAGGTTTGCTTCTTCCCATACTGAGCAGGGCCGTTTTTGTTGTCCTGTGAGAGAGTTTATGGCTCTTGTTTGGTGCTGTGACTAAGAAAGATCATTCTGACTCTTCTTCACTGTGAAGATGCTGCCACCAAAAATAATAGTCTGAACTTTTGCCTTCCTTTTGTGCTCCTTAGTTTTCTATAGCTCACATCAAATACTCGTTTGTCCCACCACTGCTACTCCCTGGAAGCTTGCTGGCAGAAGGATGGTGCTTATACTTGTCACCTCTTAAGAGATTAATTATTTCCATGTCAAAATCATTACCTTTTGGCCACAGGTGGTGATCTGCCACATCCCCTCTGCTCTGTCTCACTCGGTCCAGCATTGGGCAGTGCAGGCATGATACCACCAGCAGAAGGGTTGTTCTGGGACAATGGGAGCAGCAGATGTTGCCAGGAGCAGGCTGTGACTCACAGCCCATAGGAGTCCTCATGCCATGTTGGATGGGGCCCTGGCATGCTCCACACGGAGACTGGGAATGCCATGGCTGGCCTTGGCAAGATGTGCACAATAATCATCCAGCTGCTTAAGGAGGAAACATGGAGTAAAAAGTATCTGGGACTTCAGGCTCAGTGCAAGCAGGGTGATTTTGTTCCAGGGTCACTGCTTTCCCTCCAGACACCTCATGTACAGCTCGTTGTAGTTGTATCACGACACTCACCCTGGTTCACCCCAGAAGGCTAAATCTCCTTTTTACCACATCACTTCATCATCTAATTGTTGGTTGTGTGCATTATGTGAGGCAGTGCTCTGGCACAGCAGGCAGAACTGAGCCCTGTTGCAAGTCCATTAACTCAGATGGAGCTACCTCCAGAGATGAATGTGTATGGAACTTCAGTGCTACTTTAATCAGAGTATTTCATATTCATGAACCCCTGTATAAAGAGAGCTGTGTAATTACGATCATTCATAATGCTGTAGGATATTCAAGCTAAGATAAGAAAGGTAACACTTTTTTAAGGGCACAAATCGATCTCCTGCTGTGGTTAGGATAGCTTGATCCAGTGCATGTGTTCAGAGGAAGATTTAATACTTGTGCTGCTGTTCTCTGCATACGTGTAACAGGAAGAATAAGGTTTTCTGATAAATAACATATTGATTTTGCTCAATGTTGATGTCTCTAAGCAAGACTAATGTACATTAATGTGCATAAAAACTACAGTGAATCAATGCAGTGCTTGTCTGTACCCCACTCCTGAATACTGGGACAGCACAGGATTTTAGGAGATAAACTGCTGTGCCTTTCCCTTCTGTCATATTCCTTAGAATTTCTCAGCCTGTGAAAATACAGGCATCTTTTTCTGAAGAGGAAAGAAACGCAGTGGGTATGAAGCACATGCACAGTTTCATAGTCCCTCACTGTTTGTCTGACTCATTCAGAGCCTTGGAAACTCCCCTCCACCTAAAATATGACCTGCTGTGGTAAAGCAGAGGGTTTTTTTGTCCCTGCAAGTTTGCAAATGGTACTTATGGAGGAGGTTTAAAAATGTGTTTTCAACACATCACACAATTAATAACCAGCTCTATACTCCCTTCTGGCTCAAGTTACAAGGGAAGGAAGCATTCAGCAAGGCTCTCCTTGCTTTCCACAAATCTCACAGCAATGTGCCATGAATTTGTCCAGGAGAGAGGCCCAAGAGCTGATTCAGGAAGGCATGAGAAGCAGTTTGTCATTGCAGACTGAGCCCACTGCTTTTGGAGAGAATTTGGCATTTTCTTTAAGAAAGCTCATCTAAGGGAGAAGCTGTTGGATAGGAAAACTCCACTGCCTCCATCTCCTGGGGAAGTGCAGATCCTATCTGGAGAGGAAGCAACAATCTTTCTTTCATTTCTTTGCATGTTGGTTCTGATATCCAGGAGACAAAACCTCCCTCCTGCATGGCAGCATCTGTTAATGTTGTATTATCAGTCCCTTCTCTTTCCAGTGTGAAAATCTCTAGGAGGCTTCTGTGTCCTATGGCCTGTACCAGGTCCCCTAGTTCCTGATTCAGTCCCACGTACTTATGAATGTAAGCATTTTGTGGAAGTGGAAAGAGTATTGCTAGATTAAACACCTGGAAAAAACTCTCTAGGTGGATCTGAGGGATTTGTTTGGGGGTGAGATTTACACAAATGTTCCTGCACTTGTTTTTGTATCAAAATACAAAATAATGGCTTCTTAAATTTGATTTTGATGTACTGTTCTTATTTTCCGGTCTGATAGTTTTCTGATCTCAGAAATACTCATTTGCAGTTTCAGTGGAGGCTCACTAGCAGTTTCTTTGATATGTCACTTCATTTTTGCTGTATTCAATTCTACACCTGGCACAAACGCTGTTCCAAATTACATCGGGAGACCTGTAAAACTGATATAATTTGATATGGAAATGTTTAAAGCTCTGCACAGTGAGGCAGAGAAAAAACCACTGCTTTAAAACTTTTGAATGGGTGTCTAGTTTGAGCCTAGATGTCTAATTTGGGATCAGCTGAGATGAATGAGCTACTTTGGTGAGAGCTCTCAAAGCATTTGCCCAGCTGTGCACTAGGCTGTAACTAGAGTTGAGCCTTGTTCTGCAGCAAACCCCCAACTTGAACATCAGGAAAACTTCGAGGTGTTTCACAAAAACAATGATATTGTATCTGATGTGCTTGTCAAGCTCTAAACAAGATTATTCTTGATTTGTAGAACTTAGCAGGATGCTGATAAATGGCTTGTCACCCCTTATTGGTCATGTATTCACTGCTTGGTAAATGAATCCAATGTTTCCCTCACAGAGAAGTCAGGTTTTTAAGGGGGTTTGAGATTCTCTAAAGAAAGACACTGCTGTATATAAGACTGCCTGAATAAACTGCATGTTTCATTCAGAAAATTTACAGCAGCTGAGAAAGAACAAATGTTTGCTGCACACCGAAACACAGAAATTTATATTTGAGGAAAAACGAAACCTTTTTCTTGATGTGTAAATCCAGTAACAGTTTAACATCAAAATCTGTTCTCATGCCTAGAGAAATACCTTTGCAATTTCTGAGGGCTGGATGCTTTGCAAAGCATAAATGAGCAAACAAGAATGACTGTGTGAAAAGCATTATTCAGTAATGAAGGTTTTAAGTGAAAGCTAAAATATTTTACCATAGAATTTTCCATGAATTGTAATGGAAGGTGCATGGTTAAACCACCCATACTGCAACCCTTATTTTCATTAGGAGTTCTATCACTGCCTTCTTTCCCTTCACTGAGGTCTCTGCTGGTTTTTTTATTTTTCTTTTTTTCCTTTTTCTGGTCCAGACAAATACCACAGTGATGAATATGTTAGAATAACTTCTAAAATAATGGAATGTCCATAGTTTTTCACTACTTTTTCGCCTCTGTACTTTACCTGCTCTTACAAATAGATAACCAATAGCTGAAACAGTTCTTTTTTTCAGAAGACTCCAGGCAAAAACTGTCCAGGAGATTCCAAAAATTTCAAATAATTTATTTGACAGTAACTCATTTATTTGTATTCCTGAGCATCTCTCAGTTCTGGAAAGAGGGAGATACACCAAAGTGCTGTGGCACAGTCATTTTTTAAATGACATTCCTGCTTTAACCTCAAATGGGAGAACTTTCCATCTAGACAAATATCCTGTCCACTTGGACCTATCCCAGTACGAGGCTCTCTAGTGGTTTGAGTTCGTTCACCTGAGTTTCTGGCTAAATGCCAGCACACTTACCAGATTTTATTCAATTTTGCTGTGAGATAAGGATTAGGAGTAGGTAAAGCAGGCTCAAACTTTATAAAGAAAGTTTATTAACAGACCTAAAAGGAAGGGAAAAAAACCTAAGAACCAGAACAAAACCGTCAGAACACTTTTGCTCTTCCCACCTCTCCATTTTTTCAATCACAATACAGAAAAACAACACTTTGACTTTCAGTCAGTTTACCACTTCTAAATTAGTCTTTCTTCAGTTCATTTAGAGAGAGGAGTTTTCTCCTGCTTTACCACGTTGACTTCTCCACAAGAAACACAGTTCTTATGGTTTTCAGCCTCACAACTAGCAGCCACCCAGGAGAAAAAGATCTCTGCTTGTTGTGGAACGTCCCTCCCACACCAGTAGCTTTCTCACTGCTACTACGGTGGGTTATGACAGTTCATGGGGT